>VWZD01006927.1:1490-20071 GCA_013396695.1 Sakesphorus luctuosus
AACATTTAGATTTATTCAAGACCAGGCATAACAAAGATGAGAAATTTACCTTCCCTGGCTGATCTAAAATTTTGTTTTTATTTAGTAAATCCCATAGCTCTATATGTTTTCCAAGGGTATTTAATTATTCTACTCTATAATATAAATGCCTCAGGTTTATACTGTAATATTTAATTGCAGCTTTGTTATTGGTAACAATGGTATTATTGAATGGTGGCATTTTTGCACTAAAATAATGAACAAAACCAAGAGAAAAGGATTCTGAGTATGCACAAGAGAATTTCAGCTTCATGTTGAAATCCTTGATTTGAAGCATATTTATGTGAATTGAAAACGACACTCTTCATTTGCTCTCTGTTTGTAACTGGTCTCTAGGAAAGGAACATATGTTTCTATGTCATGTCTTATAATGCTTGGGTACTTGATTCTTTCTGAGTACATGGTTTTATTCTTTCTACACATCCCATCTATCCATACTTAAGGACTATTATTTCCATGAAATATCTTATTTCTACTGTCTACCTCGCATGCCTCATTTGTGACCTGAAACAGAATGTTGGTTGCTAAAAACTCCTGTGTAACTTTTGCAGATCTTTCAATCATTTTCCTTTCAAAATGTATCCCTTTAGCTCTTTAAAGCAGGTCTTCATTCCAAGTCTTTAGAATTTTCCTGGTTTTACATCTAGGAAAAGGTCTATTCCTGGCTTATAGTTTCCTGTTCTCCTTTTCCTTAAAGAAACCCCAAACCCCATAAAAAACCCAACAAATATTACAAACCTTCAAATGATGTTTATTAAATCCAGCTTGGTACTATGCAAAAGAAGGACAAACCATGGCATGCCCAGTTTAGACATTCCCTGTCATCAATTTCCTCATAATTAGTAACCGAAAAGCCCAATGCACCAGTGTTTGGGGGTTTTTTGTTTGCTTCCAAGATTAAAGTAGTATGGAAGACCAAGGTAAAAAGTACAGCATGGTATAGGTCTATTAAAATATACTCATATATGTGTTGTTTTTTTTTTTTTTTATTACAGAACATAGTGCATGAACATAGTGCACAGAACACACCAGAGACTTTGCAGCCCCAGAGCAGTGAAGTCACATGAAATGAGTGGTCTTTCCAAATTCCCAAAGTCTGTCTTTCCACATTTGCCACAGCACTGCAGACACACAGCTGTGCTGCTTATGGTTCTGGAGCAGGTTTGTTGCTGCTATGCTGGTATGTTGAACTACAGAGAAATAGTTTGTAGGGTCACTTTTCTCTCCTGCTTCAAGTCAAAAGGTTTTATCACTGCAACAAGAGTTGTATTTTATGTAATTCATCTCCCTTTTANTTGCACCAAGAAAGCATTTAATCTGTGCCAAGCCTTTTTTTTTTTTTGTCAAAGTCCATTCTGTCATCAAAATAAAGGCACAAATACAACTTATGTTCTTTTGGTAAAATCAGGAAAAACGGTCTCAATGAAGAAAGAAGGCCGGATTTACCCATCCAGTGATCTCACAAACGTGTAGATCTGATTTTTTGCATTGCATCAACAGCAAAGAAAGCCTGAATTCCCATCTAAAGTCACCCATGGATGGAAAGAATGGAAAGAGAAACACATCAAGAATAGCACCTCTGATTTGTTTATTCTTGGGAAAAAAAGACATATGTCTCCATTCCTCACTAACTTTCGCCTGCCTTCTATATTTCGATACTCTAAAGCATTCTGTAAATTGTACTTAACACAAAAATACTGAGGAAGGATGTTTTTACTTCTATGCTATATATAACTAGCTAAGATGTTGAAATGTTACAGGATGAATAAAATATCATTGTTATTTTTTCCTCAGGACAGTAGTAACCACTTTTGCTGGCACTGTAGGTGGTACAGTCTTTGGATGCAGTCCGTGGATTTTGTATGTCTGCTGCATTGATTGTGTCTGAAAATATTGAACAGAGACATAAAAATAATCAGTGATCAAAGAACTTGAAAATCTGTCAGTGATTTAAGATGCTACACTGCTTTCAAAAGGTATTTATCCTTTACCATGTAACATCCTGGAATAACACAGAGTGAGAATTGCACTCATGGAGCAGAGAACTGAAATAACATTTAGATTTATTCAAGACCAGGCATAACAAAGATGAGAAATTTACCTTCCCTGGCTGATCTAAAATTTTGTTTTTATTTAGTAAATCCCATAGCTCTATATGTTTTCCAAGGGTATTTAATTATTCTACTCTATAATATAAATGCCTCAGGTTTATACTGTAATATTTAATTGCAGCTTTGTTATTGGTAACAATGGTATTATTGAATGGTGGCATTTTTGCACTAAAATAATGAACAAAACCAAGAGAAAAGGATTCTGAGTATGCACAAGAGAATTTCAGCTTCATGTTGAAATCCTTGATTTGAAGCATATTTATGTGAATTGAAAACGACACTCTTCATTTGCTCTCTGTTTGTAACTGGTCTCTAGGAAAGGAACATATGTTTCTATGTCATGTCTTATAATGCTTGGGTACTTGATTCTTTCTGAGTACATGGTTTTATTCTTTCTACACATCCCATCTATCCATACTTAAGGACTATTATTTCCATGAAATATCTTATTTCTACTGTCTACCTCGCATGCCTCATTTGTGACCTGAAACAGAATGTTGGTTGCTAAAAACTCCTGTGTAACTTTTGCAGATCTTTCAATCATTTTCCTTTCAAAATGTATCCCTTTAGCTCTTTAAAGCAGGTCTTCATTCCAAGTCTTTAGAATTTTCCTGGTTTTACATCTAGGAAAAGGTCTATTCCTGGCTTATAGTTTCCTGTTCTCCTTTTCCTTAAAGAAACCCCAAACCCCATAAAAAACCCAACAAATATTACAAACCTTCAAATGATGTTTATTAAATCCAGCTTGGTACTATGCAAAAGAAGGACAAACCATGGCATGCCCAGTTTAGACATTCCCTGTCATCAATTTCCTCATAATTAGTAACCGAAAAGCCCAATGCACCAGTGTTTGGGGGTTTTTTGTTTGCTTCCAAGATTAAAGTAGTATGGAAGACCAAGGTAAAAAGTACAGCATGGTATAGGTCTATTAAAATATACTCATATATGTGTTGGTTTTTTTTTTTTTATTACAGAACATAGTGCATGAACATAGTGCACAGAACACACCAGAGACTTTGCAGCCCCAGAGCAGTGAAGTCACATGAAATGAGTGGTCTTTCCAAATTCCCAAAGTCTGTCTTTCCACATTTGCCACAGCACTGCAGACACACAGCTGTGCTGCTTATGGTTCTGGAGCAGGTTTGTTGCTGCTATGCTGGTATGTTGAACTACAGAGAAATAGTTTGTAGGGTCACTTTTCTCTCCTGCTTCAAGTCAAAAGGTTTTATCACTGCAACAAGAGTTGTATTTTATGTAATTCATCTCCCTTTTAAAACTAACTTAATCTTTAGAACATTCAATTGTAGATATAAGCATTACACCTAATAAAATTCTTCACCCAAGGAAACAAAAGGTCAGAAAGGCTGTGTATACTCTCAAATTGATCTGGAAATCAGCACAACAGTCCACCTCAAAGCTCATGAGTTTTTCCCTCAGTTAATAGTCCAGCTTCCAACATGGTTTTGTGGTCCATTTACTCATGCCAGTTTGAGCACTCTGCTTTTGCTTTGCTGCTGGCCATGTCAGTACACCAAGATCTGGCCTACAGAGGTGTCACACTACCCATACAAACGGTGACACACTCTCACATAGTGTTAATGCTGCCACCCATCTCTAAAGACACTGTGTATATTCTCCTCATTACTTATTGCATTCTTTCAATTAGTTATGGTCTAGGTAAAGCACTACAAAGGTCACAGAGATAAGCAGTCAAACTTCTCCACCTCTAACTTTCTCTACAGACTTCCTATAATTATAGCAACATACAAAATAGTTAAAGTGGCTTTGACTTTATTAAGTTTTGTTACATGTATGTATTATACTTGACACTGAAAAAGTCTGACTTGATGTTAATCTTTGTTATCTTTCATATGCTTCTTCCTTTCATTCTAATACCCTATTCCTTGCTAAAGTATATTTAAGGGATATCACTGGAAGGAATTTTGAATTTATATTGAAGATATTCAACAAGAAGAAGTTTCAGAACTTTAAACCGTAAACTCTCTTTGTTCTCTGCTATGTAATTATGCAGCATGTACACTGTTTCACAGATATGCTGAATACTCTTACATCTCTTAAATGCCATCACCTCAAGAATCTCCAACTGTAGCGCATCTTGTTGGACAATTGGTTTTAACCAGCATTTTGGCAACTGAATATATACTTTATTGCACCAATATTGGAAGATGAGTTTTTTGCTGTGTATTTTTAAAGAAACCTCTATTTGAAAATCAGCAGTTCTGATTTACGTAGTGTCTGCTGAATGACTCACCTTACTCCGATAAGATTAGTAAGCAAGAGATCTTAGTAGATATTTCACTGTGTGCATAATTTTTCAAAGTTGTTATTACTATTATGCTAAAATCAAAATCTAATTTAAATTGAATATTATTATGCATAAAACAGGCAGATTAACTCATTGTTATTCTCAACCTTATTTAATACTGTGAAATGATCTAGTAATGCTACTGACTGTAAAGATAAAATCCAGCAAAAGCAGGTGTGACATGAACCAACATCAGTATCTCATGTGTAAAGATAAAGCTGTCATTTATGAAAAGTAAGCAGCTCTCCAAAGTTAGCTAATTATTTTATTAACTTCTGTACAAAATGAAATGATTTCTCTCTCTTTACCACACCAGATAACCAATTCAGTATTTTTAAAAAAATTAACCTCAGGGTTACATTCACTGTGTGCAAGTCTCATTGATTATTTCAAGGTCAGGGAAAAGATGTTATGTGTTTCAGACAGTAATTTAAACTGAGTATTGAAGTACTAAAAAAAAAATTCTGTTCATGAAATCCACATATATTGTAACTGTACTGTCTGTAATGTTAGTAATAGTTTGAAGCAGGACCATCTCTCAACTTCATGTATCATCAGCATCAAACAACTGATATAGAATCATAGAATCAATTGGGTTGGAAAAGACCTCCGAGATCACCAAATCCAACCTTTGGTCCAACTCCAGTCCATTTACCAGATCATGGCACTCAGTGCCACGGCCAATCTACGTTTAAAAATCTCCAGGGATAGTGAATCGGCCACCTCTCTGGGCAGCCCATTCCAATGCCTGAGCACTCTCTCTGCAAAGAAATTTTTTCTGATATCCAACTTAAATTTCCCCTGGCAGAGCTTGAGCCCGTGCCCCTTTGTCCTATTGCTGAGTGCCTGGGAGAAGAGACCAACCCCCACCTGGCCAGAACTTCCCTTCAGGTAGTTCTAGACAGTGCTGAGGTCACCTCTGAGCGCCCTCTTCTCCAGGCTAAACAACCCCAGCTCCCTCAGCCGCTCCCCATAGGACTTGTGCTCCATAGACTTAACCTTTTTTTAATTTCCTGTTTGCTATAAAAATATCCTAGATTGTATGTTCTGTAAAAAAAAAAAAAAAAAAAAAGTTTGTGTCTTGACTTGGTGAAAAAAGCCTATTCTGCTGCTGTGTCAGGTGTTCTGTGGCAGGAGATGTTGGCATTTGCCTGGTGGAAAGTCATTGGGTTCGATGAGCTAAAAATGGATGCTACAACACGAGCGCTTTAGGCAGAATCTATGATGTGAAAAAGGCAATCACAACACAAAACTCCACCCTAATTTATCATCTTGAATTGTGGTTGCCCATCAATCGTAAATCATGTGTCATCATCCAGGATAGTTGGAGACACTCACAGTGAAAAAATTGTTCATTTCTATACTGATTAACTGAAAAAAAAATACTGTTGTTTTAGTTCAGCACTTTCTGCTAAAGGGGAAACAAGTGTTCCACTCATGGTAAGGAGTTATTGTTATTGTCAACATAACTTGGGTTCGTTTATTGTTTAGCATTAGAACCACACAGAATTCAGTAACTTTCAAAACAACCTAGACTTCAGTAACTTTCAGTAAACTTAGACAACCCCAAATGTCTATTCTACTAGAATATTTAATTTCCAAGGGTAAAATACTAGGTTTCCAAAAGCTGCTGAAGGCATAAATGTTTACTTCAGGATAAGTCTCTTCAGCTTGACTTCAACAACTAATAAGAAAACTGCAGCAAGAGCAAGTCTAGCATGTTCAAAATCTATGTAAGTTCTTTGAAGCTGCTGCTTTGGGGCTCCAGGTCAGACACGGTGCAGCAAAGCAAAACACAGATCATGTTTTGGACTTTTCTGGAATGGTGGAGAAGAGAGAGAGAGACTTCCAAGAGTCAACTATATATGACCTTATAATTATGACAGAATATTTGACTTGCGAACTGCATTTATTTGCCTCAAAAATGGGACAGAAGTGCCCAAATGAGAGGAATTTTTCTTCCTCTTTTTAGGGCAATGCAGTTCATTGTATCAAATTTGGAACAATTCTAATGCTATCTCTGGTAGAAACAAAGTGTGAAGATGAAGGCATTGAATGTGCTGCAATCTGTACTATCAACTAGAACAGAATTATCAAAGACAATCTCTGTTAAGAAGATATATACGATATAACCATAGATGTTAAAAACCCCAGGTTCCCTGTGGCGCATACCTAGGCCTATTTCACACACAATTCAAGAAAGGCCAGACCACCTCCTGAATGTCCTTGACAATCTGAGGGAGGATTTCTTGCTGAAATGAATGACTTTCATCTTTCAAAAGCTCAATATTCCTGAATCAAAGTATGCAGAGATAAATATTTTGGCTCACCTGGTTGAAGTAATGGCCATCTGCAGAGATAAGTCCTTCTGAAAAATGTTTCTAAGAATTCAAAAATAAGCCAGACACTGCTACTTTTTTACTAAATAAGTTATCTGATAATTCAACCATCTTTATGGCTGACTGAGTAATGTTCAGTAAGTAATTTATTCAGCAAATACTGGTAACAGTCACCAAATAATTTATATAAAAGTCTATTTCCTTTGGTAACCAACCCATTTTTACTGATGGCTCATGATTCATAGGATTAATTTGCAAAACACAGATCATGCATGTATATTCACTGTAGGCTGGAAGTGCTACTGAATTACATGCTAATTAATTGCCACAGAAATCTGTGTTTGGAGACTGATAAATATTGGGAGCAAGAATCAGGAGTTTCAAGGAATATTGTATTCCAATTAGCTTCCAAACAGTGTTAACTTGGAAAAATCCGGGTAAAATTTTCAAGAATTTCAAGAAAGCTAAAACACAGGAAATTACAAGTAGTGCACCAAATATTTTCTGCCCCTTAATTTATATTGCACTCATTACAAGAGAAAAAAAGACCAATGATGATCAGTGCATACAGAAGGAAAGTAAGTCAAACCTTTACATGAACTGTGTAGGGGAAGAGCAAAGGTAAGGAAACCATCAAAAAAATGATAGTTTAACAAATGAATGAAAGTGAGGAAGAAACCCCAAAGCAATAAAAAACAAGTGATGCAAAGGCACTCACTCACCACCTCCCAGAGGCTGATGAATGCCTACCCAGGCTCTGATCAATTCCTAATGAAGAAGATGGCTAAGAATAATTTTCCTAGTTTAGAGAACATTTCCAGATAGAATTAAAATTGCCTGAATTAACTTCTGCAGATCAAATGTTAGATGTTTCGCAACATTGCTTAGATGCTATACAATCAAAATCCTCCAGGACTGATAATGATCTGAATACCTTCATACAGCAATGGTTCCCATATTGTTATCAACTTTTGGCATTATCAGAATTACAGTCTCAATAAGCAAAATAACCTTTCTTCTTGCTTGTGAATCAAAAATGTTGAGTATTGATTCTGCACTTTGCTAGAAATCATTAAACTCAAACACCAACACAGGTGATATTTAATAGGAATCTATTTCAATTATTCTAGTAATTTTGTTACATTTTTCCTTGTTCATTCTGTTTAAGAGATACAATTTAGAACAACATTAAACTATGGATATTAAGAAATCCACAGAACAAGGCAGAATGCACTTTCACCAAGCTACTGAATATGTAATAGTGCTGTTTGCTGTTAAGACATGCAAGCTTGCATAGACAAGTTTAGAAAAACCACACCTGCGTCCTGTGGCTGGGACACTGCATCATTTATTTCCAGAACAGCATGACAAATGGTTTTGATATGCTATCTTCCATAGGCTAAGTTAGTGATTATGCAGTAATAAAGGTGCACAAGCCTGACTTCTGGAGGGCTTGATAATGTTACCTGCAATCTGGTTCACTCTGACACCTATTTTATCATTTAAGACTTATTGTGTGTGCCTTCTGCTTTAGAATATCTCTGAAGTCTCACACATGAATTACAAAGCAATTGCTCAGGTCTCTAGCTGAATTCAGCACAGTGAAAGCAAATTAACTGTAAGCCAACAGGAATACCCCCTTTTCCAAGGATTTTCCAGCCTTCTGGCTGCTCCACCTTGTGCCTGTCCATGATTCCTGCCCCAGGAAGCCCTTGCAGAACATCCCCCTGTCCCCAGCTACATCTTGCCATCCCTCAGATCTGTTGGTTTTCTGTTCAGCTTGACAGGCACATCACATTTCTGAGATGTCATTGCAGCTGAGGAATTCCTTTCTTTCCTCACAGCATTTTATGGCTTATCTGAAAACTGTGTTCCCATTACTAATTTATCATTAGGGGCAGTACTTTTTTTTTTCATTTAGAACTGCACTGTTTATGAAGGCAATTATAAATTTGGAAGTTAGATTATAGAACAATGCCTATTTAAAAAGGCTCTTCAGGCACCATGTTACTGTTTCTTCTGTTTCTTACTTTAGCTCAATTAGGTTACGACCTCTTTAAAAGCTACAAACTTTTTCAAAGAAACAAGCATTATTATTTTCCTTACAGGTTTTTTATTATATTTCATTCATTGATCTACATCAGTTTTGAAAGTAATTTTCAATGTAATTTTTGCAAAATTAAGATTCCTAACAGCTATTTAAATAATTATCTAATTTCAATTGTTTTGATATGTAGTTCACTGAGTACAGAAGTTTTAGTGATGGTTAAAGAACTTTAATTGCTTCAGCAAAGTAATTAAAGTTTCCTGCTATTAATAAAATCTACTGTAAATATTCATGAATATTAAAGTCTTAAAGAATCCACTTATCCCATGAAGTACCTGATTTGTGCGCAGAAAATATAAAATAGGTAACAATATTTCACTTATATATGTATATTCAGTTAATAAAATGTACACACTAAGTTCTGGTAGAGACAAACTGTAATATATATCTTAATGCTAATTAGCTGCTCAGCATCGGGCTCTCAGCAGGGTAATGAAACCAAAAAATTTGCATGTGTAATATTTGGGTTTAATGTTTAAAAGAAATGAGAAAAGATGACTGCAGGATCTTTCTCCATAATCCTAACCTCCCATTTTCCTTTACAACACAATTGTAATGATGAACATAAACCAAAGAACTCACACTGTCATCTCTGCTACTTTACAGCTTAATTATTGCTGTTCAGTGAAGCACAAAAAATTACAAGTCTGCTACTCACTATTCAAAGAGTTTAATAACAAAAATATGTTATTGTTAGGACTATGACTTTACCCTCAGAAACGCAAAAGAAATTTTAAAGCAGAGTACTGCAGTCCTTTTCTACAACAGCATCAGAAAAAAAAGGCACTGTAAAAGGAAAGAAGCTTCCTCACAGTTTCTAAAAATAGCTCAAGTCTCAGCCAGTACATTGGCTAGAAAAGACACATGCAAGAGAGGCTCTTCAGTGTCAGGTCCAACATTAATTGCATTCCACCATGTCCATTGTTATTCCCCAAATAAGAGCGATTTAATACTGCTTTTGCCATCTAACTAAATCTGTCTCTCTCAGGTCACTAATGAAAAGGATTTCAACAAACAGAAAAGGCAGAATGAGTATCAAGTATTCTCAACATATCATCACATCTTATTTCAGGTCAAAGCTGAAAGCACAGCAGCTGAATTACACATAGTTGCAAATGCTCTGGCTTCCATTAGAACTACAGGAATTAAAGCCTGTGTGGAGAGGAAAGGAGGAAGTGTGGAGTACACAGAGGGACCAATAAGAACAAAGAGAAAAGCCTCATCAGAACATTACTGAAGCCACTTAATACTTCAATCAGAGTAAGAACCTTAGAAATATCTCTAACATACTGTGATGGAGTTATACTGGTCCACAATGTGCTTATGAGCATTAAGAGTCCTCAATGTACTTTTGAACACACAGAAATAGGTACCACCAGATGTGATCTGATATATGTATGTCATACACACACACATAGAGTAACAAAGGTGGACATGTAAAGAGCTGTCTGCCTAAATCCCAGCCAGAGCCCGAGGTGTGAGTAGATGTAGGTTAAAAACCCCAAAAGACAAAAGCCATCTGTATTTATAAATTCCTAAAAAGAAATAATAACCTATGACTACTGGTTGTTCCATTCCAGACAGATTTATGATTAAAACTCTTTGTTAGTAATAGAAGCTAAGCCAAAGACAAGTACAGCTTGGACATTTACATGTGCCATGCCTAAAAACAGGAGTTCAGTTCCAGGACTACATTAGACATTTCTGAGCTCTGTAATTCTGTTATACAGCATATTGTAAGTATAAAAGAACACAGAACATATGCAGTCAGCCACCTCCTTTTTCAAATGGAAGAGTGACAAACATCACTGCTGTTTGTTATACAAAGAGACTAAATTAATCAAAAATCTAAAACAGTAAAATAAAACAAGTAGGAGGGATTAAAGGACAGTCTTGTTTTTCCAGGATTTGAATTCCTTATCCACTGTTTTACAAATTGTCACTTACAGAAATAAAACATTAGATTGATTTGCCATGCATCTTTTTATTGACTTTGTTTTGACCATCTTATTTCTTAAATTGGTATTGCTGTTTTACTTGCATTGTAGTAACCTGAAGACATTGCCAGCATGCAATGACTAAAGTGCAAACCATTATCTATAGAGAAAGAGGGGTGTTTAATGCTACTGTATGTTTTTAACAGATTAATTCCTGCATTAATATGAACATTTTTACTGATGAAGAAATAAATGCCTTAAAATGTCTCCTGACCTTCAAACTTACACAAGCTACTTGTTTACAAAATATTTTTGTTTATTTTGAAGAGCTATTACTGGCTTTGTGCTCTGAAATTCTATCTTCTACAGTTTAGTACTTAGCTTCTACTGCCTTTGATCCTAAGAGGTATAATACAATTAAAATCAATAACCTAGGCCTCATATATTCAATTACTCATATATTCTCCACCAGTTCTTAATGCGATTATTTTGATTCTTTGTGAAAGTCATGTTTTCTACAAAGCTGGGACAACAGCATTAAGATAAGTATCTGTCTCTGATGCTGATGGCAAAAGGATAACACAGAAATTAAAATACAATATATTTTTCCTGCTTGTCATGAGCCAATTTTCAAAATTTAGTTTTGCTCTTGTCCACTGTGAGGAGTTGCAAAATAATAACAGTGCATGCATTTGTGTGCTTCAGTGCTGCTCTGTTGGATAGGATTTCTTTTCCTGCTTGCGCTCCTGAAGGTGTATTTGGGTATCGCTTTCAGGGAGGCTCACCTTGATTACGAGTGTTGCTTTATGCTTCTTGCCATAGATCTTTGGCCTGTCTCCCACTTTTATATGGGTTCCCATGTGGCCTGCTGGAAGAAGTTGTCCAGCTTGCAGAATCCCAAAGAAATCAGGATCACTGCCTGCCAGGAAGTGTGCAGTGCATGGCTCTGGATACCTATGGAAAAGCATAGGAGACTATTGTGTCTTTTACAGTATCATAATACAATTTATCTGCAATTTAACATTTAGGTAACTATTTGGTATGACTCAGGAAATATGGCAGCCCATGGAAGGAATATAGAATATTAATATAATTCTTACTTACAGAGTAATTATTCTGTAGCAATTTATATTTATAAATATTTACATTCCTGATATACACGGACCTGCTTACTGATCCTCAATTTCAAATATACTTACATGCTATTATAAATATTATATTAATAACTACAGAATAATTATAGCGTTTGCCCCTAGAAAGAAAAGAATCATTTGACCTGTAAAAATATAATAATAGTGATAGAAGTAAATTTAGAGTAAAAATCCATTTTTTCTATTAAAAGTGCCTGCTTTCCCAATCTCTAATCAAATAAAACTGAGAAGCTACCTGTTTTGTCAGGTTTTATGACTAGAACTGAGTTTTCAGTATGGTGGAGTATTGCTAGAGTAGAGGGAGTTCTGAAAGCCTTGAAATGAAGATATGGAAATAATAAACTTATATCACTGTTTTCACATTTTTCATATCCCATCAACTAAACAACCTAAGGTAGTGCAACAATAATAATTAGGTTCCTTTATTGATATTATTGCATATCTCTTATATCAAAGAATTTCTGTCACAGGTCCTGCAGATCTTTTCCAATGGTTTGTTTCATGGCAGTGCTGTTGGACCCAAAGAAAATGCTAATTCGGGGTGAAAACAGCAGCTCAGTACTACCAAACAGTCTTAGGCCAATCCCAAAGTGAAGCCTGAACATCACAGGTCCTCAGGGACTCCTTGCCATAAACGTTCTCAGCATGAAAAGAATATTCATTTTTGTATTTTCTGGTGAGGCATTTTCCTTTTATTCTTTATATGTGTTGTTGAGGACAACTCTATCACTACCTGGACAGAAAGAGAACATATGAAATTGGAGCTGGAAATACAATGGGACTGTCAAAAACTAATCCACAGCACCCTGACACTGTACAGCAGGGCAAGTATCACACACGCTTAGAGGAAACACATTTTCAGTTGATAAAACCTGAAGAATGAAAAACTAACAGCATCCCAAAGAAAAGCTGTTCAAATCTGTTTATTCATGGACTGTCACACTAGAAATAACACTGCTTTTCAAAGAAAACACTCACAAAGAAATGAAATGTAATATTTTATGGTGAGTCACATCCCTACTGAAATGTCCCACATTTTCTGGACAAGCTCTGTTCTGTGGGTGGTATGCTGAGTCTATGTCATCTTTTTTTAAAAATAGCTCTCCTTTGGAATATGTTCTCACGAAAGGTTTTACTATATTCAAAATGCTCTCATGAAAAATATAAAGGCCACCCTGTAAATTTATGGAAACAAACAATGTGAGTGCAGAAAACAAAACCAAAAAGCTTCTGTTGCCTCAAAAAAAAATTTAACTGATATTTAGCGATGCCATCAGACTTCGATGCATGAGCAGATTTAGCTTTTATTTTAGGTGACAGCAAGGTGGGCAAAAATACTGAATGTCTGAAACAACCTTTCATCTTGTGACATCAAACTGATGCTCACAATCTCCTTTTGTGGTGCCTAAAGCTGTGCGGCTGAGTTTGTAGCCCTGGGCCATAAGCACTAATCCTGCCTGAGTTCCCACCCATGTGCCGTCTAAGCTTTGAATTTTCACATCTTTGTTTCCCATAAGATCTACTCAGCTGTGAATGCCCAGAGCGTACTGACTACACACAAAGAGCAGGCAAGGGATGAAAAAGAAGTGATGCCTCTTAGACTGAGCAGAGTAGAGTACTCATCTACTCATCACAAATGTCTGAGATAAATATTCAAACCCTCATTCTGGAAACAGAGACCTGAACACAGGTCTTCATTTCCAACAGCACTGCTCTATAGACTGCATTCAGGAACCCTTAAGACAGCACCTTCTTTATCTCACACGTTCAATCTGTTTTCCAGTAAGTAGATTGGGATGACAACTCCTAATAAGCACTTTATGTCTTTCTAAGACGTGCAAGAGCATGACTTTGACTACAGATGTGATGATGAAATGGTGAGAGAGATGAGAAAGGGGACAGGCTGCGTACATAGAAGACACAAGAAAATAAGGATTTCATTCCTGAAGAAATTGTTTCTTAGCAGGGTGTCATGCAACAGTAGGTTGTTTTGTTGGGGTTTTTTTCAGAGACCTCAAAACAGTAAGAAAACACACAGGGGAGAAAGCTGTAGCTTTTGTCCAACACAGGGACCAGACAGAGATTGTCATAGAGCTGATCTATAATTGTCCACATAAGATACCTTCCAAGTCAGAGAAAAATAATCCTATTGCCTCAACCTTGTCAGATTTTAATTTTCTTTTTAAAAAAGGAGAAAAAAATAATAAAAAAGCTTTAAAGAAAATCTGCACACTTCTTGAAAGCCTGAACACAAGGTACTAGAGGGAGCTATATTTTTTCTATGCTATATAAAATACATAAATAAATAACCACTTACATGATTAGATATAGTCATACCTAAAATTTCCCTGTTTCCCTCCCCCTCACCAAAGCCTGGACATTCTACACAAAAGATTATGGGTATATACTGGATAGAAAATGTTTCTCAGACTAGAAATTACATCCAAATAAGGAAAATAGAAATTTTGACAAATTAAATATAGAGCCATAATTGACTCTAATCAAGCTTAATGCCAACACAAGAAACCAGTCAACAACATGTCCCTTTTGAATGTTTAAAGCTGAAAGTATTGGTCTCTTCACATATCACAACTTTCCTAGGTGCAGACAGTTTTTAAAAAAATATATTTGAGTTTTCTTCATACAGCAAAACAGTTTAGCTGCATTCTCAGTCTATTTCATTATTTCCTGAAGCATATATTGCGCAATTTCTCACTGGGAGCATGTATGTGTCAACTTCAAATGTACCAAAAGAGAGCGCATTGCATATTTACATCAACTGTCAGTGTTTTCATTATTGCAGGTCATTATGAAGAGCACAGCAACTACCTCCCATTCATAACTGTTCATTGTCCCTGAAGCAACTACATTAAAATCACAAATTCAGTCTGAAATATTTTGAACACATTGAAGATTTTGCTGGGGAAGGTGGAATTAGAGGGAGAAGCCCACATTTGAGTTGCAGTAGGTGTAAAGAAATGCACCCTGCTTGCTCAAAGAGATTCATAGGTGTTGTCAGCGATGCAATCACTGTTGACAGAGTGCAATTCCTCTGTCCTGCCAGTAGCAGGAGAAAAAGACACATCTGCAGAGTTCCTTTCTAGCAGGTTACTCAGAAATACATCTCTGTTTCCCCCACAGTTATACTCAAGGCAGCACTGCCATGAGCTACATCACAACAAAAGAAGACAGGAAACATGTATATGCAAGGTGGAAAAATAACCACCTCTCTAAGTACTTGAACTGACTCTCTATGGGACTGTGCTGCTGATTGTTTACTTTGGAAAACACCAAAGGGCTGATCTCTTTTTTTTTTTTTTTAATCATGGACCTAAAGGACAACACTCCTTATCCCATTTGAAACTTTTAAACCATGTTTTAATATTTCATTGTTTTATTTTTAATCTAAGTAACTTGAGTTATTCAAGCATTAAATCACATCTGTAATATATGATTTTCTTATGTAATTGCTTCTAATCTGTAGGCCCATTATACTAAATGTTGGTTGGCTGAGTGTTCTGTTTCTGTACAAAAACTCCACCACCCAAATCTCCTAAGCAAATCAAAGGTAAAAGAAAGCAATATAAAACTTACAGAACAGTTCACAGAATCACAGAATGGGTAAGGTTGGAAGGGACTACAGTGAGTTATCTGGTCCAACCTCCCTGCTCAATCAGGGACATTCCAGAGCACATGGCACATGATTGTGTCCAGATGGTTCTGGAATATCTCCAGTGAGGGAGACTCCACACCCTCTTGGGGCAGCCTATCCCAGGGCTCGGTCATTGCACAGGAAAGGTGTTCTTCCTTGTGTTCAGGTGGAACTTCTTGTGAATCAGTTTCTGTCCTTTGCTTCTTGTCGTATTCCTCAGCACCACAGAGCAGAGTCTGGTCCATTCTCTGGCACCTCCATTCAGACACTTGTACATGAGTTCTCAGTTGTCTCTTCTCAAGGCTGAACAGGCACAAGTCCCTCAGCCTTTCCTCCAGTCCTTTAATCATCTCTGTCACCCTCCACTGGACCCGCTCTAGGAGCTCCACATCTCTCTTGTCCTGAGGAGTCCATAATTGAGTACAGCATTCCAGGTGTTCCTCACCAGGGCTGAGAAGAGCTGCAGGATCACCTTCCTCGACCTGCTAACAATGTCCTTCCCAGTGCACGAGTGCAGTTGCTGGTATCATTTACAATATGGAATTTATTTAGTACATACATTACATTTTGTATTTGATATGTATGGGGCAAACACTTAATATATAAAATAAGGTTTGAATTTGCTTAAGGGCAAAAAAAATCTATCTCACATTATGGTTCTTTCTTTATATAACTATAATGACTCAGGTTTTATAATACCTTTCTGGAGAACAGTTGGTATCTTCACTACTATCAAATACCTACCAGGAGATTACAGTATTGCCAGAGCAATTGCTTCCCTTTTGTGCCTGAAACAGCCCATTCTATCGAAGCTGTTAACTTGAACACTGTGATAGGAGCCTTTTTCAGAGTCCTCAGTAATTATCATCACTGACAGACATCTAAAACCTGGAACAACTGTACATCTTAGAGGCACAGCTTTTGGAAATAACCTCATTAAAAAAAAAAAAAAAACAACACCTGGTTGGAACCACAGAAACTTCCTGAGAATAATGTTAGAAAAGGATGGATCTACAATAAAAGTTAAGTGTCAATCCATCTGCATGTCTGGCACACTTTCCAGATATATAGTAAGAATAGCTAATTTTGAAGCAAAAAAAGAAACTTAAAAACTTCCATCAGCTAAATAGATTGTAAGTATCATGATTCTTTCAGGTTTGTTCTTTACTATTTTAAGTCTTATCTATCATTCCCACACAATTCATTCTTTGACTTCTGACTGTATACAAATGACATTGTGAGTTTGATATAACATGGTTAAAGTCTGAGAAAATAACTAAAATATGTAAAAATGACATTAACAGGGATTCCTGCTGGACTTTTTTAAAAAGAGAGCAACAAAATACTAAAGAATTACACCAGTATTTTAGCATATGGATGTTCTTGGTGTAAGTATTAAGTACTTTTAAAAAAATCTGTTAGTAAAAATATTAAGGCTTTCATAGTGACACTTCAATATCACAACACACCTTCCCTCACATTGTAATATACATTTTAACACACACCCAAGCCTTTTAAGGAAAAACTAGAGCCATAACATAAATGTTTAGATCTATTCCACAAATCTTCTCTTGAGAAGCCAGTGCCCAAATATAGAATGCTTATTTTTTCTACAGCACAACTTCAAAATCACATTTGTTATTTAAACAATGCAGTACTTGAAATTAATGATGAAACAGCTGCGGCCCAGTTATGTTTCTGTTGCCCAAATCTATTCTAACCAATGTGTTTGAGAGCTGAGACAGTCAAATACGGACTTTCATTCGGGGGGAAGAATAAAAGACAATTTCATTGTACAGCTTTTTGCTTAATATAGGGTTNTGGGGTATTTTGTGATCCCACAGAGTGTGAGTTGTATGTTCAGAAAACTGCATAAATACTTGATCATAAATATTTTTACTTTGGCTTATAAGCTTTAACTCAACTCCAGATTCCTTACACAGGCCAACTCATTCAATGTCAATGACCTCAATCACTGGCTCCATTGCAATGAACAGCATTGGAAACTTTCAAATACCTCCTGTAGTCCATTGGACTTCAAGAGTAACCTTGATCCTTAAAATCTCAGATTAAAATATTCAATACATAGGAAAACGTTATAAAATATAAGCAATTAGTGTTCAAAAAAGGCTTGAATATGTAGAAGTAAACTACAGTAAAATTAACTACAAATTACTATAAATTGGAATATATCTTTAATTTTCCAAGGCATAGTATATATTAGATGTACTTGACTTGAACATAGACTAAATTGCACTGGATATTTACAGCAAAGTACAAAATGGAACATAATATGAAAGCAAAATGACTGGCACAGCCATGACATTTTATTCTTCTGCTTACTCTCTCTCAAGAAATTTAAATAAATCTTTTATACTAATTATTTTTTATTTACTGCGGTGCTAGAGGAGAATTTTGTCCAGAAAATGTTAGCATTTCATATTAGAATGAAATAGATGTGATGAAAGTCTAAGTACTTCAGAAAAATTATGGACTGATGTCTTCAGACTGTCTAAGAGTTGGTGCTGTAGATTCTGAAGATAAAGAGACTAATTAATTGCAGTTGTTCGGTCTCTGCATGAAGCCTGATAAGTCTCAAGTACACAAAGGCAAAATAAACCCAAATCAAAACAGAAAATAATAAAGTGGGTCTCTCAATAAACCCCTCTCTGACACAATGATACTGGGTGGATAATGTTTCCTAAAAGTTTGTTCTTTATTTCATTAACCTTCTGGACCTCTGCAAATCAAGAGTAACCTCTTGCATCCTAAAGATAACCTCTTTGCATGTAATCTGTGATATTTAGCAGTGACTTCTCCCTAACACTCCTGGCAATGTTGACTTGGAATTTACTGTGTGCCTGCCTTTTACTACAGCTTCTTTCAAATCTCCTCTCCATACACGTTTCACTGCTTCAA
>VWZD01006930.1:3266-20030 GCA_013396695.1 Sakesphorus luctuosus
TGTGAGACACCTGCCTAATAACTTTGTTGTATACACTTCATAATAACATGAAAGGGAACTTAATTGTTAAAGTAGCAACCAGCAAATATTTAATACATAGCTCTAAAAAGTCCATGATCCTAAGCAGTGCCTATGAAGCAATTTTGTTACTGGTTATTTTCCCATGGTATATATATTCATGTTATTATTTTATATTTTTATTATTATTTTCCTATGGCTTTGGCCTGGAAAAGTTGGTAGCCCATGGCTTGGATGGCTGCACTGTTGGCTGGGTCAAAAACTGGATGGCTGGGCCCAGAGAGTGGTGGTGAATGGAGCTACATATAGTTAATGTCTCGTCACTAGTGGTGTTCCCCAGGGGTCAGTGTTGGGCCCAGTTGTGTTTAATGTCTTTAAAGATGATCTGGATGAGGGAATTGAGTGCACCCTCAGGAATTTTTAAGACTTTACTTGGGAGGAAATGTTGATGTGCATGAGAGGTACTTGGACAGACTGGATCAATAAGCCTAGACCAATGATACAAGGTTCAGTAAGACCAACTGCTGGATCCTACACTTTGGCCACAAGAGCCTCATGCAGCACTACAGGCCTGGGGAAGAGAGTCTGGAAAGGTGTCTGTTAGAAAAGGACCTGGGCGTGCTGGTCAAAAGTAGCTGAACATGAGCCAGCAGTGTGCCCAGGTGACAAAGAAGGCCAGTGACATCCTTGCTTGTATCAGAACTAGTGTGCCCAGCAGGACCAGGAAAGTGATTCTTTTCCTGTCCATGGTGCTGCTGAGGCCACACCTTGAATTCTGTGCTCAGTTCTGGGCCCATCATGATAAGAAAGACACTGAGGTGCTGGAGTGTGTCCAAAGGGACCCAGACAAGCTTGAGAAGTGGGCCAGATGAAATCTCATGAGGTTTAACAAGGCCAAGCACAAGGTGCTGCACCTGGGTCGGCACAACCCCTGGTACCAACACAGGCTGGGGGATGAACAGATTAAGAGCACCCCTGCTGAGAAGGACTTGGGGCAGTTGGTGAATTAGAGGCTGGACATGAACCAGCGATGTGCAATTGCAGCAGCGCAGAAAGACAAACATGGCTGCATCAAAGAAGGTGTGGCCAGCAGGTCAGGGTGGGTGATTCTGTCCTTCTGCTCCGCTCTTGTGGTCTACTGCGTTCCACTTCACAGCATGAAAAGTACATGGACCTGTTGGAGTGAATCCAGAGGAGGGCCATGAAGATACTTAGGGGAATGGAACAGCTGTCCAGTGAGGAAAGGCTGAGTGAGTTGAGGGTGCTCAATGTGGAGAAGCTAAGGCTCTGAGGTGACCTTATTGCTGCCTTTCTGTACCTGAAGGTAACAAAGATAGCTGGAGGGAGACTTTCTACAGTGATAGGGAAAAGGATAATGGCTTTGAACTGGAAGAAAGCAGATTTCAATTAGATAATAGAAAGAAATGCTGTATTCCAAGAGTGGTGAAGCACTGCAACAGGTTTCCCAGAAAGGTTGTGGATACCCCACCCCTGGAAGTATTCAAGGCCAGGTTGGATGGGACCCTGAGTCTAGTAGGTGGCATCCGTGCCCATTGTTGTGGGGTTTGAAACTAGATGATCTTTAAGATCCCTTCCAACCCAAACTATTCTATGATCCTATGATCTCTGTTCCTGGAAGAAGGAGTTTTAAGTAGTGGGCTGTATAGCCATCGTTGAAAAGTGAACTGGGTTTTAGTCAATTAATTTTGAATTCAAAATAATTATGATGCCAAAAACTGTTCAGACATGTCTGGTGTGGTGATTTGCTTTTTTGTTTTCTATTCTAAATTTTAGAATGAAAGCTGTTTGTGATGATTTTGGGTTTTATGCTGTGAAAGCAGTCATTCAGGAAGTATTTAATGTCCTTCTGCCATAAGGAAGTAATCACAAGAGAGTGAACAGACACTAGAGCTTAAAAACTTTTTCAATTTTTTAACATGTTTATTTGGCAATAACTGAAACAAACAATAATGAAATGTTTTTAAATAACCTTCTCACACTGTAGTACTTCACATTTTCTGTTTCATAAATGAATTATAGCAACTAATTGAAATTCCCCTGTAACTTTCATCTGGTAACATAGACTGATAGGTATTACTTAGTCTTTAAAATTTAGTAAAGACTACACAGAAATTTTAATACAGGTGATTACTATTTTGTAAATAAGCATAATTGCAAAGGAAAAGTTTTTGACATTTTTTAAAGATTTATTCAAGGAAAGGTTGGGTTTTTTTAATGAAGTTTACTAGTTAAGCTGCTGTAACTGTTTTGCAGAGTTGAAAAGGTTAATCTGTCTGCTTAAAGTATCTGTTATTCTCCAACTAAGCAGAGAGATAACACATAGGGAAACAGATTTTTCTTTTATGGGAGATGAGTTATTTCCACCAGTAAAACTAGAATGGCAAGGGTGGAAGAGTGGCCTGTGTGTGGTGTTTGTGTCCTACCTTGTGCTGTGGCTGCAGTCATCTTTTGTGTTCTGCAAGCTATAGCATTTAACATGCCCCCAGGTTTTCTGTTCTGAATTGATGATTATAACAAGAGCCTGGGAAAAAACAGTCCCTACAATCCAAATGTGTAATGTGTATAAACATTGATGGTATACCTAATATGGTAAAATGAGGATTCTAATATGTCCTCGGTATGGCGGGAGATGGGTAATACACAGTGACCTATCTGAAAGAGTGTCTACTTTTTGGGGGAAATTTTCAGTTAGTATATAAAGTTTTCAGACTTCACTTGCACTTTGTATTTCAAGGTAAATTTCATGCTTAGATTTTTAAATAGAAGTAGATTAATATCTGAGAATAGAATTAAAGGAGTGTCCTGCTTTGTTTGGAAACCACAGTTTTTCTATGGTGATATAAGACAGTGGGGACCTTCAAAGTGTAAGGACAAGTGGTTCATTGTATTAGAAAGACAAAGATTGCAAATTGTCCACACGGAAGTATTGGGTACTGCTTGGAAAAGAAGATGAATGAGTGTAGCTTTACAAGCCAGTGGTATTTCTCATTACTACCTGTCTGTTTCTACAGTTTTGTTAAAATTCTGGCTCAGGGAGACTCTGTCAGGTTTCTAAGTTGATGGCTGTTGACTGTAAGGGTTTGAATGCTCTCTACCATGCAAGTGACAAGGGCATAAAAAGCAATTTATTGCGGGGAAACTTGGTTTTGTATAGGGATCTGAGGGGAAGATTCCAGAACTGGGATGGGATTGGGTGGAATGCATAACCAGGGTAATGAGGGAGCCAATGGGACAATGGTCGCCAGTGGTGGGAAAGCTCACCAATATGGGGACAGGGTTCAGGGCAAAGATGGGAAAATGATCTGAGAAGAAGACGACAATAATGGAGGGAATGACTCAAAGGAAAAACAAGGGAAGCCATTTTGAAAATTGAGGGGAGGGTAACACTGTAACAGCAGAACTGTAAAAACTGAAACCCGTACAATTGAAACGCAACAATCAAACTTCTGTAACATCAGTTCTAAACTCCTTTAAAGCTTCAGGCATCTCCATCTCATCACCATACTCGTAGATCCGTTTCTTGTGATATGTCTTCCAATCTTTATACATTAGGTGCTCTCCGACACTTAAGTGTAAAGGGCTATTAAATGTCTGGGCATTTGAAATAATGTTTGTTTTTTTTTTTAACTGAACATGTAATATTTCCACAGACATAATTTATGGAGTTTTGGACTACTGTTCTTAATTAATACGAATCTCTTAGGAATAACTGTTGAGTTCATTTAATTATTTTAGCTTGACATATTATCATTAGCTCAGTAAGAAAATGAAAGTCTATTGGAACACTTTGCAAATAATGATAACTTCCTCCATTAAATGTAAGCCTCACATAGGCAGGCACGGCTTTGAAGGCTTAAAAATACTGTAGGCTAACTTGAACATCTGTATACAAATAAGATATTATTAAAAGCAAGAGGTAAAATGTCATCACATAAAGATGACTTACAATGTGTAGCAATCCATGTGAACTCTTAGAAAGACCTCCTACTTTTGCTT
The DNA here is from genome assembly GCA_013396695.1 of Sakesphorus luctuosus. NCBI lineage: Eukaryota > Metazoa > Chordata > Aves > Passeriformes > Thamnophilidae > Sakesphorus > Sakesphorus luctuosus. Next base: position 7,302 of record VWZD01006930.1, read on the forward strand.
GAGTATGACCAAATATTTCTATTTTAGACTTGTAAAATGCAGGATAATACTCTGCTGTGCAAGTGTAGAATTTTTTTTTTTTGGTGGAAAAGCATTCATTACTATTCCCTGTTAAAGCTGTTCTTTACTCCAGAATACCTAAATACCCAGTGGGGATGAAATTTATCCATTTTATTTAAGCAAAACTATGTAGATTTGTTTGTGTGTTCTCCTAGAGGAAATTCATTATTTGACCTGTACTTGAATAATAACAAGAATAACATACTAGCCAATTCCTTCTGCTTTAAAAGAATGTCACTGATTTTGTTCTATATTCTTTTCTTAATGTGGCTAAATAAAATGCAAATGTAAGTAGTATAGCTCTTGTTAAATTACCTGTTGTGGATTTTTTTTCTCGAGTAAAGTAAGTCCTAGTTTATATGTTCATGTACAATGAAACCAAGCAAAAAATTTCTCCTTTGTACCTTGTTTTCGCTTGTAACAGGTAGACTAACATACTAAGTGATGTGCAATTATTGTTTTTTGTTCTAGGTATTATCCAGAATTGTAAAGTTAATATAAACATTCATCATTTGGTTGTCAAAGATTTGTTAGGCTTTTAGTGAAGTCAGTGTTGATACACAGTTTATGTATTTATCTGTGAAAAATACAATTTTTAAAATATTTATTGCCCAGTGGGAGAAAGCTACAGTCATGTTAGAGAAAATTCCTTTTTTCCCCATTGTGCATGGCTTCTGCGCTGTACTCTGGAGCTGCCATTGCCAGATGTGGACATGCTTCTTTTGAAAATAACAATATCACTATTATATACAAGGCTCTGGATTATTTGCTTCCCCACCAGAAGAACATTGTGTGTGGGCGGATTATTGGCATTTCAAGGTCTGTGCAGAGTCTGGGAAGCTGAATCCTACTGTAAACAGAGCAACAGATGAGAGTGGGAGTGGGGAGGGGCATACATCTCACTGATTATTTTAAGAAGTTCCAAGAAGTTCTGAACTCAGATCTAGGACAGAAAATCTAAACAGACCTTTTATTTTTCAGGGTAAATGTGTATGTTTTTTAAATACAAAACCTCACAGTCTGAGCTAGTGTGTGACATGAGTAACTTTGTTGGAGTCTGTGCACTGATACAAATACCTTCTGAATGTATCTCTTAGTGGTCTCATGACCTTTTCACAGCAGGATTTCTATGTAGATCACTGAAAAATGGGAAGGTCCAGCATCTCCATTGCCTTTGGCAAGTTTATTATGTTAGTAGTGATTCTTGTTATGCCTCTGTTTGGCTTTGGAAATAATTTACTGCAGTGTAGCCTTTTTAGAGATTGAAAACATGAGTAAGTGTGCGTGACATGACCTGTAAATAAAAATCTCTTCATTTGTGTGCTGTGGGTTATTTACAGGTCCTTCAACAGCTTTTAAATCACTTCCGAAAAAATAAGGATAAAGTTCTTCTATTCTCCTTTTCCACGAAGGTGAGCTCCATGAGATTTTATGAATTAACTGCAACAGTAATTTAGAAGCATGAAGCACTGCAGTGACCTCATTTCCCTACTGCCTGTATTGTGGGAAGTAGTTATGAGGACAGTGTGCTGTACTCCAGAAGCATATTGAAACCTTATGTTATCTCATGATAACAGTGCTGATGGCAAAACAAATATAACACTCTTCTGTCTTCCTCAAAGCTTTTGAAAATTGTTTTGTTACTTTAGGTGTAGAAAGCTGAGTGCAGCTTGTGTGCCTTGAGTTAAGAGGAGTGTTGTAGCACAGTATGAGTGAAGTGTCATAAAACCTTTGTATCAGCATTGGAAGTTGTTAAACTTCCTCTGTTCTGCTGGATTTTGACCACCAGTATCAAGGAAACTTCAATCCTGGGTCTTGATTTGAACTTAAAACTATGTTTGACTGGAGCAAAAGGTATATGTACATTTCACTTTTAAGGGACTTGCTCCTTGATTTTCTTGTTAGAGAGTAATGTGTTTCCTGAAATGGTGCACTCTGTAGTATAATGGTCTTTATTTAAATATTTGTAATTATGCACTAAAAAGTATTTTAAAAAATAGGAGTTTGAATAATAGTTCTGAAATATTGTTTTGCTTTGTGAAAGAATGCAGGTTTCATATTTAGATGCAGTAGTAACATACTCGTGTGTCTTAGGCTGTGCTTTATTGTATTCTGTACCAGCCTGGATCCTGGTTACTGCAGTTATTTCACTCCATGCCCCTGAACGCTCACTGTGTACTCTGTGCTGGCGCCAGTGCTCATTTACTGTGTTTCAAGTAATTGCAACTTGCTGAGATGGGAGGAAACTGTTTGTTGCCTGCCTGCTTATTGGGTTGAATTAACTGAGTGACAGAGGTGAAACAGGCAACCAGGGCTGGAGGATGGAGTGAGATCACAGCAGACCAATATTAATCACCTTGACTGCTATGGAGTCATGTCTAAAGAGAGTCATGAATGCTGATACCAAAATCGTGAAGATTTAGTCTCATTTGCAGTGCTTGGTCTGTTGAAAATATATTTGATAAACATGACCTCTGTGATCATGTTTCATTAAAATACAGTATTAAGTATTTCATGTCCTCCCCCCTGCCCCTTCATTTTTCCACCCAGTTGCTGGATGTGCTGGAACAGTACTGCATGGCATCTGGGCTAGATTACCGAAGACTTGATGGAAATACGAAATCAGAAGATAGGATCAGAATTGTGAGAGAATTCAACAGCGTTCAAGAATTTAACATATGTCTTGTATCTACAATGTAAGAAAATTTAACTTGTAGTTTGTTTTAATCTTTCTAGTGTTTAATAAATGGTTACTCTGCATTTTTCTTGAGGACATTGTGAGAGATTACTTTTTGAGCAAGTGAATTGTACTCTTGTGTTTTAATGAGTATAGACTTATTGCTGTGGTCTAAAGCTTCTTAAAATACTTGGAGACTTGTTCCTTCCCTCTCTTCTGTGCTTTGTGTGGATTGCTAAGATCTGAAAGAAATGTGTCTTCTGAATCCTAGTTTTAAATTTCCAGTTGCTGTAGGATGCAGGAAACAGTTTTAAACACTTTTATTGCATTATTATTATGTCATTATCCATGAAAGATTTTCTGTTTTATTGTATTATAGTAGTAGAACTAGCAACTGAATATAAAATGCTATATTGAACTGAAAAATTACCTCTTGCTCTTAATTTATTAACCACACTAATTAGCATGTCTTTTAAAAATACTTCAGCAAATCCTTGATTGTCTTTTAATAATGTATTTACCTGTCAGATTTGCTTGTCAGTTTATGATGGATAGAGAATTCTTTTGAAACAGATTAATATGTTCAACTGAAATTGTTGTTATTACAATGGCTATTTGTTTTATTCTGGTTTCTTCCATGCTTTATCTTGATTTAAGTTTTTTACTGGGCAAGTACAGAAAGGAAGCAAGAAAGGCTTTCATTGCCCTGCCCAAAGGTGAAAATGTAGTGAAACTTGATGGAACATTCTTGACTATACAGTCGCTTCAGTTCTTCTTTACTGAAAGTGTGCATGTTGGATTTAGATAGAAGTATCCACATCCCTCTGTTTAATTGGAAGTTGGGCATAATTTTAAAAACTCTTGCAAGGGCATGTTGGAGCAGTCTGCATATGCTCTGATGCATATGCATAGGGTTGTGAAGAGATTTGTAGTGTTGGCTATGCACATTGATTTCTCATCTGTCCAACTGTGGAGTCTGGCTGTCAGCTTCTCGTAAGACCTTCGTGAGTCCCTGCTCCTTGTCTCTGAAGATCAAAGGGAATTACTGCATCTGTAGCATTAGGAAAGACTAATTTTTGCTTCTATCAGTCTCAGTTCTATAATCATACCTTTTCAGTTCTCTTCCATTAATTTACACAGAAATAAAAAGGCAAATTAAACATAGAGGGACTTTGGAGAGCCTGTGAGTATGGAGACTTCTGAGCCTTCGCAGCCTGCTGATGGTGCTGGAGGCAAGAGTGTTGGTTCCATTGGTCTTGGTGTTACTCATCTTAAGAAGCAAGTGAAAGGAGGAAACCCCTGAAAGAATTGCAGTTAACGTAACCAGCGTGTACTAAGCAAAACAGGAGGTGCAATTCTTTGTCTAGTTTACCACAGCTAACAGGAAGTGATCCTTTTGCTTGTTTGGTACACAATAATGGAAGCAGCTTTACATTTGTAATCCTTTTGAAGTTAGAAAGTGGTTTTTCTATTTCTACTCCACAAGAGATTAATTTTTTGTCTTTCTCAGAATTCAGGTGCATATGCAATAATAATATACTTCACAGTATATTCTGTATCTTCCCATACGTCGTATGTTGACAGAATTGAGTCATACTCTTCTGTCTGTACTCTCCTGCAAAGTTTTTGGCTGAACTGTTCTGTGCAGTCAACTTGTGTGTTTTCTGAAAGTCCAATTGCTCAGAGAGCCAAGTGCTGATTTTCATTGAAAATACTTACTGTGTTTTGGGTGTAGAAGTGAGTTCTACAAAGGATGAATTCCCTGCGCAGTAATTTTGAGTTTGCCATTATGTTCACTGGCACAATAAACGTGCAACTTTTAAAATAGAAAGCACCAATCTGTAAATCAGCTTCACCTCAAGTCTTGCAGTTAATACAGATACCAAGCATAGTCATATGGCTACTCCTAATGCTTTCATTGATAGCTATGACTAATGTAACTCTACGAATAAATATATTTTATAGGTGTTGTGAGAATATATAATTGATTTCTTCAGAGCTCATGAATTCCATCAAACCATTAGATATATATCATGAATATCAGATGAGCACTGGAGAAAAATACGTATACATCTGTTGGAACTTCTAAGTCTCATGAAGTGATATCTGTTTGTGAATACTTCAGTCCTTTCCTGGCATTGCTGGGGAAAATGTGTGTTTACTTGGAAGAAGAAAAGGGGATTTTCGGGCATGCTTAAAAACATTAAAATAGTTGCTGGAGTTACTGTAACTTGATAGGAAATTGTCAGAGCTTGCCACTCCAATTATGCTGCTTAGCCTGGGGAAGGGAAACTCTGTGTGTACAATACCACAGTCAACACAGTTCTGTTCCACGTTTCTGGAAGAAATAAGAACAGCAAGTATTCCTGCCTTTAAATCACTGTTTCTGAATTTTCTGTGCCAGTATTTTGCTAGATTAATTCCTTCAGAATAATTGTTAATGAAAATCTGTTTCTGCTGCTTAGTTATCTTTGTTATGTAAAGAGACGAGCTTAGAGAAATCTGTAGGTAGTTTTTATTGTGAAAGGTTACATATGCACTTCCCTTCTACCTGGAGCAACATTCTGTTACTCTCCATTACTAGACTGCTGATCATTACTTTTTACTTTTACAGGGCTTCATTTAACTTGAATTCTTCATGCCTATGTTGCAAATAACTTTTAATGCACATATGATAACAGTCAAAGAACTTTGAACCACAAGATCTCACTGAAAAAGAGAATGTAGAAACTATGAGAAACTTCCCTAGGTAAACAGAATTACATAGTCAAAGCTTTCATAGAAACTTTCCTAATGCAGTGTTGTTCTGTAACTTCTGAACATTGAGGTATTAAATTGTGCATTTTTAAATAAGATGATAGATATTTTGAAAGCTGTTCTTTGTAACAAAGCTCTTTATTTGAGCCATATTATAGTAGTTTGCATGGACCAAATTGCAGGAATGACTAACAGCTGGTTAAAATGATAGTTAAAATGGAAGATATGCTTTACAGTGCCCAAACTACTGTATGCATTCTGTCCATCAAGGATATAGGTGCCATTTTTTCTGCTTTGTTTCATGCCTAAAAGTACTGAAAGGTAAAAGTATTCTAAAGCTAAGTATCCTGTTTAATTTTTATGGACTGTTTTACATATTGACTTATGTTTCAGTCCAACTGCAGGGTTAGTTTGGGAAGACAAGAGGCTAAATTCTGTTTTCACTAAAAGGAAAGACACTAAATTTTCAAAATACCACAATGTATCCTGAAAAAAATACAAGGATTTTTATTCAGCATGTCAAACTTTGCGAGCATGCATCTTTCAGAAACATCTGTTAATATTGGCAGGTTCCCATTTCCTCTCCCTTTCCAGATTTAACTAGCCCAGCACCACATCACACCTGGCTGGAAGGATAAGGCCACAATTGTGTTTACATTGACATGGATTCCATGAAAACCAAGAAGTGATGAGCCTCCATAAGTTTTTGGTTTCTATCTCATTCAGTCTTATACCTGCAAACTTTACCTTTTCTGTCTCCATTAAACAAGCAGAATCTAATACATTAAACTAGTTGCTTGGTAAATTAAATGGGATTGACTTTTTGCAATTTCACAGTACCTCCTTCAGGAAAATAACACACTTGAAATTAGTGATGGCTACATCAGTGTGAATAATTGTTTTAATATTTTAATTAATTGTAGTATTTAGCCTCTGCTTGTATAGGAACTTGTCTCTTTTGTGCTTTGGCTGGTTGAACCAGTTAAAAAGAATATTCAGTATTTTCTTGCTTTGCAGCTGCATGAGAAGTGGTATTTTCCTCCCTTTTTTCCCTGTCAAATCATTCAGCTATGCACATGCCAAACTCTAAAAACTGAGGAGTTTTGTAGGATGCAGTAGTTAGCTGCCTCACGTTCGGCACATGCTCAAATTGTTTGCTGGCTTCCAGGTTTTACCTGAGAGCACACTCCGGCTGTTGAGTGTTTTAGTATGTAACTGGTACACCTGGGACTCCTAACCCCCAGAGCAGACAATTTTCTGACAGGGACTTTTTCCCTTGTAATGACTGATACGAATATTGCTCATATGCAGCTGTGTGGACAACTGTGCTTTTAATAGCTGAGAGACTTACTGTACAAATCCACTTGTGACAGTTTTTAATTTTTACAGGTATAACTTGCCCTAGATTGTGACCATTTTAGTGGAAGCTGCTTAGCGTTGTTGTTGAAACTATGTGCTGGGATTAGAGGAACTAAAATTTCACTTCAAATTTTCCTGCTTCTATAAAGTTAACTGGCATAAAAATGATTGTGAATTTCAGTATATTCACTGAGGGACTTGGCCTGTGCAGGACTTAGTGGGAACGAAGTAGCAACCAGGACTTTGACTAAGTAAGTTGATAGCAGCTGGTTATGACTCAGCTTGTAACAATCATGATATTTAGGTGAGAAGACTGCAGTGTGTTGAAGTGGTTATTTGAGTACTTGGTGGTTGTTAATAAGACAGTAAGACAAAGCTATGCTGCATTTTTTTCAGTATCTTTATTGTGTTCTTTTTGTATGTCGTGGAAGGGTATGCCAACACAGACCTAATACAGAAAATTTTTTCAGTGTTGTTTTTGTTGTAATGCAGTTCTATTTTTTTTCCTTTGTTTTTAGGGCTGGTGGACTGGGTCTTAATTTTGTTGGTGCCAATGTTGTTATATTGTTTGATCCTACATGGAATCCAGCAAATGATCTTCAAGCAATTGACAGGTACACTCTCAAAGTACAGAACCTAATCCATGTTGGGCTCTTCTTTTGCTTTCATTCCACAATCTGATTGCCTAACTAAAACTTTCCTCAAGGAAGAGATTTTTAGTATAACCTTGTGTGATCTTCACAGTGTGTCTATGTGTAGCTGATGTTTTTCTTGTTTTTCATGACAAATTACATTGTACTTGGCCCTGGTTCAAGTGATGTTTTGAATTTCAGAAGCGCTAAAGACAACCTTTATGTTCTTTTCTGCTTCACCCATGTGGATCATAGTGTCTTTTCAGCTCTCAGTTCTAGCTCTGGTATTAGCTGCTGAAGTGTTTCAGTAATACAGATTTTTCTTTCAAGGCTTTTTGACTGTGGGATATTTCCCTAGGAATTCAGGACAGACCTTTGGCTGTCCAAAGTACAGAATATTGAAAGCTTTAAAGAATCAGTAGATTTATATATTTTTAGGAGCAGAAATAAAATTATTTCTATTATCTCAAGCAATTATGTAATTCCATTTTAAGGGTCTTTCTGATTTCTAATATGTGTTTATGTACACCTGTTCTAGAGAAATATGTCTGTCAGAAACATGTACTGGGGTATATCTTTAAAGAATCTTTGTAAGATCTTGTTTTTATGAATTGGTTCAGCCTCTCAAGAGTTTTGTGGAATATAGTCTATTACAAGTCTCAGAATTTGCCATTTGGATAGAACACTGCCGGTTTATTAGCTGTTTTTATGATGTTGTAACTTGTAAAGTGCTTTAGAAAGTTAAGGAGGAACAGACTGTTCCAAGTAATCCATGAGCTAATTTCTATATATAATTTAAACAGAATACCTTGAACAAGACCAGCTGGAGACAGGGAGGAGAGAAAAAAAAACCAAAAACAAACCTGAAATAAACAGAGTGAAAGCTGTGTTTTCAGGAGAGATGGGAGACTAATCTTGTGATATAAAACGAGGAAAAAAACTTTTTAAACTGGATAGGCCTGGGGAGAAACATGGAATAGTAAAGGTAAAGGAAAAGGAAATTAATTACTGAGGAAAATTGGAAAAATAGCCCAACCAACCTTGATGTGGAGTAGTCCTGTTTTATTAGAATGCTTTTATTTATCTATAGTTTCGTTTATTTATTTATTACCCCTAAGAGTTCTCTTATCTCTTAAAATGTTTTTTGATGTACCACTGTCCTTGCAGAGCTTACAGAATTGGCCAGCACCGAGCTGTTAAAGTCTTTAGATTGATATCCTTGGGAACCGTGGAAGAGATGATGTACTTGCGACAGGTTTATAAACAGGTATAGTTCACAAACTGTTTAAATTGGGAGCTCTTTTAAGCAGTTGTGGTCACTGAAAGCCAATCTAGCCTGTAGCAAAATTGTAGTTTGACTCGGGTTGATGGTATGCGCTATTAACTTAACTTACAAAACAAAGATGCATCGTTTAGCAACTGTCAGAAGAATGGAACAGAATTTTTTTGTATTCGTTTTTCTGTAACTACTGACAGTTTAATTATGCAATGTACATTTTCCAGCTTATACAGAGAACTGATTTTTATCTGAAGACTTGTAAAGTACTTCAGTGATAGTTGTAGTTAGTGTCTGCAGTGGTCTGATTCAGGCAGCTTTTTCTTACAAAAATCTGGAGAAAGAAAAGCAAAAATCTGACTGGTGCTATAGAATAAAAATAAGAGGTATCACAATTTTCGTGACTCTGAAAACTTGCTTGTAAAAGAGCATGGAAATGTCTTATAGCTGCTGCTGTTACGAAGATAAGAATTTATACTGTGTGCCAGAATACTCAACCTGCATCACTTAACTGTCTAAATTTTTTTACTTGCTTTGATAGGCTTTGTCCTGGTTCTGGCCAGGACAGGGTTAATTTTCGCAGTGGCCTGGAGGGGGCATGGCCAGGACCCGGAGGTTATTCCATAACACCTCACATCATTTTCTGGGCTGAGGGGAAGGCATCCCTTCTAGGTCACTTAGCATGGTGCAGGGAGTGGTTGGGTATTGTTGGGGGTTTCCATGTGGTGAATCACCACATGTGAATTGTTCACCTCTTTCTTGTACACTTCAACCTGCCACAGGGGGAGGAGAAGGGGAAAGGGTGATTGAACGAGCAGCGTGGGATTTGCAGTGTTTCAGTGGGAACACTAAACTGGGGAATACCATTCTTAAACCACAATAAACACCTAGGATTCAGAACAGTACATGGTTTGGGAAACGGGTAACCTAGCAGCTGTTTCTGACGAGATCAGAATTAAAAGGAAAAATAAGCAAACTGAAACATGATCAGCAAAGAGCAGGATTTAGAATAATAAGAAACTAGAAGACATAGGATCATGTTTTTCTCATGAAAAGTTGCAAGTTAAGAATAAGATGATTGAATTTAGGGTTCTGACGTTGTTGGCACATAAACTGGGGGAAAGCTAAAAAAAAGCGGGATACAGTTGTCCTGAAGAGTGTATTGCATAGAAAATGTAAAACTAGGTCACCTCAGTGTGAGAGTCATGCTACGTTTTGAAGGAAACTTCATTGGATTTAAGGAATTAACCTAATAATTTTAATTTTTTGCCTTAAATAATAGAAAGGTAATAAGGAGTCTTCAGTTACAAGCACTTTTAGCTAGATCATTTACAAGAAGGAAGTTGGAGGCTGAAGAGTGGGAAATAAAGTAGTAAACAGATTGTTGTTACTCTCCTTGGATTTAAGTAAGTGACAAATAAGAATTCTGAGTTTGTCTGATTTTTACAGAACAGATAGAAAACCCACAGGGGGAAAATCCAATCTTGAACTGCTCCCAGTAATGTGTATAGCTTGCTTTAAAAATGAGACTTTCAAAAGTGTAATGGTGACTTTTATCTCACTTTATCTCACTTGAATTCAGTGTTTTGTAGAAGCCAAAAAGTTGTTATAGTTCTGCTTAATTTTGACAAAAAGATGTAAATAAAAAAGAGGAGAAGTCAAAAGAAGTAGATGATGGGCTAAAGTGCTAACAGGTAATTGCACAAATAGCAGAAGCTCAGAATTAAGAAGATGTATCACTACTTGAAATCATATACTAGTAAGGCAGGTTAAATATAGTGCATGGCAAGTCCAGAAACTATTTTTGAGGGATGATGGTCTCAAAACCTAAAAGCTAATAATTTAGGTTTTTAGCATATCACAAGAATGAATTGTACTGCTCTGTGGCCATTACTTAAGCAAGATTTAAAAGAGTGTTCATTGCAAAAAAGAAAAACGTATTTGATTTATTCTTTACATCCCCGTTCATGGAAAAGCTTAAGAGAGGACCCTGTTCCAAAGTTTCTCATGTGCAAAGTACTTTTGAGGATTCATTTCAACAGCAAGTATCACTAGGAGAAGTCTCAGAAAGGTTGACAAAAAGAGCAACAGCAGATCACAACCAACTCTATTCACGAAAATCCTGAAGGAGGGGCAGCCAGTTTCACAGAGGCCTTGGGAGTTGGTGATCTTGTAGGAAAATGAGACCTGGATATTGTCTGTTTGGATTTCCAAAAAGCATGTATAAAACTTCTTGAAAGGCTCTTGTGCTTTTTGTTTCAGTGTGGTTTGGTTTTTTTTCCCAAGTTGACTTGTATTTTCCAAGTTGAATAAGCAGCAATAAACAGAGGTATTATAAATCTGAGAGTAGGTGGGGGGGTTTTGGCTACGCTTGTATTGCGTTCCCTTACCAAGTAAGCATACAGTGGAAAGGACTGTAAAAAAATAGTAATAATTTATTATTGAGGAAAGTTGAGCAGTCAAGCTGTGGAGGAGTGCCACTACTGTGTATAGTGGGTGTCTGATATTAGGCAACAATACAGTAAAAGAATCTAAATATTTAATTTTTTAAAAATTCAGTAAAACCAAGCAGGTGCATATTATATCACAAACTATTATACCAGCATCTGCCAAGGAAATTAAAACAAAATATCCACTCTTAGGAATTTCACCCTGCTCCAGCTAAAGCTGTGTATATAATGTGGATGCCAGGAAATTCTGACGTGTTGTTGCAACAAACACTTCTGAAATCTCTTGTGTTGTTCTGTTTTAGCAACTTCACTGTGCAGTGGTTGGAAGTGAAAATGCCAAGCGGTACTTCGAGGCAGTGCAAGGATCAAAGGAACATCAGGGAGAGCTTTTTGGGATTCGTAACCTTTTCAGACTTAGGATTCATGGGTCCTGCCTTACCAAAGAAATCCTGGAGGTGTGAAGTGCTATTTTTTTAATTTAGATCTTAGTTTATTATTTTTCCTTTCCTTATGAGATGTTTTGGTTATTGTTGTGAATGCAAACACTATAAAACAGAACAGTGAAACAGTACTTGTCTATCCAGTGACTTAAATGAAATAGGCATGCTAAAGTCTCACTTTGATGTAGACCAGATAAATTTTTTTAAATCAAGGAACAGAAAAATTTTTATTATAATTTTCATAAATTTGTTGATAAATTTCCTAATAAAAATTACTTATGTTTTGATACTTTCACATATTGTCAGCTTCATGCATAGATACCTTTGATTCATCAGTAGCTCAGGCTGACCTTTTAAGCCAGGATTCTGATCATTAAAACAATTTTTATGATCATAGTAACCTTTTTATAGTACATTTTGAGATGCCAAAATCTGCTTAATAGAATGTATTTTATAATGCTGTGTTTTAAAATGTTACAGGGTGGAAGTAAATAACTGAGGCTTTATATTTTAAAATTAATTTCTTAGTTACTCTGAAAAGACTTGTCCCGATTCTATAGTGTAAACTGATTTTAAGTATGTGCAGAATTATACCTTTTTGTATCCAGCATGTTTGCTGCAGCTAGCTTGCATCTTGAAACTTAACTGTAGCTTTATTCCAGGTTTCTTTCTATCCTTCCCTCAATTTTATTATTTTGCATGTGCTAGGAATTTAGTCTTGACTTTGCTGATTGTACTTCTGGTGCTTACAACTCTGTAGAAAGAAAAAATACCCTAACCCCCTTTTTTTTGTATTCCTGGGCTTGTCTTTTATATGTATTTAAACCTGAATCTTTTTATGTTAACATATTTGATTGTTTTAGAGGGAAGGGAAGGTAGAAGCAGGAGTCATGACAGCAACTACATGGCTAAAGGAAGAGAATGCTTCATGCAGCTCAGAAGAGGTAAGATGAGTTTGTGGACTATGGACCAGAGCATGACAGTCCCTTTGGTTCCTGATACTGCAGTGGGAAATGGGAGCAATCTGTTGTTAGGCTGATAATACTTTTACCCTGTTGGGCGGTCACGTGGTGTAATG
>VWZD01006941.1:5669-31763 GCA_013396695.1 Sakesphorus luctuosus
TGGGGAGAGGCTGAGGGAGCTGGGGTTGTTTAGCCTGGAGAAGAGGAGGCTCAGAAGTGACCTCATCACTGTCTGTAACTACCTGAAGGGAAGTTATGGCCAGGTGGGTGTTGATCTCTTCTCCCAGACAGGAGGGCACGGGCTTAACCTCTGCCAGGGAAAATTTAAGTTGGAGATCAGAAAAAAATTCTTTCCAGAGAGAGTCATCAGGCATTGGAATGGCCTGCCCAGAGAGGTGGTAGATTCTCCATCCCTAGAGGTTTTTAAACAGAGATTGGACGTGGCACTGAGTGCCATGATCTAGTAAATGGATTGGAGTTGGACTCAGGGTTGGACTTGATGATCCCGGAGGTCTTTTCCAACCCAATTGATTCTATGATTCTATAAAAACAAAGTGAGAGAAATTGCAAAAATTAAGATGAATATATGCCACAAGAATGTGTTGTCACTCTGCTACAGTAGATTAACAGCTATTTTGCCTTCTACTTCCCCTCAGCCCACGGGGGATGTACATTACATCTCCAATACTGGCCTCTTTCCCCATAAGTTAGGTTGCTGACCTGACCCAGTTTTCACCACTCAGTGCTCACAACATCAAAATTTAACAAGATGATGAGAAGCCAGGGGATTAGCAGTTGGGGAAAAAGGGTATATAACCTCTATACCTGAGCTCTTAATTAATAAAAATTGGCATAAGTGATGTTTCAAAGTCTCTATTCAGCATAAAAGGGATAAAGCAGACTGTATTTGCTCTTGCAAAGGAGGAAGAGAAGCACAGGTTGCAGTTGTAGCTGGATGGAAATGGTAGCTGTCTTGGGGGTCAGTGTTAGGTGTTAATATGAGAAGAAGCAAAGGAAATTTTTATTAACTGGAAGCAACTTAGCTGCAGACTAACTCAGCTACCTGCCTCTCCCCACAACTGCAGAAAGTTTGATAGCAGGCCTTTTCTAATAGGTATTTTTTCCCATATCTCTTAACAGACACAGATTTCCTGCACTTTTAAATCTATCCATAGAGATAGAAGTATTCTGCTCTTAAATACCATTTCATGGTATTTATGTCTCTTTTCTAGAATCTGGGGGATTTTATTGAAACCAGGTGTGTAAATCAGTGCATAGTCTTGTGGTTAATTATGATTTTTTCTTATTTCAGTAAAATTTTGGATCAGTGTTATCTAAAACAGTGTTTTAAAGAACCATGAATACTTTTATGCATACAAATACCATGTTGCAAAATAGAAGTACACACATGTAACAAGTAAATTAGAATTCTTTCAGAAGTATTTAGTATGTACTTGAACTTTCACACTATGGTGTTTTGATGGTTCATTATTTATAGCTCCAGTTTTGAAGTCTGAAAAACCCTGACTCTACAGCTGTATTTCTGTTAATATTCACATAACGGCTGTTCAAAATAAAGCTATGCATTAGTTAAATATTCCCTGAAGGGAATAACTGTGCAATTCAATTGCCATTGGAAATAGGGTAATGCCTTTTCTGACTACATTGATATAATTGGGTCCTTTGACAGTTTTTTGAGACTTATGCACTGGCTCCTACTGCCATTCCCTGATTCCTCCACTGAGACAACTGAGCATATGAGCTGAGTAGAAGGTGCAGCACACTGACATGCCCCTGGTCTGACCGCTGGTGTAAGTAAGGGCATGCTGCAGCAGTGACAGTAGACAGACTGTGATCCTCTGTAGCTTTTTTGCTCCTACTCCAGTTTCCTGAGTGCTTGCAAAATCTACTGAAATGACTTTTATGCAGCTGTCAGAGATCAAAGTTCAGCTATTTTCCTTCCTTTTCTGAAATGAAATTAGTGAATATTGGGCATTCATAAGCCACAGGCACAAAGAGAGTAAATAATGCAAAAATTAGCTCATAATATTTGCTTACTGATACTTAGAAAAGGTGGAAGCCTGTTTCCATGGCCATTTCCTTGGATTTTTTTCAACACACTGATTTTTGTACTTGGAAAAATTTTCATTGTCTTTTTCTGTAAGGCTTTATCTCAAATCTGTGTAGATTCTGCACTGCCCTTTTCTTGGCTTCCTTTTATGACCTGTCCTCAGGAAACAAAACCTTGGCTTTAGTAATGTCTTTGTTCAGTTTCCCCACTGTGTAATTTAATAGTACATTACAAAAAACTCGACAGTAGTGGACACAACTATGTGGAAAAAAAGTGTGCATTTTTAAAATCCAGACATGAGACTTTTATTGCTTTTTCACTGTTTTTACTAGGGATAATTACAAGATTCAGCTTTTGCTGATTTTATTTGGAAAGAACTTAATGGTCTGTGTAGGGAATGAATTTGAAATGCAATTAGTATATCTTGAAAACAATAAAATTGCCTAATGTACACATCATGAATGTGAAATTACAAAGAAACTCTCCTTAAAATGCAGAAGTTTTGTTTGAAATCAGTTTAATACATGAAACAGTTGAGCTGCAATTTTAATTGCAGTGAATGTGTTCTGCCTAGAACTTTTTCCAAAAAAAAAAAAGGTCTGGCATCACTATGAGATGTTTCTGTGAAGTGTTTTTCATTTTATGATGTAATATTTGTCAAATGTTTTCCTTCAAAGCAAAGGAAGATTCTCTTGAAAAGGTCATGACCTTCACAGAAAAGATGACAAACATTTCAGGGAAAATAGCTATTCAGGAATAAACAGCTGGAAATAACCCTCAGGTGACAGTCTTCTGGAATTGTCATTTAGAATTGAAGGGCCTTTGGGTAAACTGGGGATTCTGTGAATAGTTGATGATTTTTTATCATGTTTTAGGAATAAGAGTGATGTTTACTTCTGAGAGATTTTGACTAATAAATCATCTCTAAGGGTAGTTGCTACAGGTAAAAGACCAAAGGTAAAACTTAACAATGCAGTGGCAATAATAGCAGTAACGGAAAAAAACTGCTAAGAGAATAAAGAAAGAGAAAATTATGTATAGCAATATGTATAGCCAAGTGCCATCAGTTTTTATTTCTGGAAGCTACAACCATTCTGGGCAGTAGCACTGAGGCTGTGCTTGGACACCATAAGTCAGATGTCCATGTAGCAGTGTTATGATTGAACAAAAAGAGCTCGAGCAAAGGAGGCAGACAGCTGGAGCCTGCAGAAGTTTGAATCACCAGCAGAAGTTTGAATCATCAGCACCTCATTAGTCCATTTTGCAGAACCAAAACAATTAACAGTCCTAAATGTGTCTAGCATGTTGCCATCATGCTACTACAGCCCATCTTGTAGTCAGCTGTGGAGGTGTGACATTTTACTGCCAACAAGAAATCTATGCTGCCTTACATATCCACATAAGTATTAACTTAACTGGCCTGCAATTGCCACCACTAGAGATGAGTGAAGCTCATCCCAGATACAGATCCAACTGAGCTTCTTTTGGGAGAAAAGAATAAAAAAATTATTATCTCTAAAGGGCTATGACCACACATTGGCCTGGCACTATTGTGCTTGATGTTTTAGATTTGAGATAAGGAATGCTTGTGAAGCCATAAGAAAAGCATTTGAATGTCTTAAATATAATCTAGTCTGAAAAAAAATCAAGATTAGCAGCAGGCTATATCTTTAACAAGAAGCATGAAAGCTCAAAATGGACAGAGCCTTTTGACTCACTCAATTGGGCATACTACTGCCAGCAACTATGTCCAAAAGCAGCCTCTGATCAGCTCTGAGTTTATGCCCATCTAGTGGGATAAGAGTGGCATAAACTAACTTTCTGTATGTTTGGATAACACACAAACATGCTGTGCTCCTCCCTTCAGGGAGCAAATGCCAGGCTGAGAGGTACCTTTTATGGGCAGCCAGGATGGTCCTCCATGGGACATCTGTTCTCCAAAACGTCCTTTGGGTCTAGTGTAGGGCTTTGTTCATTTTTGCCACTGCATCAGGGCAGGGGGAAGTTCACATATGTGTCTGGCTGCCAACAACAGTGATTATTTTAGGAGCATCTCAGTATGCCAGAATACATGCTGTAGTAAAATACTGCATACAAATCTCACAGTGAGTGAGATGTAGCTTACAGAAAATGAGTCACAGAAAGAGACATGTGGCTGAAAGCCATGAAAACCTTCTGTGTCTAGTCAACCAGGAATTAATATAAACATGCAAAATAATTTGTGCTGGCTAGCATGAAGAAAAATGGAAAATAAATACTTGAACCTTAAGGGTTAAGAAGCATTAATTTAATGAAAATTATGTTAGAAATGTTCCCTTTTTGCTTGTGAGATGGATTATTGTGCTATCAGTGGGATTGCAAATGGGTCACAACATCTTTACAGCCCGAGTTTAGCACAGCCACACAAACATGAATGTCCTAGTATCACCAGGCATCCCCAACATGCATGTGCCCAGGGGACTACAAACTGAGAGGTAAAGAGTTGCAGGAAATGTGAGGCCATGTGACATGTGCCAGTAAGATTTCCTGTAGTAGTTTATGTTCATCCGTAAACTTGCTTCCCTGGTAGAAGGTCATTCTTTTGCCTTTACCCTACCTCTTTTGCTAGCTAAATTGCTGGATGATTACTTGACTTCTGCTTAAAACTGATACATGGATTAATCTAAATAAACCAGACATTATAGTCAGGTCCTTATTAGATAGAGTACAAAGGGATTTTCAAGTATAGCTACTATTTTTCTAGAGTAACTCTTCAAACCTTTTTATTTTTTAAGAAAAAAAACAGCTTGTGTTTTTAAGAAAAAACAGCTTTGAGTAGAAAATAATGTATTTGTGCTGTAGCCATCAGTTTCCTAGAATTATTTTTTGTCCTAATAAAAAAAATAAAATACAAAAGCCTTTGCTCCATGACATTTCAAAAGTGAGATCAAACAGGCAGAAGAAAATGTAGACCTAATTTTCAGTGAGTTGTTTCTTAAAATGTTGGNGGAACAGCTGCATTTATTCTCTACTGTAGGAAAACCAAGCAAAATACCAGAAAGCACCAGGTAATTTAATAAGGCAATTGCATATGAGGGTTAAGCTAAAAGTACCAGACACTTATGAATAATACTATTGTGTTATGCTGCTGGTTTGCTAGGAAAGCATAATTTAAAAGACTGTGTAATTCTATGGTTTCATTTGATAGGACAAAAAAACCCCTCAACACATGAAAGTTGCTATGATTTGATTTAGAGGATTTAATATATATTTTTTCCAGAACACGTCAGTCAACTTTTAAGAGCATATTTCATTCCTCTTTACTTTGGCAGCTTCAGTAACGTTTCACAAACAGGGACGATGTCTTTCATGTTAAGTATGAAGGCTTGTTCCAGAAGAAAGTCAAAGATAGTAACATCTTAAATAAATATCCCTTCTGATAGTCTATATACACTGATAACTACAGAGATTACAGTATTTTTTTAAATTGTAGAATTTTGTGTCTGTGCCATACACGCAAGTGAATTCACTAAAGTGAATTCTGGTTTAGGACTTCTGTTTATTTGTACAAACCACAATAATGAAACGGTATATGCATAGCTAACCCTGAAAGGATGGAAACCTTCAACCAAGCTTCACTTGAATTCTAATGTGAAAGAAAAAGTATAGGAAAATGCAAGAAAATGTCAAAGGTTTTTGTATGGAAATACAGACTACTATGTCAAGCCAGTAGTAATATTTCTGGTCTAGGTCTATGTGTTTTATCTGTAGCTAGTCCCTTGTACTGTTGGAGATGGGACCTACATGGATATGGACCAATGGAGAAGGGACAGAGATAAAGAGACTGACTTCGATGTGTGGAAGGTCCAGGAGGACCATCCCTAGCCGGACTGCGACACAACACCATGAACTTACTTATAGTCACCCCAGTTCTTGTTTAAAGTTGAAATAAAAGTTCTGTTATCCCCTGTTCCTGTGGTGCTGGCTGCACTGATGGGCTTAGCCTGTCAGTGTAGGCACAGCTACCATTGGTTGGTTCCCCCTAAGGTGCTATCCAATCCTGTTAGTTCCCTGTTTTCTCCTCCCCAGTTACCACCCACTTATTATCCTACCCTATCCAATGTAGCGGATTTGCATGCTCCGCCTTAACTCCTTCCAGTTTCTAGACTGTTCTATCCCCGAGGGCTTAAAAGGCTCTCCCCCCTGTTCAATAAACGGATTGGCACCAGCTCTCCAGGTGTTTGCTTCGTTCATGTGCTGTTCGGGTTGCAAGGCAGGCAAACCTAACCTGAGGCTTCTGCAACTGCATCACGCCACACTCAGCAGGCAGACAAGAACCCCCGACGTCGGTCTTGATCCCCTCCCAGAAAATTAAGACCGCATCATTGTACCACTGCAGACTAAAGGAATAAAATATGCCACCAAAGGCAAGAAATGGCTTTGCGAGCAAACAACTTTCAGATGAAGTGAGCAACACAAATGCTTTCATTTCTGGACTTTGTGAGACAGTCTCCAACATTTACACTCTTGAGTTTTATCACATCTGTAGTAGACTCACACAGCTTAAGCTTTTTATGTAAAAAATATAATGAATGTATGACCAGTTCAGCACAGATTTTATAGATTTTGTTTGGTCCAGACTTAAGAGACTGGAATGTTTTACATGAGCGTATCATCCTCCTAGACCTAAATAGTAGGGCTCTCTGCTGGAGTCTTTAAAATGAGTGAATGTACTTTACTAGTTATATAGCTCTGTGTTTTGTATTGTATGGTGTCCTTACTGAAGGGATGCTGGACCGGTTCTTGGAAGAGGAACTGCTGAAGATAACTAAATACACAGAAAACATCCATATTTCAATAAATGGCCCAGCCACACAGTGCTAGGGGCTGTGAGATCATGTGGGGAAAGGTTCCACACATGATTTGTCTGCCTGTTCTTACCCCGCAGGCACTTTCTTCTGACTGTTGTCAAAGACCAGATGCCGTCTGTGATCAGTTCTTGCCTCACTTGCTGTGGCACACCTATACCCTTAAGTTAACAGGCATGTTGAGTTTCTTCCTCACTGAATAATCAGAGTGTGGGACAGGTCTGCTGAAGGTATGTAAGAAAAAAATGGTGAAGGAACTCAGTTCTGAAGTAGGTCATGCATGGCAAGGTTGGATACACCAGAAAGGAGTTCTTAAAGTCCAACAAGCTCATTAGGCACTTACTAAAGGTAATGAAGAATGGGTAGCCTGAAGATTCCGGAAGCTGATTCACATTTTTCATCTCAGGGTACAGAATCCTGAACTTCTTCCTATGGGTAGCCTTCTATCCATTATTTTAATTAACTAAGCAAAGATCACTATTTCTTTGTAGAAAAAAAAAAGTGGAAAAATATTAATATTTGCAGAATAACCTTATAGTAAAAACCCTTGGTCTAAAGCTGGGAGACCTGAGTAAATTTCCTTTTTCCAACCAAAGCATTTAAAAACCACACTGATCTTCTCTTTAGGCAGAATAATGTTCAGACTATCATCTGATGGGACATTTCTCTTTGGAGAGATCTTTTCTGCCAAAGCAATGGCCCTCTGCAGGAAGAATGTAAGGCTAACTGGTCTGGCAAATTGAAAGCATAATTATGTATCCCAATGGTTAGGCTATTCATCTGGGGCAAGGGAGTTTGGTAAGTAATCTTAATTATGAGAATCATGTCATCTCTATTTTTTCTGTAAAGTCTCATTAATTTTGTGTGGAGTCTTGGTTGTTGGGTTATGTGGGAGATGTGTTCAAGGCTTACCTGGATGTCTTCAAAAATACATGCTTGAGGCTTTAATTCTTCGTTATAGTTGAACAGGAGATACACAAAGAGCTGCTCAGAGTAAATATTCTCATCAGATACACTCAGTGCCTGAGTCAAACAGATAAGCATGCCCAGCATTGGGGTACAGTAGACTCTTGGTCTTCAGGATCAAAATTTCATCTCCTGGGATATACATTCTTCCCTGTCTGCATTAGGGTACCAACACGAAAAAAAGCAAATACTTTTCTCCTGGTTTTATATGCAAATCTGAGTCTTTTCATGACGCCAGAGCTTCTGGTAGGATGTAAAAACTTTTGTGGTTGTACAAAGTTATCTCTGATCTAGAAGCAGGATACCTGTGTTCATACAGTCCTCTCTGCAGTGTCTGTTGGCTTCAGCACCACATCTCCTAAGCACAGCTGAACCTGTGCTAGTCCATTTACTAGTACAAAATATGTATTATTACAGAAAAATATAAGAACAGAAAGACAATGTATTAGCTTCAATTTTTATTAAAAAGTATGGTCACAATTCCCTTGAAGTGTACTTGAGCAAATGTCAAATGATGTAACTTGGTACTGCAAAATACATGAAAGTTAGATTACTCATTGTAAGGAAATTCTGGTGTATGTTTACAAATAATTGACTTATTATTTCAATTTCATGAGAATCAAATTTTTGATGAACTATCTATTCTCTCTTACACTGAAGAGATTAAGGTCTAGGGAAAGAACATATGATATCCTTTCTTTGAAGAATACTTCAGAATTTAAAGCTAAATAGGTTTCTGCAGAAATTAATTGGAAAGTAAGTGCTGGATAGAAATGAAATTTTGATAGCCATGAAACTATATTCTTAACATTCCTGCTGGAAGAGTTTCCCCTTGAATAATCAGGGTGTGGTACACAGCTACTGAGAATGTGAAAGGAGAAATGGTAGTGGAGCAGTTTTCTGAAGTAGGTCATGAGTGGGCAAGGCTGGATAGCTCAGAAAGGGATTCTCAAAAGTCCAGAAAGCTTATTACGGATTTGCTAAAGTTAGTGAAAGAAGGACAGACTGAGGATTCTTGAAGCTGGTTCACATTTGTCATGAGCATACTGTGCATGACCATACACAATAGGATTGGGGAAGAGTGTCTGGAAAGCTGACTGACAGAAAAGCTGCTGGGGGTGCTGGTTGACAGCCAGCTGAAGGTGGGCCAGCAGTGTGGCCAGGTGGCCAAGAAGGCCAACGGCATCATGGCTTTTACCAGCAGTAGTGCGACCAGCAGGACTGAGGGAGGGATCATCCCGATGTACTTCTCACTTCTGAGGCATCACCTCAAATCCTGTGTTCAGTTCTGGGCCCCTCACTAGAAGAAGGACATTGAAGTAGCTGGAACATGTCCAGGTAGGGACAACAGGGCTGGGGAATGGTTTAGGACACAAGTCATATGAGGAGCAGCTGATGGAACTGGCGTTGTTGAGCCTGGAGGAGACCTCTCAGGGAAGACTTTATTTCTCTCTGCAACTACCTGAAAAAAGATGGAGTAGTGAGGTCAGGGTGTCTTCTCCCAAGCAGGAAGGGGTAGGAAGAGAGCAAATGTCTTCAAGCTACACCGGTGGAGGTTTAGATTGAACATTCAGGAAAATTTATTCTCTGAAAGGATTATCAAGCATTGGCTGTCCAGTGAACTGGTTGAATCACCATCTCTGTGGGTGATTTAGAAGACATCTAGATTTGGTACCTAGGGACATGGTTCAGTGGTGGACTTGGCTGTGTTAGTTTAGCAGTTAGACTCTATGATCTTAAAGGTCTTTTCATGATTCTTTCTATGATTCCATGAAATAACCTGTACTTCTGAAGCAGGTCTTCAAATTTCAGGTCACAGATGTCATAAACAGACTGTGCCACCAGATATACAATAAAATTTTAAAATGGCATCATGCTCAGTATTGTGAAGGACATGGCTCTTCTTTGATTGATGAATTCATCATAAAGTTTTATCTTGTAATAAAAAAAATAATTGATTCAGACATTTTCTCAGGAAAAACTGCTGCTTTCAATAGCTGTGCATGTCTTGAAGAATACTAAATGTGGGACTGGCCTTGGCTTGTTGCTTGAACAAAAAAAAGTTGTTTTCATTCCTCTGAGATGTCCCATTATTTATTTATTCCACCTTTGTTACTGCATCACCTCTTTATACTGGCTATTTTACATTGGTACTTTGTGAAAATGTTGTTTATTGTTCCAGAATTTTTCTTCTCTTTTCTTTGCTCTTGCACATAATTTCTGAATTCCTTTATGTTCTTTAAAGTTATGGGAATACTTAAATGTAACTTTTAATTAAAAGAGCCATTGTTTAGGCTAGCAAGATAACACATAGTTTTCCTGTAATTTTCTAATAGTGCTATTCTAAAGAAAACTTTCTTTGCCCTCAGCCTTTGAGTAGAAATTTTGGAATTGTCTGTATTGGGATATTGGGCAGCATTTGGTGGAGGTTTTTAGTGCTCATTCTTACAATTACATCCTATACTCACAGTCACGTAGCATTTTTGTTCTTTCAGTTTTTCAGTCCAGACATACAATGCAGGTAGTGTTCCATAGTGATTTTCAATCCTTCACCAGCTGGTTTCCCTCAGGTCCCTGATACTGAAGCAACAATTATACAAATCTCAGTAGAGACAGGACCAATTCTGGTACTTCTCAGGTTAAACATTACAACAATCTGGACACCCTTATTTCTTTGTTCTGAAATTTTGATGCTGGCTTACTGTCTTCTGCTTGATGCTGATACAATGCTATTTCTGTCATACTATTGTCAGAGCTGAGACTCAGGGGAGTTGAGCTCTACTGCAGCTGAATGAAGTTTAGTTAAACTTGGAGTAAGTAACACTGAAAGAAAAAATTCTTTCATGTTTCATTTGTGGTGAGAAGGCCTTTTATGCCAACCAGCACCCAATCTCAGACTTCAAAGGAATATTTTGAGCAATTTTGTAGCCTAAGAATGGAGAACATAGTCAGCTGTCTTTTATTCCCACATTCCTCCCCCCTCCCACCATCAATGCTTGTCAGTCAACTGAAATGCGTTTTGCTTTTCTATTTGATGATAACTCAGATTTTAAAAGCAAGTGTTCTGCTGTGCAAATTATTTGATAAGATTACTTCAGTCAATATAGGATGCACTATTACTTTCCTCTTATGCAGTTAGTTACCAATCTGCTGCCTAAATGCTATGATTTAAAGGCAAGTGACTGCACATTAGGCTTGAAGTAAAGTAGCTACTGCTTCACCCTCTAGTTTTTACTAATTTTCACTAGATTTTTGAAAGGGCTGGTTTATTTTGAAATGCAAGATGAGACCAGACAGGAAACATTTGCTCATCTTTATCCCTTTGCCCACCTTCTCAGACTTGAAAAAAATCATGTGCAGAATTGCACATATTTAGTACTTTCCCTTCCTCTGCAGGGACTTTCATGAATTTGATGCCATGGCTTTATCAAATGGGATTTACAGACCTAAGTCCTTACAGGTTCAGACTCCCCATTACATTAGCAATATATAATGAATTTGTAGCAGATCTTCCTGCAAGAATATGGAGACCACCAAGGTTTGAGATTGAAATTGCAGAAGGTAAATTAGGGAATCTCAAACTAGTGACTGAAGATACTTCCTGTTCACTTGGCTGGAATGACAGTATTTTCTGGGCTAAATGACATTTAAACAGGAAGCTACTTCAAATTATCATCTACATTTCTAGCTTTTCCTGTTGTGTAATGTGATAGGGGTAAGAAATAAAGTTATAATTTGGCTTGCTTAGGCTCAAATTCAGCTACAGATTAGTCTTCATGAGTACTGACCTGTAAAACTGAGTACTGTGCACCAGCCATTACAATGTATATATACAGTGTTGTATTGTGCTGGTTAGTATCTCCCCATGCTCCCCGTGATTGAGGCTGTAACCAGCGTTAGGAAGACTTCAGTACAAAGGACATTTCTATTTCAGACACATGCAACCTTAGTTAAAAATCTTCCTAGACTTTACATTTTAGTTTATGGGATGAGTTCTTAGCTGTTTGTTGCTCAGTTTCTTCATGGCTGGAGGGCAAGGACTGGGTGCAATTAATGATTGGAGATATACTTACATCTCAGTCCTGCCAGCATATAAACGCTTTGGCAATTTCCTGCCTCAAGTAACCACTACAGTCCATAATTATACACATTTCTCACTCTCCTACCTCTGAGGAACAAACCTACTGCCAGCTACCTGATTCTTGCATTACTTCTGCAACATGAGCTCTTTGTGACCTGGATTGTGGGACCTGTCATCTTAAAAACCCACTATGGAGACAGAACTAGGGCACTATGCCACCTTCTGGAGATATGCTTGTCAGTTTGTCCTGTATTACCCAGCTGAGTGCTCTGCTGGCATAGTGACATGACAGAGACTAATGATATGCCACGTGTTTCTCCTTCCAAAAAATGTTCAACATTTGGACTGTATTCTGATTGCGGATTTTCAGAATTCCATCCTCATGTTTTGGACAACTTTAAATATGTGGCAAAGGAGAAGGTAACTTGTTTGGTTTTTTGTTCCCAGATTTTCTTTTTTCTTGAATACATGGATGTTTACAAAGGTATCTGTACTGCCTATTGAAGAATGCAGCAGCTCTAAAAAATGTCTCTTCTGGTAAAATGAAAGCAGTATATCAAGACTGAGTCACATTGCAGTGAAAAGCACAGGCATACAGAACTTCCCATGCACCACTGTCTCCTGTCCTCCTGAGATCCTGTTCCAAGCTCTGCTGCCAAGGCATCCTCCTACCTACCTCCATGGTCAGAAAGAATAGCCACGCTCCCTTTCACTGGAAAACTACTCTCCTCACTTTGCTGCCTGGCTTTTCTTCTTTCCGAGGAAAAAGGTAATGCTCTGAAGCCTCTCAAGCTGCTGGAGAAACACTGTTAATGCTGTTCAGAGATGCAACAAGGGAGGTGAGGATGGAAACAGGCAGAGATGCCTATGCCACTGATTCCAGGATGACTGTAACAGGCAAGACATGCTCGTGTACTGCAGCGTCATATACCAGTGGTCAGAGGATGTTATTTTAGTCTTGTTGTCACTGACTCACTAGAACTGCCTTTAACAGATTGACTGTACTTTTCTGTTGCTTAGATAGCAATTACTGTCTATCTGTACTTTCTTGTTAGGTCTATTCTCTGTTTGTACAAATGTTTCCTCACATATGAATGTCACAGTAAAGGGTATGAAGTTGTTATGTATATGGTATTCTGATAGCACTGTAACACAGTAAGGTCCATGAGCTGGATCCATTCATCCAGCATTGTCCTGGTCACCAGTGGAAACAGAATAGCTATGCAAGCAGTGACCACTACCTAAAACAACATGAGTTCAGAATACACAAAGGAAGCAAGTCCTTTGTTGCAATTTCTGTTGTTTGGTTTCTCAGAGGGTATCTCTGAATTTCCCTAGTAGGCACACCACATCATCATTGTCTGCAGCTATCAACTCCACTAGCAGAATGTCCCTGGTGCAAATAGTGATACTCTTTGGAAGTGCTCTTTTATCGTTTGATAATTTCGCACTGATATGCCAATGCGTGGATCTTTGCTCTCAGAGGCACAATGTTAGCTAGCTATAAGTGATAATCAGCTCTTTTTGCTGGCCTCTTGAAGCTGAGGAAGGTTCCTCCTGCACCCATCCCAGCGCCGATCCCCCGAAGGAAGGACTGCGTACGAAGACAGGTGTTCTCAGGAGAAGCAAGTTTATTGGGGGTGCCTGGCTTATAAAGGGAGCGGTGGACTGTTCCAGAACAAGGGGAGGAGTGAAGCATCCCATTGGTCAAAGCGCATGCAAGGGGAGGATCAAGGGAGAAGACCAATGGGAAACAGGTGTAGGAACATAACCCTATATGGAAAACTGGTGCACTGCGGCAAATTACAGCCAATCAGGGATACTGTGGTGGGAAAATAGCCCTAAGGGTTATGGGAAGAAGAACTAGGATAGGGATGAATAAGGGGAAAATACATAGGTTAGACATGTTGACAATAAAATTATTAAACGAGAAACATTCATTTAAGAAGGATCACAATTATAGTCCTTGTAAATTCGGTGTAGAACATCAACATTCATGGGACCAGGTTCCCCGACCGTGGCATCTTCATCTATCCATCTTTTGTAATATTCCTGCCACTTTACGAAATCCAGGTCTATCCCAACAGTCTTTAATGACTTAAAATATGGAGCCTGCAGCATATAATCAGAAATGCAGTGTTTTGGGCTAGTAGTCAGAATAGGAATCTTGGAATGCTGCTTTATGTAGATCAGATGTGATTTTTCTTGTTTGAGGTGCTGGTTGCATTTCTTCAAATTATGAGAAAACCTAGTACAGGTACTTATTTTAATTTTATTAACTCAAGTGCATCAGTTTTATATTATTATGCTTAAATTTAAACCACATCGACTATTTTCTGGTGCATCAAATTACTGATCACTACATCTACGGTTCTGCAAGTTGTCACCTAGAAAGGAAGACCAAAAAAGCCTATTCAAAATATCTGAAATAGGTTGGTAAGTATTTGCTAAATAAAAACAGATACAGGACTTAAATTCTTTCACCATCATAATTTTGAAAATGTTTGTCCCTGCTCAGTAGGGTATGTAAAAGTCTGAGGAGAAAGGAACATGTCTCCACAAACAATTGGACTGGATTCGCTCCTTTGATGGTTTGCTGGTTTGCTTGTTCAGATGAGTAGATTGATATTTTTATCAGTATTAGTGTAACCCTGTTAAGAAAGCAATAATATACAGTGTACATTTATGCCAGCTTTTTTCTCTACCATACAGGAAATAAATTCCTGTGGTTTAGTCTAAGCCTAATGTTAGCCACAGTTTGAAGTCTAGTAGCTATTCTCATGGCATGATTCCCTCAGAGTCATAGACAGTTGTCCAGTGCTCAGCCAAATGTTCTGGCTCAGGCACTGGAAAGGATTTCTGCTTTCCACATCCTTATGTCTCCACTGGGAGACATGGGAATCTGTGCTGGCTGTATAGGCACTCTGCTCCTCTGCAGAGGGAACAGAATGGGCAGTTTTGTGGTCAGTGTGTACACTCAAGTGTGTGCTGATAACTCTGTGTTACTGTGATGTGCACAAAACCACAGAAAGGCAGATGCTGAAAGCAGATAAACACTTTAAGTTGAATGGTGGTATATGTTTGCAATACTTCAAAAAGCAGAAAACAGTCGTAAAATTAAAGAAACTGAAAACCATAAAAATTGACCAAAAACAAGTGTATATCATCCTAATTTCAGTTTGGAAATACCATCTTCACACTTTGCTTAACAAAATACTCGCTAGCTTGGAAATCACATCTAGCTTTGTACTTCTAGTAATTATTCACACTCTTGCAAGACTGGAAGAAGGTACGTGTGACCTTGCCATTGTTTTGTTCCTAAGCATATGCCACACAGGGTGTTCCCTACGCTTCCGGTTTTGTCATGGGGATCCTAGGCACCTGGTGTCCCACTGAGGCTGGCAGCATTAAGATTCCTATGAACAGCACAGGCACCTCTGAAGTGTGGAAATCTCTTCCCCAACTTCCACTGCCTTGAGCTCCAATGCCAGGAAACGTACCATGGCAATTTTTTATTGAACCATTCCCTTTGTGAGACCTTGTTCAGTGAGAGGTTTGTTTAAAGTTAACCTGTTCTCATCACCAAATCTCCCTTATCCATCAGGGACTCAATTCCCTCTTTCTGCCACTTTGCTTTCTGCAATGCCTCCCTTTAGTGACACAGGCCCTCTCTGCTCCTCAGTGCACCAAGACTTGCTCTGCCTGATGGAGACATGTCTTCCACATCTCTGCTGAGTTCCACTGACAATATTCTCTCCCCATTCCCTGCACACTTAGTGCTGCTCTTCCTGCCATAGGCTGGGTCACTTCAGATGTGCAAACCTTTTGCAATTCAACTATTTGGGATTTCACTTCCAGGGTTGTTTTCTCCTCCTGGCTGTCAGCTCTTCTCCCTCAACCTCACAACAAAACACTTATTGCATTTCTTTCTGGATTTCTTGGAAAAAATCAACTGACCTGTACCCTGCTGTCTCAGTGGATGCTGCCCCACTGCATGGCACCCAATGCCAACCTTCACCCTGAGCAGCTTCTTTTTTTCACCCTCACAGCCCCTGCTCCTCCTTCCTGCCCCCCTTGTCTAACCCCATCCACAACTGGTCAAAGGCTCATGGAGCCTTTGGAGTAGCCAGACAGCCTCTGCACAGAAACCTGGTCCCTGCTGGCACCTCCTGTCTCACAGGCTCTCCTTCCAGTAAAGCCAGCATGCTAAACCTTGGCATAATCCCAGGGCAGAAGGTTTTCCACCGGCAGCCAGCCGCCACCACACTGTCTCCTGTGGCTGCCTGCACAAGGCTACTGGAGAGGGCAGACTGCCGCAGGCAGGAGCCCATTGTGTGTAAAGAGAGGATGGTCATGCAGGAAGGAGGCATATCTCTCACCCATCATACCTGTCCCCAGAAAAGGAAGTTCTTGAATTACCAAGACATTATAGCACCTTAGAACTCGGTTCATTCTTTGCTTGGGAGAAATTTTCTGTTATCACGGGGTGATTATCTGAACAATTTTACTTACAATGTTCTGTTCCACTCTATTTTTCCTACCCTCAAATGGCAGTCCTAAACAAAATGGATTTCCTTTGGACTGCTAGCAGTGACTGCACATTCTTATATATTGTTTACAACATTTGACACCATTACAAACCTCTGCATTTTGATGTAGTTTTGATGTTAAAACCAATTTAAGATAGAGAAGAACTAGCCTGCTTTCTCTTCCTTCACCAACTCTCCAAATAATTACCAGTACTAGTACAATATCCCGTTGTACTCATGTAACTTATTGGTATAATAATGATTTTGAAAGAACATTTTAAATGACAGCATAGCTCTGTTTGTCCAGATGTCCTGCAAAGCTAAATTACTATGTTCCTGCACATCTATTAAGAATGTACTCCTCAGTCAATCTAAAGGCCATTGGAAACAAGCCACATACTAAATCTAGACTGTTTTAGTTGCTCTGATTTCTAGCCTGCATCCACTTTCCTGAGGCCACAGTTTTCCCTTGGAAATGGCATTGATGGGACATCAGAGTGATCCTGAAATCTGAATTTTGTATTTTCTGTAACCCCCCTTTCTCTTTTTATGTATTGTTATACATGCCTGGCTTACATAATCTTCAGGGAAGAGAATATTATTGTAATGATATGTAATGAATATTACACATGTTCACCATGTAGGTAATTAATGTCAAGATTCAAGTATTCTTCACCTGTGTGTTTTAAGTTTATCCACACACTTCAGAAGGATAGTTTCTTAAGGAGGTTTAAAATTTATTCACTGGATGTATTTTTTTTTTGAAAAAACAGATGTCTTGCAGAGTTTGGCTTTCTGTTTGAATAATTTCCAACTTAAAATTGTTTTGCTGTTCCCAGGAATAGGAAGGGGAAAGTTTCCTTTTCTACATAGAAATTAGAATAAAAATTTTATCTATGTAGACATGACCATGCTTTAGAGAAAAGCTTTGTGATGTGAAAGAAAGGACCCCCTTCATGTCAGGGATACATCTCCACTGACTTTTTCCAAACCTTAGCCACATGGTAAAGATTAGTTTGGCTGATGAATTTCAAAGAATTTCTCTGGTCAGGCTGTGTTCTGAATTTTCAAGATGTGATTCCTTCTTATGGGTGGAAGACATGGCTGGAGCACAGAGGGCTTTTCTCTCTGCATGCTCTAAGTGCTTGCTCTGGTTGTGCTGCCTTTGAGGAAGAGGAGGAGACTTCTTTATGGGTGCTGGTTGGTGTATGAGTCCTACAAAAGGAGGAAGACTGAAAACAGGACAAGTAGGAGTGATTTGTTGAATATGATACTTATAATGGACAGTAAGTAGGACTCGTTGTAGGGTAAGCTGAAATTTGGTGTGTGAACTGCAGGATCACACTTCACATTAGGAGCCAGAAACTCAAGAGATGAGTCTTGATAAGACTGTTAGAAAACTTCCCAGATAATATTTTGCCTGAGGATGCAGTTTTGGAGAGCTATGTATCTGAAGATTATGAACCTTCACTGGAAAATTTTTGGTGTTATCAAAAAACATAATCTGAAAAGTTAAAGGTGTTTTCATGTGGAGTTTTTATGTTTGGGGGGTGTGTGTGTGTTTTGTTTATTTGGTTGGTTTGGTTTTTTTGAGAGGGGTGTTTGTTTGTTTTGTGTTGATTTTTTTCATTGTTGTTGTTTTCTTCATATCTCCATGACAAAAAAGAAGATTTTGTGTAAGTGATTGATTTTGTTATGCATCAAATGCATGGGGCCTTGAATGTGCTTCTGTGCCTAACCTTATTAATTCCGAAGTAGTCTACATTTTACCAAGTGTCACACAAACCCACTTTTTTCCTAAAATGTTTTAAGATGATACATTTTCATTTCTCCTTTTACTTTTTAACAGGCAACAATGCAGCTGTACATGAAAGGCTGGGTCCCAAGACTGGGCCGCAGTTGGGCTTCCCAACTGGTCTGCCTTTCCCTCTTCCTGTCCCAAAATCTTGGTGTTCTAGCATCCTGCTTAAAGTTGTCTGATGTCTAAGACCGGTAGTGCTCCTACCGTATTTCAGCAACTTCATATGGACTTTTCTGTCAGCCCAAATGATGGTCAATATTTTATGCAGACCTTTGAGAGGGAGGATGACGATTCCAAGACTCTCATTACACTGAGATTGCTTAGGAAAAAAGAAAAGGCCGCAACATACATGGATGGATGTCTGAAACTAAGCTAAATATCTGCTGGACCCTTTGAGAGTCACAAGGATGCTTTTGGATGCTCTGTGCCCACATCTAGCAGGCTCCTGCCTGACCATGCATATTTGGGAAAACAGAAGGGCATGAGCAATTAGGTGAGAACAATGTACAAGTCCTGAATTGTTAACTATGCTCAGGGAGCACGTCAAGGTAAACGTAGATAGGACAGTGTTTGAAAATAAGCAAGACACAAGCCAGCAATCAATAATTGCCTGAAACCTAAACCAACCATTACCTCAGTCAGAATCAGGGTTCTTGGCTAATCTAGTACACGTAACTGGTCTTGAAATGTGTAAAAAGCTGCTGCAAAAACTAGGGAACGGTGAGTTCTCCCTGTCCAGGACAGGAATGACTTGCCTGGGGAGACTGTGTTGCCTTCATCACTAGAGGTTTTACAGAACAAGTGGAACAAATGACAATAAGAAATGGTCTACGTACCTTAGGGACAGCCTTGGACAGAGGGAGGGGAGCAATAACATGTGACCTCATGAGTAAGCTTCCCCTGTTGTTTTTATCTGATATTGTGGTATTATTCCTTTGCTGCTATTCTTGTTTGTCCTTCTCTTGCTACATTACCAGATGTGACTTGTCTTTGTGTAAGGTCTTCTCAGCATGGATATTTGTGCTGAGTGGGACCTTTGCACTTTGCTGCAATATTGAGAGTAAAATTTGGGCAGGTAACTTCTAAACACCAAAACCCTCTTGAAATGTCAGTGAACTGTTTTAAGTAGTTTCTGGATCATACTACATGTATTTCTTGATTTGTTTCTAGGTAGAGTAATTCTGCCTCAAGTCAGCCTGCAGGGAAAACTTGAAGGGCTCAGTCATTCTCAGTCTGTCTGAGTTTTGTCCTCTGGATCTGGTTGGCTGGAGGAAAGCAAATATAGGTCCTGTGCCATGAACATAGTATAGAAGTATATGTTTACGTGTTTGAAGTTTGCAACCAGTACACAGTGAAACATCAGAGATCATATAACAGTTGTCATGCCTACTTGACACTGTAGTAAGATACTCCTTTCTTCTTGCATGCAGACCCTTAATTTTTGAGTTGCAATATTCTGTCAGCAGTATAGGACAGTGCTAGGCCTATCACAGGCTGCAGAATAGGTCTACTAAGTTCTTCAGGCTCACTAAGCAACCCTGTTTTTTGGAGTCATTAAGACTATTCACACACTTATATTTAGACATATGCCCAAATGTTTAGCTGGAGGTAGGCATGGGTAAAAATAATTTTTCAGTATTTTCAACTTGACAGGAACTCTCATAAGCATCAGTTTATTTCATAAAAACTAAGTGTGGAGCAAGGCATCTTGGGTAGCACATACCACAGCAGCACTTATGTTGCAATTCTGCTATTGCAACAGGTGTTTCAGTTTGTTAAGACCAAGGGATCAATAACTGAATTTACAGAAAAGCCATCTGCTTAGTGGTTAGGGGTTGTTACTACTACTTTGGCCGAAACCAATCCTCTGAAATAGTAGCTTCCAAAGCATATCAATAACAGCTTTCTTTTTCTGCAGTCTCAGACTAAAAGATAAAGCAAACCTGCAAAAAGTGTTCTAATGCATCTAACTCTCTTAAACATCTTTTGTTCCTGAAGAATAGTGGGTCATTAAGCCTTGGGTGCAAGTAATTCAGTGAATGCATGCGTGAAAAATCAGCAATTGCCCAGGATGTTCTCTATTCTATTTCTAACTTCCCTATAATTTAAATCATGTGACATCTACGATGCACATACAACTTCTTTGAATATGGCTTATGGACCTTGTTGGATAATTTGTACAAACTCCTAGTCCAAAGCACAGAACATATTAGTTATAATGGGTTCAAAGTTCTTCAGATACATCTAAGGAACTGTTGGGATTATATTTATGTAGTTATGTGAAGATGTACTGGCCTACAGTTAAAGAAAATTACCTATGTTTTTGGTAATTTAAAATGAATTAATATTTTTGTGAAATGAGGAATCCACAGTAAGAGAAGCGGTTGGTAAAAATAATCCAGGGATTGCATTTGAAAAAAAAATGCAATACACATCAGGTAAAAATTCATTGTCATTTGGGTAAATAAAAGTGTAGCCTGATTGCACAGGTAGTCCATCCCAAATGTATGTCTTGCACTCTGCTGTCATATAGCTCCACCAGGGAGGCAGAGAGGCAGCAAATCTCATTCCTTACTGCCCTTGTCCCAAAGAGCCTTAGTTCATTAGCCTTAGTCAGCTTGGGCTGCTCGGTGCTCCCACAGAGGTCCACTAGCCTTTCTGGGAAGTTGTGTTGCAGCACATGAACCTCTTCACATGCCCAAGGTATACCAAAGGAGAAAGGACTTCCCCTTGCCTGGACTGTACTCACTCCTTATGGTGACTACTTAACTGTCAGAATCAGATGCAATGACGATTAACTGCAATGGGAAGACATTATTTGACTTTGATGCCAGGGTTCATCTGGGAAACAGCTTCAGTTGAATGTAATGCAAAAGCAAAGAATATGTAGAATTGGTGGAAAATGAATCAATTTTTTTCCCCAACAAAAGTTAATAAATGGCCTTAAAACTTCCTGAAACCTAGCCAGTGTCAGTTTCATACCTTAATTTGGGGCAGAATTGTGCTGTTACTTGGGTTAGCAATGTGAAGAGACAACTAAGACGTGATCCATGTCGAGTACAGCACAGTTCGGATTCTGAAAAGGATATAGTTTTGACTGACAAATTTCTTCACAGGTATTTAAAGGAGCTGTTTCTGAGTATTGAGAACAAAACTGTAACTATGATTTAAGAAAAAAAATGCATAGAAAAAGAAAATTCTGTCAGAAGTACCTTCTCTTTGTTTCCCTTGTGAAGTTCAACTATGTTGGATTGCATTTAGATAGAGTTGTCTCAGCAGGAAAATTATATTACACCTTTACTTGGCTCCAGTCTCTGTGACATTTTGCACTCAATAGCACAGTCATTATCTTGATGTGTCAATGACTTAGTTGTAAGAAATTTATCTATTTTTAACGACCAAAATTTAATAAACCTGGCTAATTTTAAAAGTAGATTTTTTCCCCATAGATAATGTGCTACAGACATTTCTACATGATTTATTCATTTCACTTAGATGGAAGATAAACTACTGGTGTTTGGCCAAATCTCACCAAATGTTAGATTATGAGAGATGTTTTTACAGAAGCAATTTAGAGATTGAATGCCAATTCGGCAATAAAAAATTGCTTTGATGTTTATATTTCCAGCTCCAGACTCAGGTGTTTATGGAAATTTGAGCCTTCTAAATATATTTGCACCATTGACAGTCAGTTCAGGCTTATTCTCCCATTTCACTGTCTGATGTCAAACATGTGAACTAAACCTACATACGCTACCCTGAACTCTTTTCCTTTTTGTCAAAATGCCTAAGGATTTTGTATATTTTGTAGATTTTTGAGATTATATAATTTTCATAGATTCTCCTAGGTTGTTCACATCTTAGGTGAGTTACTAAAGCTGTTTCTTGCAGATTCGTGAGCTTTTACATGCTCTGCCAAGGCCATGGTGTTTGTAAGAAACCACCTGTAGATACTGTGAAGACAAAACACAAGAAGGCCTGGAAGTTCTGAAACTTCTCAAAGGGGCAGTTCTGAGGACCCCTATGGGTGGGGCACAGAGTGAAATGAAGATCATGGTTGGTTATCGACATCTCATATGTAAATTGCTGGATAAGTTATAAAAGCTGTGACATCCTTGGTCACAGGTGTGCATGTCTGTGTGCATGTCAGTGTGCATGTCTGGCATATGTGTGCACAGACCTTGGGTGTGCACCTTTAAATCTTTATATAAAGGTATACCATCTATCTTTCTCCATTAATATTGTTCATGAGTGTCTATTTCCACAGGAATTTAGGCATCAAGCAACAGTCAGAGGAACAGAATATTGCCAGAAGTGAAGAAAAACAAACAAACAAACAAAAACCTCATCTAGCAAGACCTGGGAAACATCAAGACAAAGTGAAGAAGAAAATTGTTAGAGGAGACCTCAGACAGTTTAAGCAATCTATGGAGGCCATTCAGTACCAGATATTCTCCACCTCCTCCAAACACATAACAAGCAAAAAAAGGAAAAGAAAAATAGGTGATTCAGCTCTCCTACATAATGTTTCCTCCATTAGCTATTCTCCCCTTGGAGACTTTTCCAGCTCCCAAGGCAGGGCAGTTATACATCTCCTGCTCAGATCAGCTGTGCTTGAGAATATGAGTCCATTAGCCTAAAGGGCCTTGTCTCCCTATGCTATGTTTCCCATGACCTCTTTAAAACTTTCTGCTGTTGGATTTGTCCACTGAATATGTTACTCCAATATCACTTTGGGGTGCTAAGTAAAGAAGCCACCTTACTTAGCCTGTATGAGTAACAAGTCATGACCAGCCATGGCAGATGTCATGCAACAATTTAAAAAGTGATATTTTCCCTTCCCTGTGGTGTCTGGAGGGTGAAAGTACTACTATGGTGAAGAAATGAGAACCATCTCCAAGGGGGCAGACCCAAGAGGTGTACGCTGGTAGGAGTACCAGTCCTAGTGGAAATACGATGACCTAAATTCCTGATGGAGATTCCTGCACAATGGCATTCTCTTTGTTCGGAGTATGGTGAGGCAAAACTAATCTTGCTCAAAGACAAGTGCTCATCTCTAAGTCAAAACGCTGAGAAGCTGAGGACCAGGAAAGGGCACATGAGATAACTCGTGAAAGGGTGTACCCTTAATCTTGTTCTTGAAGCGCTGGTAGACCCAGGACTAATTTCATTCAAATGTCTGTAGAGCAGGAGTCACAATGCTGAAGATACACTGATGATATTCACCAATTTGGAATTGCAGTTCTTGCAGAGGTGCCTGGCTGATGGGTATCACTTGTGGTGTGCTAGGTCAGAGCTGATGTGCTTTTTCTTCTGGTCCTTATGCTGCCTCTTCCATAAAATTATCTTTGTTCCCCCTCATATGAAATGACTTATGTTCTTGTCTCTTGTTTTGGACAAGGCAAACCTAAGCAGTGAAGAGCCTGTGAAAAGTTGTAATTCATGCCAGGGCCATGAAGGAGACTTCTAGACATCTCTGTGAACTCATTTATGGATTTTATGACCAGCTGTTTGCCAGGAATGATGAGGCTGTGTGCTTAGAAACGCCAGTCCCCAGGAAAGGAACGTAGTGTCCCATCTTTCATTCCAACTGGTGACGATGCTGAGTCTGAAAAGGCTGGTAGACTGCATCAGCAGTCCTGGCACATGAGGAACATCCGCAGTGCAGAAGTGCTTATCCTAGGATACAGCTGTGTCATCATGAGTCTGGAATGTACAGTATATGCTCTCCACAAGCATAGCTCTGAGCACTGAAATGTGTATACCATCTACAGCACCTGCCACTCTATGGAGTGGTTCAGCTGTCGTGATAGCTGATGAGCTAAATTTAAGGTTTGCACATGTTTGACTCTATTTAATACTTTCCCAGGGGAGCTTACAGGGGAAAAAAAACAGCTTTAGGATCTACATGTATACAGAGTTTTAAAATATTTTTCCTCTTTAAAGTTTATACTTAGCTAGATCTGAAGTCATGCTGGTTTTTTATAGTAAAAATCTTTGTGTATTATGTATGATTTCCTTTATTACAATGGCTGAAAATAAAGCTACAAGTTTTACATGGTACTATTAGTATCATTAGGAAATTCTTGTCTTATTCTCAGATATATTGCCATAATTACATTTTTCAAGACATCCAAAATTACAAAGAAGCAAGTACATTCTTGCTGTAAGCAAAAGAATCTAATACAGCAGTTTTCACTAGATTTAATTCTCTTATTATTTCCTAAGAGTATAAAAAATAATGTTATGATCACATCTTTGGAAAGATATTCCAAACATCAGAAGAATCAGAAGTGTGATTTGTTAATCATTTGGGGAATTATGATACTGCATAAAAGAAACATGCTTTTATCTTGAATCTGTGCCAAAAAACCATCTTAAAATTCTTCTTCTTATGCTCAGGCAAAACATATTAAATCATACCACCACAGACATTTCAGGAGTATTTGAGTATTGGCAGCAAAACCAGAGGACTTCAAGAAACATTAAAGTCATAGTATCAATATTGTTTTATGAATTCAGTCTCCTTAGTCAGATATATGATTATATGTGCTGTAATTGCTTGTCAGTGAGATATATCTGGGCATTAGTAATGCAATAAAGTTATCTTTGGTACTAAAATTAAAGTCATGTTGCCACATTTTCATGCAACCCTCTGTATAGCATTATCAGAAGTGACATTTCTCTCCATGTATCTGAGAATGAGTTTATTCAGGCCAGCTAATATATTTCAGGAATCTTTTCATGCAGACATAAACTTTAAATTATCACCTATCTTGAAGTCTGATGAGAGACAAAATCCCAAAAATGGGAAATTGACACTACTGAATCTGAAACATCAGGTAAGAAAACTTATGAGTCACTCATAAACTGAATTTTCAGGGAGGAAAAATTTACTTGCAAGAACTAAGAAAGGAAAAAATACACAGAGGTAGAAATACCTGTCCAATGTTTTATGAAAACAAATGTTTGCAACCAGCTAAACACTGTCCTAGAGTTATAGTAAACAAGCAGTGATAAGGATGGTGCCGTGCTGACTGGATAGTGTACCAGAGGACGTATTGCATATCAACAGCTTGGCAGCGTCAAAGCCACGTTAGAGTAGCAGGAATTTAGCACTTCACAAACTTGTGACCCCAAAAAGGCCATGGTGTGTGTTAAGATGAATTCTCAGCAAGGAAGGGGAGGGTGAAAGCCTCCCTCGGCCTGTGCCTTGGGACCATTCTCTGCTTGGTGTGAGAGATACTACTTGTGCAGTGATAATACTTGACTGGTTTGTAGGCCTTTTTTTTTTTTTTTTGTANGTTTAAGAAGGCTTAGGACAAGCTTTTATTTCCCTGCTTAGACTATCTCCTATACATGTTTATCTCATACAGACAACTTCCTCTGGTTTGCTGTAAGTAAAGACCTGCATTGTTTTCTGGGCTGTAGAAACTGACGGTCCTCCTAGTGTAATTGCTTAACACACTGTGGAACAATTTCCTCCTTAGCACAAGTTATATGATAAGTCATAGTAATAGTCCCATTAACATGGAGAGGAATTCCTGTTGAACCTGGCATGAGTACAGCTGAGCTGTTAGTCAAATTCATGAATATAGCTTTGGCTTTGCACATTACACCCTGGATTTCTGAAAGTGAGGCTTTGCTATGACATTTCAAAGTACCTGTTCTGATGTTAATGTTCTTTGATTAACTTAGAAGTATTATAATTAAACTTAAAAGAAGGAAGACTTTTCATACTCTGGGAAGTTTCCAAAGGACTCTTCTCAGTCATGTATTACTTATGCTTTCATAACCATCATAGGGAAATGGTTTAGTAGAGGCAACTGGGAATGTCAAAACCACTTTGCTTTCTAAAATCTTACTTGCGGTCACCAGTTTCATGCATTTGATTTCACTAACTTTACACAATATCTAAAAATAGGTCATATAAGACAGTTTAGAATCATAGAATCGATT
>VWZD01006942.1:6016-25761 GCA_013396695.1 Sakesphorus luctuosus
GGTGTTGTTTTTCTTTTGGGGGGGGGGGGGGGCGGGTGTTTGTTTTGTTTTTATTTGCTTGGTTTGGGATTTTTTTTTTTAATGGTGTGGTTAAAAGACCTTACCAGTCAGAACTTGCATTTGATATGTAAAAGACTTTCATTAGCTAAAACTTTGGTATCTGCAGTACATGGGAAAACAGAATGAATGATGAATTCTAAAGTGGTTTATGTTCTGAAAAATGGATCCTTTTTTGTGGCGTTCAGGGACATAACTCATTTTTGTATGAAGTATCTGATTAAAGATCCTGCTTTTTGCCAGATTCTTTTCATAATGGTACATTTTATATGTGAAATTAATAACATGAGTTGTCATGGATAACCAAGTGCCATCACATAAACTCAATAAACCAAGCTACTTAAATTCCTGGTAAATGAAAGCAAACAATGAGTGAAAGGGAGAATCACTGTAGGAGTTCAAAACAAATGATGTAAATGCCTTTGGAAAGAAGTATAGCTCATATTTAGCAACCTGAAAAAACATTTGATTCAAGATACAAACATAAGATGTAGGGTCTGTTATTACATGTTAAAAACTAATTTCACAGTCAGGTAGAAAATTCAGCATTCTGCTTATGTGTTCCTGGTGCATCTCCTTTTTTATTTTATCTCAGTAAATGCAGAACAGACTAAAACCCAGACACACATCCTGTGCATGCTCTTGCACTGCAATACTACTTAAGTAAGACTGATTTAGACTAACGGAACAAAGAGTTTGAAGCAAAGGACGATGATTCTTGCATGCATACATAGTATAACTTAGGAAAGTTTTGGAAGAATTTATACGAATACTTATTTATAATGAAGATAAGACATTTTTGTTGCTTCAGGTTACCATGTAACT
Source organism: Sakesphorus luctuosus (assembly GCA_013396695.1). NCBI lineage: Eukaryota > Metazoa > Chordata > Aves > Passeriformes > Thamnophilidae > Sakesphorus > Sakesphorus luctuosus. The sequence goes on from VWZD01006942.1 coordinate 6,899, forward strand.
CAAAGTCATCATTCTCTTCTGCGGGACGTAAGCACAGAATCACAGAATCAAGGCTGGAAGACACCTTCAACATTATCTAGTCCAACCATCCACACAACACCACCATAATTATCCCTAAACCCCAAATGCCACATCCAGACACCCCTTGAATTCTTCCAGAGACTCCACCACCTCCTCGGGCAATTTATTCCAATGCCTAACCTCTCTTTCAATGATCATATTTTTTTTCTAATATCTAATCTGAACCTTCCCTGGTGAAATTTAAGGCCATTTTCCTCTCACCCTTTTACTTGAGACACAGCAGATTAAAATGACCCTCACATTACTACTACCTTTTTTAAGGCAGTTGTAGAGAGCGATAATGTCTCCTCTGAGCCTCCTCTTCTCCAGACTAAGTTGGGTATCCAACTTTCTTACGAGAGGAAACAGAGGGGCAGGCACTGATTTCTTCTCTGTGGTGAGCAGTGACAGATTTGAAGGAATGTCATGAAACTCTGTCAGGGCAAGTCTAGGTGGGATTTTGGGAAAAGATTTTTCACCCAGAGGGTTGTTGGGCACTGGAACAGGATTCCCCAAGGAAATGGTCATGGTCCCAAGCTTGTGAGAAATCAAGAACTGTTTAGATAACACCCTCAAGTACATGGTGGGATTGTTGGGGCTGTCCTGTGCAGAGCCAGGAGCTGGACATGATCCTTGTGGGTTCATTCCACTGCAGGATATTTTATGACTTTATGATACTCTCAAGACCCTTCATCAGTTTTGTGTCCCTTCTCTGGACATGCTCCAGCACCCCAGTGTCCTTTATGAAGTGAATGGCTCAAAACTGGAGAAAATACTGGAGGTGTGGTCTCACCAGCATCAGCTATAGAGGGATGATCACTGCCCTGGTCCTGCTGGCCACATGACACTTGATACAGACCAAAATGCCATTAGCCTTCTTGGCCACCTGGACACACTACTGTCTCAAATCCAGATCACTGACGACCAGCACCCCCACATCATTTTCCACTGAGCAGCTCTAAAGCCACACTTCTCCCATCCTGTAGTACTGTCCAGCGTTTTTGGGACCCTAATGCAGGACCTTGCACTTCACCTTATTGTATTGCATACAGTTATCCTCAGCCCATCAATCCAGCCTGTCCAGATCCCTCTGTAGAGCCTTCCTACCATCCAGCAGATCAACACTCCTGCCCAACTTGGTGTCATCTGTGATTTAATAAGGAAACTTAATAGAAAGAATTATAAAGAATATGTCTGTGTACATAATCAAGACACAAAAATGCATAATTTATTTCTAATAGAGCATGGTCTGTATCGCTATATTTTATTTTAGGAGAGAACATAGACTAGTGGGAGGAAAGAACCCAAACCACAAGAGGCATGGAATTAAAAAATCAGTTAGTGGACCTTGACTCGCAACAAAAATGAAATTTGATTATTAAAGAAAACATGCACATGAGATAAAAAATTAATCTAATATGAAAACTTACTTGTCTTTCATGATACATACAGAAATTATAATCATAAATAGTGCAAATTTTTTTTCAAAATACCTATAATTTTTCGTTTACTTTTCAGCCATCATTTTTCTCCAAGGTCAATAGTTTGTTCTCATGTTAATAATTTATTGACAACCTCTAACCAAAATTAGTGCTGCTTAGTAATTTTTTCATGAAGGCAAATCATAATAGTAATGGCCACTTGCTTTCAGTACAAACCAAGACTCAAAAGATAATTTCTGAAGAAGGAAATGAATGTGCAATGAGCAACACAATGTCTATAAACTATTCATGAAAAGAAATTTAACCCACAAATTAAGAGCTAATGGCTAAAATATTGCTGATCTTAGTCAAGTGAGTAATGCCATCTATTTCAGAACAACTTATACAAGTAGGGCCATATGATTTGACTAAAATGAAACCTTAAGCAATATCCGTGACAGCATTAATGCATGATAGATGATCACCACAACAGCAATTAAATATACTGCAGATCATATAATATTGTGATTATCTGCTTTATGACTAGAAAACAAATGTGTTCATTTTTGTACTCGTCTACTTTTCTTTTTTTCCCCAGTTGCTGATTCAATTGTAAAGGCTTCACTGATGGGGGTAATTTCAGTATAAGTAGTTTTACCAGTCTTTTCACCTCTATAATTATTCTCCAGGATAGAAAGCTTTTTCTGGGATTCTAACATCAGTCCCAAATGGTTGTGTGTTTGCCGTCTTGTGCATGTTTGATGTGAGGTAATAATTAGTGGCGGTTACCTGTAGCACACGTCTAGTTATAAATCAAATAATATTTTTGCCTCAAAACAGCCAGGTTTTGTTTTGGGTAGGGTTTTTGGTTTTGTTTTTTTGTTGTTGTTTGTTGGTTGGTTGGTTTGGTTTGGTTTTTTGCTACTTTTAAATTAATCTCCCAGAAATTTTGCTGTTAATTATTTACTGTCCTCATAACCTCATTGTATTGTTTGAAACAAATCTTCTTGCTCTATCTGTTTTGCTTAAAAATATAGGATAAAATTATTTTGGGGAGTTCTAACTATTTTGTTGCCAGTGTCACTCTTCCTACTGCAGAGTTAGAAGAACTTTTGCGAAAAGCTATTTATCTAATGATTCTATACTTACTTAGTTTTGGTTTTATTTATTACAGTTCAGGGTAGTTTTTTTGCAATGTGACACCTGTTAATTTTAGTGCAACTAAAATTTTGATATTTGTTTAGTTTCATTAAAATTTAAAGTCCTTTCACAGTGTCCTAGTTCAGCAGGTGGGACCAGTTGTCACTGTGTGGGGGTGGCCAAAGCTATGTATTCTACCCCCATCTATTCATTCCCAAGGTCAATGGCCCATTTGCAGCAGCTTCCCAGGGAGTCGTTAGCACCTCCACTCCCAGCCTGAGGAGGCGTAGATGCTAATGGGCCATCAACAGTCCAAAAATACCCCCCGACTCACAGAGTTAATCACCCATTGTGTGAGTCCCCGCCCCAGGGGAGGGACTGGATGCTCCCTGAAGGTACGAAAAGGGGTAGGTAAGAAGACCTGGGGAACCCTTTTGTCGGACCCAGAGGAGCAGCAGGACCTTGACAGGAGGAGACCACCACTCCGGACCAGACCACAGCCATCACCTGTACCAACAGGTTTTTTTCACTTCTTTTTGCTTTGGACTTGGGGGAACCACACAGGTCTCACACAAGGGCTAACAAACTCCTTTGGGTTTGTACCCCAGGGCACTGCGTTATACTGCTGGGTTTTGAGAGTTGACAGCAATTCCCCTTTTCGTCAGGGTATTTACTGTATTATTATTATTAAATTGTGGCTCTGACTCATAATCTCTCTTGTGTTGAGTTCATTTCTCCTGCTGGTTTACCTCTAAACCAGCACACACAGACATACCAACATTTTTTAAGTTGCAGGTATTATGACTATGATGCTGGCTTTTTTTCATTTTAACAGATACAACACTTCCTTCAATGTCTAATATGTGCCCATGCCTACACATTCTGTGAACTTTGATGTCTGTATTTTCGTAATTAATATTGAAGTCAAATGGTAATGAAATATTTTACAATTAATTTTCTTTAACTGCAGTGAAAGCTTATGGCTTTCAAAATATTGTCATTATTCTACATTCGGTTTATCAGTGTGTGACTGGTTTTTATAAGATGGCTGTGGGTATCAAACTGACAGGTGCATTCATCCCAAAACACTGATCAAGATCTCTCAGACACAGAAAGCTTTTGAAAAGCAACTTGCCCCTGACTCACATGCAGTAAGTGGTCTGGGAGCATAGGATGTGGCAGGGAGAGGAGTTAGAATTTCTTTTTCTACACTTTTGCTTTTTTGTTCATCAGGGGCACACTACGCTTGCACTGAACTAAGCCTTTGAGGCCTGAAGACACAATTAGCCAAGTCAGACAGCCACACATGTATGTGATGCCCAAATGTTCCCATTTAATGGGCTTTAACAAATTGTTCAGAAATAACTTAATCAAGTAAGAAGTTATGGAAACTGCTTTGAGTTGAATTTCCCAACTCCCTACCTCAGGGCTCCAGTACTTTTGTTTAATAATGCAATAAAAGCCTTCATGATCAAAGAATGTCTAACTGCAACGAACCAAAAGGATGTCAGTCTAATAATACTGAAAGAGTCATCTATGGATTGGTATTTTAGGGAAAAAGCAACTTAACATCTGAATCAAAATTTTTGAAAAAGCAGGGAATTCATGTATCATCAGGATTCTAACCCTCTTTGGATTTTGTAAAGCTAAGAACCAGTTTTAATTTTTTTTCATCATTGAATTAGTAAGGGGTTTTTAATTTATTTTAAACTGGACTTCCAAGGCGGTGCTGTATTTGAACTGTCAAAGGAACAAACACTTCAGTGGACTGTGATAACCTGTTTAGTGGGCATTACTGATTTCCAAAGGTCAGAAAATATAAGTCACAGGCATTATTCAGGGATTTCAAGAAATGGTTCTTTTAAAAGAATGAATACTTATCACAAAGGATTGAAATTACCAAGATAAAAACTTCCTCCATTAATTAAATGATCTTATTACATGTCGATTACTGATTTTCTATAATTCAACACAAAGGCATTTCCCTGCTACACCTTCCATAAATAAACAAATGAGGAATAAACAACAGGTAGTCATGGACAGGGGGAAGCTTTGGGCAAAGTGTGAGCAGATTCTAGTGGGACCTGAACAACAGAAAAAAAAAATGAGGGAAAAAAGAAACTTGTTGTTTTCCAAACATGAAAATTTACTGTTATCAAGTTTCTTTTACAGAACAATGATTCTGTGTAACCCTCTATAGATCCTTATGAACACTATGTATTTATCTCATACCTATGTATCTGCAAGGAGAAAATTTTTTTTTTGAGTTGCTGAGCTTCAGCTCTCTGTGGTCTATAACTGGATTAATAAATAGATTCATTCATGAATCATGACTCACAAACTGAAATCAGAGATGTAACCCAGTTAACTGAAATCAGAGATGTAACCCAGTTCCACAGACAAACATAAAATCATTCTTATGTTACTTCTTAAAAAGATTCAAAAGGTGTCACGTAGTTGCAAGTTTCTATTTTATGCATACAGTTCTTATATTAATTTTATTTTTCCTCCTGTGCAAGATCTCAAAACCTGAAAAAAATTAATACAAACATGATTCACAGGAAAATACTCTGCCTTTCACCCTAAATTTTAGACATTTTAAGCCAGTCCTTATTTCCTCTTCTCCTTTACTTAGCTTCTCAAAAAATTCTTTCTCTTTCTTTCTTTCTTTCTTTCTTTCTTTCTTTCTTTCTTTCTTTCTTTCTTTCTTTCTTTCTTTCNGTGTTTGGTTTTGGTTTATTTCTTGTACCAGAATTCTATTACTTAAGTTGAGCAGAATATGAGAAAACTAAACATAGAGAAGTTATTGTCACTTTTTCTAGAGACAATCATATATCTAATGCTGGCATCCTAAATGGATTATGAAAACTGTTCCCAAATATAGAGAGTATAATGTTCTTCTTTTCATTAAGAATTTTTTTTTAAAACTACCCTGATGAAATGTATTGCCTTTCTTTGTATACAGTTTTACTATTAAAACAATATTAACATAGGATTTTTATTTTCTTATTTTATAAGGCATTTACTCCAAATTATTTATTAAAATCTACAGTACAAAGAAAAAAGTAATCTCTGACCAGAGAGATAGGTGTCGTAATCTTTTCCTTAGGTGCTAAGAAAAAGGGTTATTGAATGACTGCAGCAGTCAGGAAGAGCATTGAAAGTATTGCTAACAGAATTAATCTTTAAAGTATTTATGAAGAAGTGAACTTAGTTGTCTAACAAATGAACACAACCTTAAAGGAGAAGTGGAATTTTACAGAGAGATCTGATGAGAACATACCTAACAGTATCAGAAAATTAGACATGTTTATGGTCATGGGCTGCCAATACTGAGTTCATGGTTTGCTCTTTCGGGTTTAAGATAAGACTCATGACCCAGCCACTACCAGGAACTACACTATTATTAGTATTGCTTTTTGCACCACAGTCAGGGCAGTTCAGTTCATCATCTCTGACAAAAGGAGGTTAAGGCAGTCTTCTTGAAAATATACACAAAAAAACCAGATACAATATTTAATTCCTATTGTTTTCTTAATCTAGATATCAATCTCAGCTACTCACAGCAACTGGCCCTTTGGAGGTTTGGACTGAATTGAAACAAAGTTTGTTATGACTGAGACAGAGTTCATTGGTATGTGATGGAAGTGTGAGATTATGTACCTTAAGTTTTACAGACCAGTGACTTTGGCTGTGTTGAGACTTTTGTTGTTGCTGGGCTTCATTTGTTTTAAACTGGCTATATTCATTGCCTGACTGGCCACTTGCAAGCAGTGTGCAATGCACCACTGCAGCACCATCCAACTAAGTTTCTTCTGAGACAAATCCTGATTATATGTTTTCAGACTATACCTAGTGAGAAAAATCAAGAAATCTACTTGAAAAATGCTCTTTGAACACTAAAGGAGATGCATCCTTCCCACTTAATGCAGACATCCTTCACAAAGACATTTCTATGTTGCATGCTAGTTTTATATTATAAAACTAGGAGTTAGTAAGTACCCACTCACAGTTCTTATTAGGAAATTCATCAGAGAAACAAAAGGAAAAGACTATTCAAAAAGGAAAGAAACAAATTTGTCATCCTCTTTTTTTCCAGATAACTTGTGGAGTTATTTTTCCACTTTCCCAGCCCATGAAACATCTCTAAATGCATGACATGCATTCAGATCAGTGAGAACTGGGCACATAGATTCTTTTGCCAAGGGCTGAAATGAAAATCTGTGCAGTTTGTTATGACAGAATGGATACAAGTGCCAGAGTCACACCAATGTCACAGAAACTCTGGTTTATTTTCAGATTAAAACAAAAACTTTGGCTGGAAGTTTGGTGCTTGCTGAAAACAAACAAGCATATGTAATCAGAGCCTGGCACATGCTAAATCCTGCTGAAGAATTATGTCATAGAACTGTCCTTTAACCACAGAGGAAAAGGCGTCTGAAGACAGTGGTTTAGGTCTAATGTTTTGTGGTGATATAAATGCTTAAGCGTTTCTTATCTTCAAAAGTAGAATGCTCTTGTAATAAATAGGTGATCAATGTAAAATTTCCTTGTTAAATTGAGTTGATGATTTGATATAAAGTTTTTGTATTGGTTTTAATAAAGCAAAGTTTGTCATGTCATTGTGATTAAAGCTCTGCTGCTTTTAAGAAACTTGCAAGGCCCAAACGCAGAACCAAGAACTTCTTTAAATTGATTTCTATTAGAGGGTGTAGAGTTTCCATGTAAGATTAAAATTAACAAAAAGACATAAACTGTACATGCTTGAAATTATTTTGGGACAACTGTACCATCACCTGAAAAGAAGAGAGACATTGATCACAAGACAGATGAAGCCAAGAAATAGACGAAAATAGAAAAACCCGCATTAAAAAGAGGAACTGACCACCAGCTTGTTGTTTCCACAACATCAATCATGAGCATGGATCATCGGCCAAAGCTAAGAGGAACTGGCTGAAAAAAGGGACTATTATAATCTATAAAAACCAGGCCTGTGAGCTATAGTCTTCGCGAGCTAGCTGGGAGCACTAGGCTCCCAAGCTGGTCGCCCAGGGCATTTCCTAGAATGTCCTGTTTGCTTATTTGTCTAAGTGGTTGCTGCAGTGAATTATTTGTCTATTGTTGCTGCAATAAATTATTAAAAATTAAGTTTTCAGTGTTGACCTCAATAATTCAGTCAGTTTTACCTATAACACTCTCATTCTGTGAAATCTTTTTGTTGCTCTAGCGCCGTCTTTCCCACACTGTCCAAAGTTGATTTTTCTCTCCATTTTACTTTTCACACTCCAACATCCTTCTCTGTTTCTTATTCCAAAACTTAGTTGAATTCCCTCCATTCTTTCCCTATTTTCTCTTAGGCATCTGGGTTTTACACCTATCCACTCACTTCAAGGGTATGAGACAGCTGGTTTCTTCCACAGTCTTTATTAGGAATTTTCCCATTTCTCTTAAGAGAGAGACCCTTGCCATCAAGACCCATGACCAGAAATCAACATTAGGAAAATCAAGTATTTTCACAAACTGCAACATGTTCCTTGTGCCTTCCTACCCACTGCAAAATGCTCAAAACGCTCAGGAAATACAGCAATCATACTGTCCTCTAACATTCACTCCCAAAATCATAAAACATGCTTACATTTAAGCTGTTCTACTCATATCATATTCTGCTGCTGCAGTTGTCAGAAAAGACCTGAATGTCTCCTCCAAAATCAGAAAGATTTGTAGAAGTAAATACATACATACATGCATACATATTCCAGACATCATAAGGGTTTCCCTCAACCTCTTTCTCAAAAACAGAAAAAGAATTCACTACTATATCCTGTAAATAAAATTCTTTTCCCTATCTAATAAAGACTACAGAATTAAATATTTACAGAAGTTTTAATTTATGACTGCTAATTTATTAGCTACACAAAATGTTTTCATAATGCAAGCAGTTAGATAACTTATACTGTAGACAGAGCATAAGCCACAGCCCCTGAGTCGAGCTCTCTGACCTCAGAGTTACTTTGGTGCAGCACAGCTGGGTGACCTTGGCTCAGTCTTACTGAGTAGGTTGCTGCTAAGCTTTGAGAGTTACATGAATGGGAGCCACATGAAATAAGTAATAACACAGGCAGGAGAGAGATTGTTTCAGTGGCAATAGTTGGCAGCTCAGGAAATCACAAGGGAAAATCACAGACATGGAAATATATCCCTTTGAGGAAAAAGCAGGCAACCTGAACATGACAAATCAGCAAGATCAAAGATCAGACACTTCCAGGAGGTGACGCTCCTCACCTGAATGACCACTAACTGGCCAGCAGAGATTATTGAAGAGTCTAAGAACTGATAAGTACATTAATGCTTACACTGTACATATCCATTATATGCATTAGACACACACAGAGTTTCTGTGTGCTTTTAAGCTGTGAAAACATACGCAAGCCTGCACAAGGTTTTTTGCATGCAGTTGACAAAATTGCATGTCTAGAGAAAAGTGTCTGTGTTGAAAGGGCTACAGAACTGGGCAAGAAGGATTACAGCTCAGGTTCTTTGTGATGAAAGCTAGAAAGTTCCAAAGAAGAATAATGAAACTTTAAGGAAATTCATGTTTTGGCAGCCTTTCTGCACTTGCTCAGTATTACACAGCAATTTTTCCTTGGTGAAATTACCAGTCCCTATCATCTTAAACCAAGATTTATTGGAGAGAGGTTATAAAAAAAAAATCAATGTTGATACCAGCTAAGCAGATTAAAATAGTCTGCTAAATTATATGAGGAGTTTTGCTGGAAAGGGAAAATAGCATAATCCTCCCATGTTGATTTAGTCATGATTTAAATTCTTGAATTTTGATTATCCTTTACTACACTCATGAAAGTAAGTCCCTTTAGATGCTGACAACTCATTAGGCTGCCACATTTTCATCTCTTGGGTTGAATATAGAAAATCTCTAAACATTAATTCAACTTTAATTTAAGTAACACCCATTCAAATTATGCTCAAAAATATTGAATTTGATTAATCACTAACGTTCTTGGTAACAAAACACAGTTGGATATACTTTTCTCTCTACTTTTTGAGTAAGAAGTTAAATTTGGGAAATAAGAGAGAATCCAAGACACTTTTTTATTTTTTAAGCCTCAAACTTGAAAAGAATGAAGTTCCAATAATATGGAAACATAATTCTGTCGAGCAGAATACACAGAGCCTCAATATTTTACAATTTCCACATAATGTTCTACTAACTAGTGAAACAAAAATATATACAAAAGTGCATTGTTTCTGTGATAAACAAAACAAGCCTTAAAGAAAATTACTTTATGGCTTTACTAAATGAAAAATCACTTACTTTAGAATTGTATAGGAAGAGGAAGACTTACTGACTCCAGAACATTTCTGGACAGTACTACATATTTTCCACACTTTCACTGGGAGATTTGTTAGTGTAAAAAGCATGTTCAGTCTGGATGCATGTTGGTAATGCTTCTTAGTGAAGAAAGCTGCACTACTGTTAACAGTTGCAAAATAAAAGCTCCCAATAATTGCTGCAAAACAATTAGGAGGTAATTAAGGGTAACACTTAGCTGGTCTGTATCTCCTCTTTTTGAATCTGGCTTTCTACCAGAACTAATGCGTTTGACAAACATGGAATAATTATTTAAATGGAGAAATCCCCTACTCAATGTGCCCTTTGGAAGTCAGTTTAATTAATACCGATTAGAACTCATGACTGAAAGCTATAATAGTCCACGTATTTTATTCCACCTTTACCCCTAGACCTTTCAGCATAAAGTAAGCTAACATTGAGCATCTGCTTAATGCCTCTTTGTCAGTGTAGAACTCCAGAAATGTTACAGGACCATTTCATCATGTGTGTACCTGTATGTTTGTGTGGCTGTGCACAAGTGTAGGCACATGTGAATATCTATGCAGTACATTGATATGTATATATACATATACACACACAAAGATAAAACATTTTGACAGAGTTCCTGCAAACTAGATGACTAGAAAGTACAGAGCTTTTAAATTGAAAAGGTAATCATGCGTATCTGCCTTCTTTTTTAAATTGTTGTTAAAGTGTTGAAACATTAGCAAAACCACATTGTGCTAACATTGTTAGTTATAATCCTAATTCCTCTGACTCAACCGATATTTATATAAGGTGAAGTGAGCCCTGCAAGAGAGTTTATACACAAAAGGAAGGATTTGAATCTTTACTTCTTCACATTCCAGATGAGACCTAACTAAAATTATTGGCTGTTCTGAACTCGGGAGTTTTGATCAAAGTAAAGGCATGTATTGGAGACCTCTTTCAAAGATAGGAAACTATTCCTTCTAATGCAGATGTAAAAGCAACCTTTTAATGTTTACTGGGAAAAAAATAATCTGGATAACCTTAAGTTTGAATGGTATCAAATAACCTTATATAGACTATATATTGAACCCTCACTTCTCTCAGCTATATTTTATTTCATAAATACTTCTAACTCTTCATCCTTATTTATACAAATATCATTTGAATTACTTTGGCTGTTTAATGCATACATGAAAATGCTTTAAATTAAGCTTTATCCGTATATAGAATATATAGAATATCTTTTCCTTATGAGAGCTGCATAATTGTACTTATTGGTGATGAGAACTCATGTCTTGTAAAAATGCACAGAATGAAATCTTGTTTAGAATACCTCCACAGACTACAGTCTAATCACTAATTACACACATACTAAATATATAATTTCCATAGCTCTTAATGGTATTTTAAATTTGTAACTACATTATCTGGAGGTGGGGAGAGAGAGCTTATATTCATAAGAATATCATGCATGTATATTGCGCCTCCAAACAGAGTTTAGAGACACTTCAAACAAGCATCAAACCTCAGCCAGCAAAGTATTAGAAAACTGGTCCATGAGCTTAAATAATATTTGTCCATGGATTTAAATAACTGCATTTCTGCTATCTGTGAAAGTATCCAATGAGAGGTGATTGCCTTGAGTTCCTTGTCTTGAAAGTAAACTAGACAATTATCCAAGTGTCCTAGTTCAGCAAGTCAAGACCAGTTTATCACTGTGAGGGTGTGGGCAAAGCTGTGTATTCTACACCCTCTATGACATTTCTTGTAAACTGTTAACAATGGACCATTTGCAGCAGCTGCCCAGGGCACACCCAACCCCTCAGGCTGTAAACTGGGTGTTAAAGAAGCCTGTGAGAGAGGAGTTGTGATAACTCTCCTCCAGGAAGTCATTAGCACCTTCACACTCAGCCTGAGGGGGCATGTCTGCTAATGGGCCATCAATGATTCCAAAATACCCCATGACTCACAGAGTTCAATCACTCATTGTGGAATTTCCCGCCCCAGGGAAGGTACTGGACATTCCCAGCTGAACCTGAGAGTATATAATCTTGGGGTTTAGGGACTTCTGGGACCACTCATTGGATCTAGAGGAGGGCCAGAACCTAAACAGGACTGCGACCACCACTCTCAACCAGACTGCGACCATCATCTGCACCAACAGGATTTTTCCTTTCCTTTTGCTTTGGACGCAGGGGAACCACAGGGCGTCTCAGCACAAGGGCTAACAAACACCATTATGTTTGTGTCCCAGGGTGCTGGGTTATGCTTCTGGGTTTTGTGGTTTAAAACAAATTTTGCTTTTTATCATTGCATTTATTGTAATATTTTTATTAACTTGTAACTCTGGCTTACAATCTCTTTTGTGTTAGATTCAATTCTCCTGCCAGTTTACCTTTAAACCAGCACACTAAGCCACCTAAATTAGGAAAAAAGACACCACCAGCTTCCTGCCTCTCCTTATTGGAAACACATAAATACCTCTAACAGGTAATAGAGATCTTAAATAAGTCTCATTTTTATATATATTATATAGGGAGTTTAGGTTAGCTATATCAAGTCCTAAGATTGAAAGCAATGGATCAGGACGTAAGACCTAGCTGAAAAAAGGAACACCCTGAACACTGAAATTACCAGGCATACTTTATAGTACACTACCTTGATTATTTTGAGAACATAGTTAATGAAGGTGTTCTATTAATGACAGCAGTTCTAGTGGCTCAGACATTAAAAATTTTAAAAAAAATAAATTAGAAAATAAAGAAAAGCTTGGCCCTAGATTGAAGCAATCAAGTATGAAGAGTAATGGAATAATGGAGCATCAATGCTTTAATAATATCTCATCTTTTACCATCATACTAATATGAGTAATAAAAACAGGCTATTTGACTTATTTCCTATGTAGGAAATAATTTTCATATTATTTGATGTGACCTCTGTAATAGACCTCATTATGTGAAATTTCAGACATTACAGGCTATGAAAGTTTTTTTTTAATATATCTTTAGAACAGTATGGTAAATGAAGGCCAGAGAGATTTAGTTTACTTTTAGATTACTGCTATTTTTAATACTTTTTTCCTAATTCCTATTCATCATATATGATCTTATCTTTACTTTCTGTAAGACCCTAGTTCCAAAGCCACAAGCTCAAATGGGAGTATTACTTTTAAAAAATATACAAGACTCCAGAGGTTTTCCCACTGACCTTTTGGTCCTTTAATACCTTGCAATTGCATAAAGAGAGAAAAATCCACAAGTTTCTCAGGAGGCACTTTTAATTTTAGGGAGAAAATAAAAAAATTTTAGCGAAAATTTAAAAGGGGTAACATGCAAACAAGGTAGAGCATTCCACAAAGCACAGACTCAGCAAATGCCAACCCACACAGCTTAGCAAAAATCCAGCGCACCAGTTTTAAGCTATCCAGAATATTCAGTAAGAAAAGAGATGAAAAGAGTGAAGAAAGAAAGAGATTAACATAAGAAAAAGGAGTAAAGAAAGAGAATAAGATGGAAGAGATTAAGACAAGGAAAAGGAGTAAAGATAGAGAAAAATAGATTATTAAATAGTTACCACCAAAGAGTTTTATAGACATTCAGCTTCACATTGTGGAGGTAGGTCCCAGGAGAGGTAGAGGAAAAAGACATCATGTGCTTTTGTATTTATCTCCTTTCACCCTCATGGCCACTCCTCCCGGACAAGGTGTCTGGTGTCTGGCTCCCTGACCACTGAGTGCCTCCAGGCAGGAGTGAGGGGTGGTGTAGCCAGTCAGAGACTGGGCTATGAATTCGGGGGGGTGTGGTGTGGGCAGGCTCTCAGCCTGCCCTGTGGATTGATGCTGCTACTGCAGAGCCTGCCATGTGGGTTCCACAAGCCATGTGGTATGCAACCTGGCCCTTCCTCTCCATGCACACTTGTGTAGGTTCTGACCCAATAACAATATAACAATCCTCCAGGAGAATTGAGTCCAGTGCTTCACGCTTTCCATAGCAGCATTTTGATATGCCATGTAAGAGTGATTTCTCCTTTTTTTTTTTTATTTATTTTTTTTTTACAGAAGGTGGACTTATATTCAGCCATATAATCTGTTTACATGAAATAAACTCAAAGAAACAGTGATCTGGGTGGATCTCATCAGCAACATGTGTCTTGCTCAGACAGCACCTAAAACTGCTACCATGTTCACTGACTCTGCCACCTTTCTTCTTGATAGAATAGTTCCATTTATGTTTTATGAATGGCACCAAACAGTGCTTTCTTGCTACAGCAGTGACTAGCTGTTAATCAAATGTCAACTTTGGTCTATGTCAATGTTCCATAAGTTTGCTGTTCCTACAATTGTCAGTAAAGTCTGACCACCTCATTTTGCAAAAGTGCCATACCACAGTAGCATTTTTGAGTGTGTAACAGTTGAAGTTTTTATGAAATAATTTATAGATTTAAACTCCAACTGTTTTGGCTACAGAAAATTAGATCTTCTCAAATACTGTTGTGTTTTTGAATGTAAAATGATCCATGATAACTTTCTAGTAAGAAATTATGTTTCTCTTCTCAATGTTCTGGAAAACCCTTAGACATCTGGTTCAGCAAGCTACAACAACACAGAGTCCTGCTGGCTATCATTTGTCACTTCTATTGCTTCTGTTAAGCTCAAAAATTGACTTTTATTACTTCTCTACATGTTCCTTCTGATTATGGGGATGTTCTGAATAAATGGAGTCACAAGAAAACTTCATTACATCATTGTTTTGGATGGTACTTATGCCTTGCACTTTGTGTAACAAAAGGGTAGTTTTATACATACACTAAGGTACAACGTATTATTTTTTTTAAAAAAATAAATTAATTGAGTGCAAAGTTTGCTGAAATTTAATGAGCACTCTCTTTTTTGACCTATTTTTGACAACTAGACTTTGAGTTAGAATTAGATGGAATTAATTTTGCCTTCACTTTACATGTCATTATTTAGGTTCCCACCTTCTACAGCAACACTAACCTCTGGAGCACTGTGGTTGCCTTTCTTCCATTTCAATTATTCAGGCAAGAGCTGATTAACCAAGCCTCTGAAAGACATCTTTCTTAACACTCTGTCTACTTTGAGCATAGGTTAACATCTGAAAACTTTACTATCTAAACAGACATAACAAATATATTTTTTATAGAAACTTAGTTATCAGTTATAGCTCTCAAATTGTTTCGAGGTGACTTAAATCAATTCATATCAGTTTAAATAAATTTAGAATAGTTCAGCCCTGAGCTAGACCATCCATGCTAACTTCTGCAATAGTTTAAATAAACTGTTTACATTCAAGTCTTCAAGGAAATCAGGGCAAATATTCTCATAGTCTTTAAGAGCACTCAACAGAAAAAGCTTTGAGGAATTCATGTGTCTCTAACAGCAATCATAAGAAAGATTAAAAATCTCTGCTTTATATATTCCACAAATAAATGTTTCATTTTTTATATATTATGCCTCTTTTCTATTAGTGCTTCCAAATATCTCCAGCTCAAATTTTCAGTCTGATGCTGTTTGCCTATTAACAGGATCTTGCTTGAACCCAGGCAAGCATTTTGCAACCTCACCACACATTGGCAAGGATGTCTGTATGGTTATTACCTACTTAGTGCCAAACCACTTTTTTTTTTTTTTGCTATTTTTGCAAGTTATTTTGCATGTTCTTGTGAATGACTGTCCTGTACCTTCTCTCTCCATCACAGTCCTGTTATATAAACAGCCATGGTACCCAGAAGTCACACCTGTTCCATATTGCAAGGTCCTAGCTTACTGTATCAGTTCTTGTATGGTAACTGTTTCATTATTTTGGAATCTCCCTTAGATTATCTGTCTTTTCTAGTTCTGCCATATTTTTCCCATGATAAAGGCATAGAATAGTAAGCAGTCCTTAAAATGTGAGTGAGCAGAGAATCTGTAAGGTAATGGAATAAAATTAGTTTGAATATGATCAAATAGTGTTAGGTATATTCAGCCAGTATATTCTAAAAGCCTATTCTAAAACCTATTACAAAAGTTACAACTAAAATGGTGACACTGATCATCTTTCTGTTAATTTATCCCTGTTAAATTTAATAAAGGAAAACTTTACATTTCAGTATGATATTTGTACCTTCTTCTTAAAGTTTTTCATGTGTCAGGAAGCTGAGAGTAGCATTTGCTTATGCCCATTCCTACAGCTTGCCAAGGTTCTTGTAGATAATTCCACCCAGCAGTTGAACCCGCAGAGCCATTTGTTCACTCCCCCATCCCCAGTGGGTTGGGGTAAATATAGGAAGAGCAAAAGTGATAAAACTCACAGATGAAGAGAAAGACAGTTTAATAAGAAGCAAAGAGGAGAAAAAAGCCAAGACAAAAAAAACCTAACAGTAAAATCCAGTGATGTAGAAGCAATTTTTCATCACCTCCCACACGCAGACTAATGGCTGACCAGTCACTCAGCAGTGGCCACACTGGAAGAAAAATTCTCCTTCCCCCACCTTCTTCCGCTACCCCCAATTTGTTGTTGTTGTTGTTGTTGTTGTATATAATATCCCTAATTAACTTCTAACCACAAGGGAAACATTAAATACTTGACAAGTCCCTAAGACGGGTGATGTAGTCAGTCTGCACACTTATATTTCACTTGTCCAAGGCAACTCCCTAGTATAACAGCTGGAATCCTCTTAGCTATCTGGCTAAACTCAAAGCAGGCAACATCCATTGCTCTCCCTTTGCTTACAGGGCCAGTCATTCTGGGAACTGAAGAGCTAATAAAGACTGTAGTTCGCCAGATAGTCCTTCTTTCCCATCTTCCACATGGGTATGACATTTTTACCTTTATTGTCTTCAGTGAAATTGCAGACTCCAGTGATCTTTCAAATTTAGTAGAGAACAATGCAATGACAGCAGTCATCTCCTTTAACAGCACAACAGCCAGACCACCATTTCCTCTGTGGTCTTGAATATGTCCTGTTTGTTTAAATGGTACCTAAATCAATCTTTGCCTCCTCTCAATAGGTACTGAAGTCAAAGTTTCAGTATATTTTAAGATATTATTTTTCTGAGTTCCAAATCCTTCCTCCACCTCCAAATAGTTTGGGGATTTTTATATGAGAGAAAAATATAGAAACATTTCCTTTATCACAAATACACAAAAAACTTCCTGTAAGAAAATATTACATCAAGAAAACCATTAGCCAAGATTATGCTGTATATAGGAACATCTCCACTTTTTGTGTTAAATTGTATCAAGACCAATCTGTAGATAACAATAATTTTCTAAAACAAGAGCTCACTTGAATATCAAATAGGCCCAAATGCTGATAACATACTAATAAATTCTCAGCTTCAAAATATATTTTAATAGAGAATCTATGTTTCAAATATTATTCTGTTTACATTTAAGGAAACTTCCCAGTTTAGTCTGCTTAAAAGCAAATAAAGATTCTAGCTGTGAACACTATTTTGTGCTCCACATGTTTAGTCACTATATCGATTGTTAGAAATGGACACAGTGTGTCAGCTGCTGTTTTGTTTTTATTTTTCCCTGAAAGCAGCTCATTCAGACTTAGGTCGACATAATGCACTATTGATAATTGTTGTCCAATCCAATTTTTCTTCTTTATTTCCTTTTAACCAATAATTTTCAGGATGTTTTAAGAGTAGAGTATATTTTTATCTTCAGACACAATCTTATTAACCAAAGTGCTAAAACTAATTATCATTTCTTCTACAGATCTCATTATAAATCTGTTTTGAACTTTTCAGCAGCATTTCATCCTGCAGCTACATCAGAGATACTTCAGATCACAGCTTCCTCACTTCAAAGCAAACATTTGTAAGAGTAGGTAACAATCTTGTATGAGGAAGCAAGGATTGTTTTTTGGAAGAACATCATTACTTGGCAAATTGTCAGTAGATAAACAAAAAACTCAACTAGGACATTGCTGACACTTAATAGGAAGATGAAAAATAAGGAATATAGTACAAAATTGGCACTTAGTAAAAGATGACAGCAGGAAGCTTTATCATTGTTTAAGCTGCCTAGTTGGATTTCAGGAGCACAGCTGTTATGTCCCTAAGACTAAGATGCCATGGGTTAAATGCACCCTATCCCTGTCCAGAGCATTAGATATGGATCATTTTTGCCTTCTGTAAAAAACCAACCAGACACACCAAAACTTTAAAAACTTTCCAGTCTGCAGCACAGTATTTGATATAAAGAAGAAAGCTCAGCTTTATCTCAGTCTGTGTTCTGCCATCCTACTTTTCTTGTATTTATTAGAAATCTTTCATTTGAAAACTAGCAGAGATAAATCCATCCATAGATAGAGAAATACATAGGTAGATAAATATAAAGAAGTGTCTGGGGTTTGCCAGATAATTTTTTTGCTGATTGATATATAAACTGACTTCAAATATGCTGTTGACAGTCTTGAAAAGAATAGACACTACCTCTCCACTCCTGACAACACAGAGCTAGAAAATGATTTTTGACATGTTCCTGTTNTGAACTTCAGTAGCAGCATTGCTTGGATTCTTTATGTACCTAATAATATAATTATGCATTTTATATAAGTGCACATAAATTTTGGCCTTAGGAGAGATGAGCAGGTTTAGAAGACAGCAGGAACAGTATAAAAGTAGTATCCNATATATATCCAATTCCATTATGTCACTCAAAATATGCTAATTTACTTTTGAAACTTGCATTATGTGCATTATGAAACAAAAAGATGAATCACATCTTTAAAAATGTTAAGATGAATTGGAACTATTTAAAGTAGGAATAAATAGGATCACTACTTAATTTTAAAACAGATAGAGAAGAAAGTGAGCTTTATAGACTATCAACAGAATAGGAGTACCTGTAGAAACCCTAAAGTTATGACAGAAATAAGTGTTG
>VWZD01006945.1:1733-12578 GCA_013396695.1 Sakesphorus luctuosus
AAATATTTGTTTGTTCTTAATTAGGAGTTTTACTTGATAAATGGAAGCCTTGATGAAACACATCACATTGCTTATGGTCAGGAAGAACATACAACCTTAGAAAGTAAATAAATTTGATTTAAATGTTAACATATGTGAATGTTCTGATATTATTCTTATGTATCTTACTGTAAATTTCAACTAAAATTGTGAAATTTGAATAATCTGTCTTTATATAAATTTTTAATTGCTTGGGTCCTGAAACAAACAAATCAATAAAACCCCAGCAACAAATAAAACACCCCAAGCCAGTAACGAAGTGTCCTTAACTATTGTAAAAACATAGAGCAATTTAATGGGTATCATGCTCTAAACTGTAGTTTGTGTGCTATAAACAGTATTTTGGATTAAATACTTCTATTTTTTTTCAAGAAATACAACTCCTTTTACTTACTAAATTCAGACAAATTGTTGCTTTATTACTGAAAAAAAGCTCTCTCTGAAATTATGGTAGAAGAAAGAAAATCTGCTGTGCCTTCCATTTTGGTGATGGTACTTCCTACTGTGTGGTCCCATATCAACTTTTCAATGGTTTGAAGGGGCTAAGGTGTTATGAGAATGTAACATCTACATTCTACCTGAAAGTCTTTGTGAATTCGAGAAATTGACTCACCAGGTTTACTCTCAGGATGAAAGTGTGTCAGCTGAACTCTTCTGAATTGTGCAGCTTTAACCCGTTGCAAATGCATGGAAATCTGCTCTTCTTTTAACATAAGCTGATGAACAGTTGGCAACTATTGCACATCATTACTGCATTTGTCTGAATGGAAATCCTATTTTGCATTAATCTAATATGCTGTCCCCTAAAGGCACATGAACTCTTGAAGTGTATTTAGACACGTTTAGCAGAGTCTACTGTTTGGAAGCAGGTTGCTGGAAATTTTCTACAGTAGAGCACCAGATTACATTTTCATGAAAACAATAGATGAAACAGATGAATTGAAGTGATAACCTTGCATAGGAAGTTCGTACAAGGAAGGAAGAGTATTTTAGTATCTAGAGATGGAATAGGCACTTTGATAGCTGAAAAATAATTCAATTACATCCTTTTTGCGATCTGTGATTTTTAGTAGTTAGTCCTGCTGCTACTGAAATTTATTATTTTTTGGTAAACTTAATACATTTATTAATAGTTTATATATTATTATAATGGTTTAAGCTAGGCCTAAATCTAGGCTTTCAGAGTAGGCCTAAGATAATCAGCTGACTGCTACTGGCCAATGGTATTCCATACCATATTCTGACATCATCTGGAATATAAAAGCAGGTGTAGGAGGGGCTTAGTTCAGTTCCTGATGGCTGCTTGCCTGGGAAAGACGTGTTGTGTTGTTTTCCTGGACCAGGCCCTACCACCTCACCACTATGGTATCTTAGGAGAGTAAAATGTTTGTTCTTAGTCTTTCTCTCTGCTTGGGTCTGTCCCTCAGGAGACTGAGTTCTCTTGGGTGATTTGTAGTTAGAATGGTGGGATTTGTGTTTGCTGGAGATGGGGAGTTATTTTTTGTTATTTCTAACTTGTGTAAGTGTGTGTTATATTGAACTTTTCTTTCAATTTTCTCTTTTCTATATAAATATATATAGCTAGTTTAAGTTTAAATCTTGGAGTTTTTTTTTTCTCTCTCCCTTTTCTCAGTGAGAAGGGGATGGAGGGAAACTGACTCTGTATTGGGCAGTTGGCATTTTGCCAGTTCAACCCAAGATAATTATCCATTATTTGATAAAAAAAGGAATAAATGGGTTCTTAAATTTGCAAAGTGTGAAAGAACTAATGTATACTTACTGTGAAGAAGCTGCAATTCAGTCAATTACTATGCCTTGTGTTTACTTATAAATCATAAAACTTTCTTGAATTCCTAACTCTGGAGGATAACTGTTTTATAAAAAAGGAGGTTTCAGCTTTAGGAATGGGAATGCAAAATTGAAAGTTATCCAGGTGTTGAAAAAGAATTTGGAAAAGAATGCATGTTTGCAAGAGAATTGATGGTGAGCATTAATTGCTTCATTACCAATGTAATTTCATCATCATCATCAGAATCAAATATTTTTTCAAATTCAACACAGATTGATACTTTCAATGATTGTATATTGATTGCAACTAAAAGTAGGAAATCATGCTTTTCTAAAGTTCATTCACATTCCAAAGTCATATTTTGCTCATTCCTAGAAATAAGCATCTTCTTTTCTTCTTCAAGGAAGTAAAAGACTCACAAATCATGAGTTCTGTATGTAGAGAGAAAACTAGATTCTTCAGGAAAGAGAAACTGGACTGAGGATGGAAAAAGACTGAACTGAGAGATAAGGTGCTTTGGGAGTTAAAGCAAATCCCTCAATATTGCATTATAAAATAGATCTTTCTAAAGCTGAGTGGATAAAATGTACTATAACCTTTAAGTACCATCTTAATATATTCCCCTCAATTTGACAATAGCATGACAATTAACAGATGGAGGAAAGGCATTTACTGAGATTAGCAATACAACTATCATTGACTCATACTGACTTTATAAACTGAACTGATATGTCAGGATGTGTTTTTAATTGAAGCTGAAATGTTGATATGGTCACATAAGTAATAGTCCCTTAGAAAGCCTTGCCTAAAAAGTGGATGTGAACATTCTATGTGAGTTTAAGGAAAGATGGGACAAGCTTATGTATAGAGGTCTCTTGAGAATTGCTAGACAAATAAACCCATATGAAACTCAAGAAATCCAGTGGGTGTCTGGAAAGGTATCTGTTGGGGATGCACATGCACTACCTTTAAAGTCATTGGTTTCAGAATGTTCATAGTGAAACAGAGGAAATCTGAAAATGTTGTATATTTTTTCAATCTGGAAAGTTAATTATCATTTTAGGTAAGCTTTGCCTACTTATTTCTTCTACCTTTGTCATTACAAATCTTTGTTACATATTTACTGGCATTTTGATCCATGGTGTGACTTGCTTGAGAATTCATCAGGTTTTCTGTTCTGAGATAGAATTAAACTGAAGGGCCAGTTGGGCCTATTGCTATAATACTACAGAAATATTGTAATGACAAAAACTATATTTCCAAGTTTATTTCATCAGTTAAACAGACAGACATGCAAGGGTTCTTTCAATACTGTAGCTAGATTTGTGACAAATAAATTAATGGTTGATGATTTTTAAAGGCCACACCCTGTTTCAAGAGGTAGTTTCAGGGACCTTTGACAGCAATCCCAGAGTATTTGGAATACTTACCTGCAAACACATGAAGGGAGAAGAGAGCGTCTGAAGAGAGGTTACTGATTGAAACTGATGGAATATAAATGGAGTTGAAGTTATGGCTAGCAGAGCATGACAAAAGGTCTTTCTGGACTGTTGAGTGATTTCAAGTTTGAGAACTAAGTTTTTTAAGGGCTTCGGGGCCAGGTCTTTGAGATTTCCTTGGATTAGCAATGGAGTAAAACATTAAATATACCTGTGCTTTTTCAGATGCTTTGATTTTCTGATGTTGCAACAGAAAATCATTCCATTGCACTTTCCATCTCTGGAATTGTTCAGGGCCAGGTTGGATGGGATCCTGAGCAGCTTGGTCTAGTGAGTGGTGTCCCTGCACCCTGCAGAGGAGTTGGATCTAGGTGACCTTTAAGGTCCCAACACAAGCAAGTCTGTGATTCTATGATGAAATATTTTATTTTCTCCTGACTGTATAAAATATGCGTGTCACAATTACCATGAAAGTAGTTTGGGATAAAAGATTTGCATATTGAAAAAATTCATATTGTCAGTCCACTTGCTGTACAGACACATGACCTACTCACGTTGAGACTGGCATTCTGATTCCATGCTAGTAGCCCCACTGTTGTTAATATATGCTGCCTGTTCACCCAAGTGCCCACAGGAAACAAGGAGAATGTGGAGACCACCAGCCAGGTGTAATTCCAATGCAGATCACCAGGAATGTGGGTCACCAGGTCTGTTCCCAAAGTGGTTCCTCCAGCTGGTGATGGAGTTGGAGCAGCAGACTAAGCTCTTCTTGCAGTCAGGGCACTCGTGGGGCTTCCCTTACTGGTGGGTCCGTTGGTTGCCTGTTGGTTTTTAGTGTGTGTGACATTTATTGGTTGTGGATTAAAAAATTAAATTTTCCAAAATAAAATGATCTCATGCATTTTTAGTAGAGTTTACAAAAGAGCTACTCTACATTTTCCCTCTAGCAAGATGGTACAGTATTGAATTAAGCGTTGGTACTTCTGTGGCAATTTAAGATTTAATGTTCTGGGCAAAGATACTAACTGTCTTTTGGAATGGACAGATGGATTTGCCTAAAACCTACTTCTTAATTAATTGGATTTTTTGAAAAGCAAGTAATTTTCAAATGAGGTTTCAGTCTTAATTTTTTGATAGAAACTTTTTCATATTGTAGGCATGGGGTTTTTTTTAAGAAGCATATAGAGACCCACCAGAAAATATTGTGTTGTGTGATTTAGCATTTCTGTTGGAGTGTGAAAGTAGAACCTAGGTAGTATAGAAATTCAGATCATCTCTCATGCAAAATATGCCCAAACCTGGACTGAAAATAAATAAAAATACCTCAAGAGTCAAGCTGTTATGGCTCTTCACTACA
Source organism: Sakesphorus luctuosus (assembly GCA_013396695.1). NCBI lineage: Eukaryota > Metazoa > Chordata > Aves > Passeriformes > Thamnophilidae > Sakesphorus > Sakesphorus luctuosus. The sequence continues at coordinate 6,358 of VWZD01006945.1, forward strand.
ACATGAGGAAACTGAATTTACCACTCATTTATACAAATTTGCACTTTACTCCTAATAAAAAATATAAACTGTCAGTAGAAAATTATGTCTGAGGCAAGTTACCACTCTTACAGTCTCCTAAGCTTTTCCAGAAGTGCAACTTTTAAAACTTCAGCTGTTAGTGTTGAGGATCAAGAGGAAAATGAAGTCTGCGGAAGCATTTGCAAGTCATTTCATCTTTCTGTGAAAGAGAGAACATAGGAGCTGTGGCCAGGTAAACTTATCAAGAAATCATTATGCTGTATAGCCAGTCTAATGCCATGCTGTGCTGTAGACAACACACAAACACAGGGATGCTGGAAAGCTCATATGTACATATATTTATACACTTGCATTTACCATTGTAGTTCTTTTACTCTACACTGCTGGTATATTAATTCAGTGCATGCAGTAAAGGCTCATACTTTTACCCCGTGCTATTCCTTTCCTTTTGCTCAGTGAAATATATCTTGACCATAGCAAAATATTTTCATGCTAAACATTTACATAAAGCGTGGATGCCCATAAGCACATTTCATTTTTACTAGAAATTATCTCTAAAATTAATTTACTTATTTCAGGTGTCTTTTTCCTCCCTTTAATTAGAAAAAACCTTGAACTAAAACATGTTTTCAAGAACAGAATACAAGAATTTCAATAATGAATGCTGCATATATTTACTTGCAGCTTTTAGGACGAATTCTTTCCCTTTGTTACTGGATAATGGTAGTGCAGAAGGAACCATTTCTGCTATAGCATGGATAGGCTTCCTGACAGGGAGCCCAAAAAAGAAAGAAATTAAAAAGCCCAAATAACAAGTTCAGTGCAATTCACTGAAAAGCAGCTACAAAAAAACCTCACATAATAAAGTGTTCAGAGCAGTTCACAGCAGGAGGTATACTGGCAAAAGTACTGAGCATATTTTGAGACCTTAATATCAAGTGAATGAGAGGTTTTAAAAATTTGTTTACTAAGTTGAAGGCATTCAGTAAACTTATTGCACTGATGGAGCAGAAAGTTTTTACCACAGCAAACCCTAACATTTGTACTTAGCATTTTTTAAAATATCTTTTAAAATTCTCTATGGTACTAGTGAAGCACTCTAGTCAAATCCTTTTTCAGTAGCAATAAGCTGATTGTAGGTATAGTTTTTTAGTATTTAAACTTCATGTTGGTTTATCACCATAGTCCATCAAAATTCCTTCTCACCAGTAGAAAAAATCTGATAACAGCATCTGCCATTGTTGGTCCCTTTCAATGAAGAAAGCAACAAGTTTTTCCTGATGAAAGAGTGGTCTCTGTTCCATCATTCCTGTATTATACATTGTTATTTTGCAGTTCAGTTGTTCCTAAAGCATAACAAGGCTATTCTTCTTTTCATGCCCAGCTCTTCAAACAGGCATATGGAAGATCAGTGTTTACTTTCTGTACTAAGTCTTGGATTCCTCGTTCAACTCCAGCCAACACCAAGCCCCACGCAGCCACTCGCTCACTCCCCCAGCAGCAGGATCAGGGGACAGAATCAGAAGGGTAAAAGCCAGAAGACAGTTTAATAGGGAAAGAGAAGGCCACACACAGAAAGAAAAACAAAGAAGTTAGTTCACTGCTTTCCACAGGCAGGCAGATGTTCAGCCTCTCCAGGAGATCAGGGCTCTATCACACGTAACAGTGACTTGGGAAGACAAATACTCTCAGTCCAAATGTCCCCCTTCCTCCTTCTTTCCCCCTCTTTATATATTGAAAATGATGTCATATGGTCTGGAATATCCCTGTGGTCAGTTTGGATCACCTATCCTGGCTGTGGCTTCTCCTAGCCTGCCATCCACCCCCAGTTTCCTCACCAGCATGGCAATACGAAAAACAGAAAAAGACCCTGGCTCTGTATAAGTATTAACATTGCTCAGCAATAACAAAAACACTTCTCTTTCCATTATCAACCCTGTGTCCAGCACCAGTCCAAAACACAGCCCTATACCAGCCACTGTGAAGAAAATTAAATACCCCATCCAAAACCAGGAGAATGAGTAGTTTATTTCTTGCTGATTAAGTGTTCAGATCAATAAAACATGTGAACTTCAATTGTCCTTTTTTTTGCATGCTGCAGGTTATGACTTAGACTCCCTACCTCATTTCACACAGCTGCCAACATGGTAGTTTAAAAATACAGGAGCAAGCTGTTACCGAAGCCCAGGTATCATCTAATTGGGAATGACAGGGATGGTGAAAGTAGAGCTGTCTTTTCCTCCTGGCTCTGAGAACTTAGTGATGTCAGGGCTGGACAGCAGCCACTGTTGCAGGCTTTTGATCCCAAGGTCTGGCTTTTCCAAGGTTTGTGTTGATTTCTAGATTGATCTGTGTGATCTAATTATTTTCTTTGCAATCCCCAGTCACAACTGATTTCACATGTTTTCTTGGCAATGAAGCCATTATGTATTTCAACCACCACGGTCAGGGTGGAAAACTGGATTTGTGACGAAGTTATATATTGTTTTAAAATCCTTGCAGTATTTTACACTTTCAACTGTAGTCATTAAACTAGTGAAAATTTTGCAGCTTTTTCTAGTCAGCAACTAGAAGCACTGAGATGCTGGAATTTTATAAAGTAACTAAAATAAGTTGCTTAAAAATTTTGTTAGTTTGTGTAGGTTTTGAATGTGAATCTCAGTCAGTGTTTAGTTTTTCTTGATTTCCATAGAACAGTGTTAGCAATATGTGTTATACAGGAAAAGGCAATACTGGGGAAGAGATGATGCTGTGCTGAATTAAAGAATAGTGTAGAAAATACAGCATTTTCTAGTAACCATTGTTATTATTATCCTGTGAGTAATGCCACATGAGATTCCTTTTGGTATGGCTTAAGAGTGGTGAAATATTCCAGGCAGTTTTGGGGTAAGTGCTTCCAGCAAGGTAATTTACAGCCCCGTTTTGATATTTATCTTCACCTCTTCAGTCTCTTGTTTGCTTGGAAATGTTGCTGCATACTAGCTTGTAAATAGCATTTTCAATTCAATTCACAGCCAGTCAGTACCTGGCTGTGAAATAAATAAGGTCTAATGCCATGGTTTCACAATTAAGTTTATGCCATGGACTCAAGGCATGATTTCACAATCATTAATACTATGTCTCTGCACTACTGGATTGCTCACAGATAAATTGTAATGTTTGGGTACATGATAGCCATTCTGTCACATTATCTAGAATATATGCAACTAATACAGAGTTTATGCCAGCCTTGTGTTTTTATGCTCTTAGATTCTGAGAGAATGGGCTATGCAACCACTAATGCAAAATTAATGTATTGACTTTCTATTAAACACATTTTAACAGTTGAAGCTAATCTAGTGACTTGTATTATCTGACAATAGCACTGTGATTCTGCACCACAAGCCCTATGCTCTGAGGTGTAGGGCTGTAACTGACTAATAGCAGCAATTTTTTTACTACAGCTCTAGACCCTTTGAGTATTTGGTCCTATACTTGATCATTACAGATGTTTTGTACTTTTTTTAAAGTTTCAGAGCTATTGAAGTTTGCACTGGAATACTTTAGCATTGTTTAAAAATAATTAATCACAGTCAAGTTGCAGCACTTTTAAACTGGTGTTGATAAACAAGAGGCCAGTAAGTCTTAGATCCCAAGACTGACCATTCAACAGCCTTGTCACTTGAGAACTTTACTGGCCTGCGAGCAAGTTACCTAGATCATCTTTCTGCCTACTTGCACTGCTTATCAGTCAATATCTATTGAAATTACTTGTGCATCCAGATCTAGGTCTTCTAAGTGTGAAGGACAGTTGCCATCTGAAAGGTGTGCCCAGCTTCTAGGGATTTCACTTGCATCAACTGCCGGTGAGAATTATTTGGAGAAATTGAATGTGAATGGATGGATTGAAATTGTATTCCTTCTCAATTCTTCAGCTAAGGTATGGTTACTGATGTTGCCAAACATCATTCTTTGTTATGACGTCAACTCCCTAAAGAGATAAGATCTATAGTATTTAATAATTTAAAATCACTTGTCACAGAGATACGTTTTCATGCTAAAGGGACTACAGCTGGATTCTCTATTCTTAACCCTGTTCAAAACTAAGCAAACCAACTCCTAGTGTCTCTTCACATGTGGTGCCTGCAGATGGTACCTATTCAGATGGTGCTGAACATCCCCCAGTTTCTGAACATCCATCCTGTATTGAGGCTATGCAAGGCTGGATGCAGTGTCTCAGATAAGCTTCATGCATGCTGAGCAGAGGAGAGTCACTGCACTATAGCTGATGGCAGTGTTTTTGTTAATGAAGGTAAACACTCTCTTATCTTCCTCTTATGATGTAATATGTTTTAAGAAAGAGACTTCTTGTCTTACATATATGAATATTGAAGGGTATATTTCAGAAAAGAAAGGTTTGTTCCTAAGGCAAAAAATAATGGAAAGTCTTTCTGGATCTTCAGTATTCTGGATCTTCATTCATTGTTGTAACAAGGATAGCTGTTGTTGAATGGCTTGCAGCATTTGACCTCCCATGTATTTATTTTCACATTTCAATGTTTTCAGCCCACAGAAAATATGAACAACTACTGTTCAAATACAAAAACTCACTTTGAATATTTATCAAAGTTCTTGCTGATACAGAGATGCAGTTTATTCAGTTTGTCCTTCCTCTTGTAATCTCAGGCTGTGTTCTAGCATTCTAGATTTTAATATCTCTGTAGTCTTCAGTTTTAGCAAAAACAATGCCACAAAACCCCAAGTACTGCATTTATCAATCTGAGAGCTGGATTGCCAGCTGTTGAATTAACTGTTGGATCTATGTGTTCTTTGACAGCCTCCAATCCCACACTGCCTTTGCCTGACCATAGAGTTCTGGCTAGTTTCTGGCTGCAAACAAGTCAGTCTGTTTATCTCCAAGATAGACAAAACAATCCAAACAGAATTGATTCTTTTTCACAGTAGTGCTTTAATCCTCTATAAAATAATGATCCCAAGCATAGTAGACTATTTGTTCTTATTAAAGGAGCTGGTTTGCAATTTGAGTAATTAATTCTTTGGTGCAGGGTTTTAGGATTACTTTTTTCAACAGACACAAAACTTATCTCATGCCTGGAATGAGCATCTCCCTTTAGTGCGTGTTTCACTCTTAACCTGTCATTCACCAGTAAGAGAGCACAGATGCCCTTAACATGCTCTTTTAGAATACTGCTTTTACTCTGAGACCTCAGCCCAGTACCTCACCAGGATAATCAGAGTATCTTTCTGGTTCATCAGTTTGGCTGTCAATCATTTGTTTTCCTAGTTCATTTTTCTGCTCATCAGTTACCAGTTTTACACATTAAATGCAATTAGGTGCTGCCTTAGTACTAACAGCTGTCTGATAAGAGGTTGTAGAAAGTTAGGTATGACCTGTTCCTCCGGATAGTTAGCAACAGAACAAGAAGAAATGGCCTCAAGCTGCTCCAGGAAGAATTTCTTCATGGAAAGGGTTGTTCATTGGGACGGATTGCCCAGGGAGGTGGTGGAGTCATGGATCCTGGAGCTGTTCAGGGAATGACTGGATGTGACACTTAGTGCTGTGGTTTAGTTGACATGGTGATGTTAGGTCAAAGGTTGGACTTGATGATCTTGGAGGTCTTTTCCAACCTTAATGATCTATGATGCTATGAAAATAGAATTTGCAAAGTGACCTGCAATGCCTTATTATTCCATTTTTTCACTTTGAAGAAAGATATGTTAAAAAGGTAAAAATCTGAAAGACATTAAGTATAGTTTAAATGTTAATTTTTTTCTGTCTTTGTCAAAAGGTTACACCATACACACTGTTTATTCCTTGCTTTACCATTTTTGTTTTTCATCATGCAGTGCTGTCTTGAAAGAGTAAAATTTAATTAATTTGCAGCTAAATAGATTTGTTTTGAGAAACATAAAAAGTATCTTGGTTTTGATAATTACTGAAACCATTGCAGCCAGCCTGAGTATTGGATTGTACTGCAGCTATCTGCAGAGTAATCCAAATCTAGTACTATATTCCTTCACATTACTCACTGTCTTTTAAAGCAGCCTGTATGAACTCTAATGCAATAGCACACAGACTTGAAATAAAAAAAAAGGGATTTGATACCCTCTTTCAAATTGCTTACATTGGCCAAAAATTGGTTGTTTTCTTCCCTGAGAGGGTATTACTTATGTACTTCTGAAATAGGAGCTAGAAAACT
>VWZD01006951.1:0-25868 GCA_013396695.1 Sakesphorus luctuosus
TCCCCCGCCCTCCCCTTCTTCATTTGCCCTCTTTTCCAGCCTGCGGTTCCTGAAGGTCAGATGGAGAGGTCATAGCTCTGCATCCCCTATAAATAGATTTTGATATTTAGACAGCTATTGCTACTCGATATTAACTTACAGGATAATGGCGAGAGACACCGTATGCACTGAACCTGTTATTCACGAGTGAGCAGCATCTGTCGAATACAATTCTCGTCTTTTTGCCCTGTTTGGCTGTACCACACATCAATAGGGTGAAGGACGTCTTGAGGCTGGGGTAGGAACAGGGAGCAGGACGGCTCTGCGGGGACACAGTACAGCATTGAAACTACAGAACTTCAGACAGCTGAAGTTATGAGCCAGATAGGTACAGACCGGCTATGAGAGAGGGTAGGACCAATTCAGGAGCAGCTGGCGGAGATTCCAGTGGGCTTTTGAAACTTCACTTTTTAAAATATGATGAATGCTGCTGAGGTGGAAGCGTCTTCCCTTCACACATTCACAGCCCCGTTCCCCCTGTTTCTGACTTTCAAAAGCGTGGACTCCAGGCAGACCCGAACCAGAAACTCCGAGCTCACCACTAACCCCTTTGCTGTTTACAGAGCATTCAGAAAGAAGGCAAGGTCTTCACCTGCGGGTAGTACTTGGAGGGAGCACTAACGATTCTCGTTTCCGTTTCACAGAGCACCCCCTCTTCTGCGTGTCCCCAAATCCTCCTCTGCCTTCCACCACCTGCGAGGCGGAAAGGCTTTTACACACCCAGCGGTCCCGGGTGCCTGCACATTTCTTGTCGGTGCGATTAAAATTAAATTCACGACTGGGACTCCGGTTGAGGCTTTAGAGCACAACCACCCACAGCCGGATACCCGCGGGGATGCGTCAAGTGGAGACGGCCAGCGCTTTCGTAGCTGGTAGACCCCCCGTGTGAGACCTCCGAGGGCAGCGGCGGTCCCTGAGCAGGGGCGGGCGGGGGTGGCATGGGTAGGTGTGGGGGTGGCCAAACCCCTCGGGACGGGGAGAGGAGTGGGGCACAGGCTGAAAACATCACTTCTCCCTCGTTTTTCTGGCTCTCGCGGGGGCCCTGTGCCTTGTGCAGAATCCCCTAATCACTGTCGAGACCACAGCTCTAGAAACTAGTTGTAATCAAGATCTTATGTAGCAGGAGGGAAAGTACGCACACATTTCCATCCACTTACCTGGGCATGGGTGGGCGAGTAGGAGGATCGTGAAGGACACCGATTGTGCGTTAATTTCTTGGTAGAAAGAGGTAACCAGGGGAAGGGGATGAAAGAAAGAAGGGCTGAGGGACTTAATTTAATCAATAGAGTGTCTGAAAGAGTTGTCGAGATTTGATTCTCCCCTTTGCTAGTTTAACTAGCTCTTTAATGTTCATGTGTAATATCTGGTGGCTGAGAGTGTGCAAGCGCGTTTCAGGGGTGGTGTGAGCTTTATTTTAAGAAAATGGATTCTTGCCAAGGAAGAGACACAAAAAGGGGCAGTTTTAAGACACTGCGCCTTCCTAATGCCTGGCGGTTTTACAACCAGCCAGCAGCAGTGAATTAAACTTGCTGTCAGAAGTTTCGCGACGCTCAGTAAAGACGAATGCGCCTGGCTGCCCGGCCGAGGACCCACGGGCTTTATTCCATGGGGAGTGAAGCCACGGGAGCTGCCACCGGCACCCAGCTGTCCCCGCCACGCCGGGCGGCGGGGACAGAGAGTGGAGGGCTGGCGGAGCACTCGGCTTGCCAGGCAGGTGTCCTCTTACGGAGCGGCACGAGGTAACGGGGAGCGCCCCTTGCCTGCGGAGAGAACCGGGAGCACCTGTGCTAAGAGCCCGACGGAAGAGGCAGACACAACTTTTCTGGGTGTTTTCCTGGCTTGCCAGAAAGGGAAGGTACCGCTTCTTTTCCGCTGCGGCCTCCTCCCCCTCCATCGCTTCTTCTCGGGTGCCCCGGAGGGCGCCGGGAGGGGCCCGGCGCTGCAAAGCCCCGGGCACACAGGGACGGTCCGCGGGGCCTGCGCAGGGACCCCCGAGCTCTTCAGGGCGAAGATCATGCTCCCCCCATCTTGGGGCTCTCTTTGACCCGATGAGCTACTTAGGGCGAGAGTTGTTATGGTGGTTATTTTCGGAAGTGAAATCCGAGTTTTTGTGAGGTGCAGTCCCCATACATTTTTAACCACAGTGATTACTAAATTAATAGCAGGCCCTAAGACAGATGTCAAAACGTCTCGAAAATGTTTATCTGTGAATAATTGAGAAGGTGGTAAGACGCATTATCTGATTGTATAATGAAATATGTATGAGGAACAGCTGTTTGCAATAGTCACCTCCCGTTGTTTCATTAGCCTAGAGCCTCCTCTTTAAAGAAGCGCTTCCCTGAGGTTGGCCATTCAGTGTCGGCCGCTTCCACCGGCGCCGGCGGCCGAGCCGTGCCCGCCGGAGCCACAGCGGGGAAGGGGTAACCCGATGTTGTCCCTAGGCCGGTCCTCGGGCTCTCCCCGTGGTATTTCTCACTGGTGGTTTGCTCCGAGGGCGGGAGGGAAGAGGAGCGGATGGGGTCCGAAGATGTCTTGCTGAGCAATCTTAACCTGAAGAGGATGCCCTGGGAGGAAGGATCCTAGATGCTCATCTAGGAAGCACGGCAAACAGCCATTTATTATGATTTCATGCCGAGCAGCGACAGCCTCCTCGACTGCTTAGTGTTGACATAAACTTCCAGACGTCGAGCATATGCTGTTGCACAGCATTGTTTATGTGTGATACCAGATGTTGCTTTGCATCTTATTGTCTGGAGACAATGTTTAGTTCAGGTTAAAATATCTTTACTTAAACTGCTCAGTTGGCCATTGTGTGAGCATTAGTGAAGTGTCATGGAGAGGTAATGGGAAGTCCGGGGAGGTTAGGTCTCCGAGCGTGGCCAGGAGGTCCCTGGTTCATGGTGGGGTTACAGCCACCACTGTCATCTTTTGTTTTCCCTCCTCAGAGAACCCTTGTCCTTCCTCTGAAAGGATGTGCCTCGCTCTCTTTCCCTTCGGAGTTTTCTTCACCGTTTCATGAAACGGCCCGATGTTTGTTTTTCTAGTTCCCCTAAATCGCCCGAAAGAGGAAAGGACAGCACATTTCTGCGTCACCACCACCGCAGGCCGGTCCGGTCCAGGCGGAGCAGAGCGGCCCCACGGCCCCGCCCGGGGTTGTTGGCGCCGGGGGAAAATCGGTCCCGGCCGCAGAGTTCACGGTCCAGCCAGGGCGGCGGCTGCCTCCCCCCGAAATGCTCGGCCCAGCCGCCCCCCGAGGCCGCCTGCCCCTGGCAGGGCGCGCCGTTCGGTGGCGGTCCCCTCCCGCCGTCCGGGGGAGAATCGGCCCTCCTGGAGCCTTTTCTTCCCTTTAACCCCTCAGTCTGGGCCGGCTGCGGCAGCTGACCTGTGGCAAGACTTTTGCTCCCGGAAAGAGGGGAAAAAAGCTATAGACTTTAATCGGATTTCTCACCAAACACTTCTGGTATGTTGTTGTTATGCATCTATATGGAGATCATTATTTATAAATGAGCGAGTACGATCAGTCGCAAAGACTTTAAGAGCCCGGATTTGTGTCATTAAGTTGAGGGCGGGGTAAGTGATTTAGCGGGGGACGGAGGCGCTGGCCGGGAGGCGAGCGGGACCCCACCTGCCGCCCCGCTTTCCCTGTAGCCACGCTGTCAGCCCAGGCGAGATCGCCCTTTGGAGACGCTGGAGGCCTGACCTCAGCCCCCATGCTCAGGGGGTCTCCGCCGGACGCGGCTGTGGATCGTGCGGCAGCCAGCTCCGTGCTCTCTCCCTGCAGTCCTGCTTACCACAATGGACGCATGTTTTCCGGTAAACCAGGTGCCCTGCTAAGACTGCAGATGACGTGAGAACATTTCCAGCAACAGCAGGTTTTATAAGTCTCTACGACCCCTACGTCCTCTGCTCCCCGACATTTGTGAAGCCACTTCAGAATACAGTTAACATCTCTCTAAATTCTCGAATTAAACAAAAAGCCACATTGTGCATTTCAGCATCGAAAGCAGAGGATTTGCAACGTGATGCACCATATAATGTAGATGCATTCGTGTTACTTTCATCATTTTCGCCTGTGTATAGTCCCTTATGCCTTTTATTGTAATCCTACACATTACCGTTCATCTGTAAAGATACTGCTTCAGAAGGACCTGTTGCATACAGTGGTGGTAATTAGTAACCTTGGTAACAGTTTTAAATAAAGATTATAACAATGATGTCAACTGTTTTTATTCACCATACCGTAAATGGAGTCTCAATATTATTGTGCCTGTAGAGGACAGAGCTTGAGAAACAGTTATAAGGTTCCGCTTTACTTATAATAATGAGAGTTATCAGTTTTTACCTTGTCCTTAAGTAAACATGATTATGGCTCTAAACAGTGTGAAGATTTTCCAGCTGCTGAGGACTCTGTAAACTCTAATTTTCTGAATGAGGTGGATATTATTATGAATTAGAGTTATCAGGATCCAAAGAACATTTTAGTCTTCCAGAGAAATAATTCAGAATAAGTACTGCTTACAAACCCTAATGAGCAACGCTAGCAGTGACTACAGTGACTATACCATTAGCCTTCTGCATAAGCTCTCCCCTTTATTAGAGCTTACAGAAAATGCTCACAATCCGAAAGCAAAATTAAATATAATTGCTTTTATTTACCTATTGCTTTTATATAATTAAAATACTTCTAGTTGTGTTTATCAAACAGCAACCACTTTGAGTATTACCTGCCATATCTATTTATCCCTTTACCATTAGCTATTAAAATATGTATGTATACACATATACATTACATATATTGTCTTTGTCAAGATAAGTTTCAGTTCTCATTAACAAAATATGTTCTTATGGAAGATTCTCCGAAGCATGTTTTTCATGCACACTTATTAATAATCACAGTTGTCAAGAATTAGATATGCACAGATTGCAAATGAAAAGAAAATATTAGATGAAAAATGAAATACATAGTAGAATTGAGTATAACTATTTTTCCTCCTTAAAATAAAAAATTTACAGACTGAAAAACTGAGCTATTAAGCTTACTTAAAAGATGGCTTTGTTGGTTTAATTATACTGTAGTTATTTTATAAATATGTTTCAAAGGAAGCTTGCCATATTGAATGTCAATGAAGCCTGTAAAGAAAAGACTTACAAAAGCTAATGCATACCAAATACCAAATTTTAGTCATTAGCATTCCTATTTATTACAAACTGAAGGAACCTATTAACAGACAAGAATTTCTGTTTAGCTAGCATTACAATGTTTAGCCATTAAAATAAAAAAGAACAAAAAATTACAATCTTCTCCCCCCACCCTTTAGAACTGTGTGTTCTCTTTCCTCAGAAAGACAAATCTATCAAAACCCGTTGATAACAGAAACTATGATTCTTCATTATTACCATCTGTACTGCTTTATTTAGGCAAAATTTCTACTTTTTTCCAAAGGACAAGACCTGTCTGATTAAGTGCTTCGGCTATTTTTGCACATACCTTAACAGCTGCCTTGGAAGGACTTTCGGTTATGGGGAAGAGTAGGTTGGCTCTGGGCTGATGCAGGCCTATAGGGCCTGATCCAACGTCAGTGGGCACTTCTCTATTGCATTCAGTAGTTTGGATCAAGTCTGGGGTGTGGATAGAAGCTTTCATGCTTAGGATGGAGGAAGGAAGGACTAAACCATTCATAAGTTAGGCAGGCTGCTAACCAGAAGCTTCTTTTCAGTGCTTGTCGCAAAATCAGCATATTTATTCATGTGCTGCCTATACTGTTCAAGAATTTCTTTAAAACCTCTTGGCCAAGCATTTCTATTTTTCAAATACCCTTTAAGAAATTGTATTTTTCTCCTCTTTTGAAGATGAGTGTGTGCAACTATACTACATTTCAGAATTTCTAAAAAAATGCTAAGCATATGATTATGTAACATTAAATTTCACATATAAATTGTAAATAAGCTTTCTTGTGCTTTTCACCAAACTGTATGCTTTTATGTGAAAGGAGAAGTTTTGGGGACACTGCTACTCATAACGATGTAAACAAACTGATAGGTCTTTTCTCCTTTGTTACATCTGACACAGTCCTTGCCTTCTCAGCTTGTGAGTATCACTCATAGATAGTCTGTTATGTCTATTCAAATTGACAGAGAAATTCAAAACAAGACCAAAGAAGCACCACAACATCTACAGAGCTTCTGGTTGACAGATGCTGTCAAATGCCTGGCTTGCCTCAAAGATTACCTCAGTTTTCAAAGAACTGGGGGGAGTGGGGCGGGGAGCAGTTCAGGAAAGTTCAACCCATCTGTTTAATCTTTGTTTTCCAACTTTCATTGTTCATTTCTAAAACAGGCTTTACATTTAATTTAATAAAGGGTTTGATTTGACTAATAAGGATCACTTTTGATTTTGATTTTGCAAGAACAGAGTGAAGACTTGAAGAAAATTCACTGTATAAACATCCTGCCTAAGAAAGGAAGGTTTGCTTTTACTCCATCTACAGGATCTGTAAGTACAAGAAATTTGTTCTCTTCAAAGATTTAAACTCCCAGGCTTTAGGATGTCATCGTAGGGCTGGTTGTTTATAGCTTTTATATGAACATATGGTGAGAAATTTGACTGAAATAGTTCTACAGTCAGTGTATCTTAGCATGTATGAAATATTTTGAATAAAGGAGTTCCTGTATGACCCTATTTATGTGATCCATGTTGCTGCTTTTTACTAATGAAAACAAAACTGATCTGAAATTTGCATGAGTGTGATGTCTGGGGATAACAGTCTCATGAAATCAAAATGATGCAGGCTGTCTCTGATTTTGCTAAGATAAATTAGAATTTGGGAGGAAGAATCTCATGGAAAATTAAATATAGAAGCAGACAGAGTTTTTGAAATTTTAAGAACTCTTACTTTTCCTTGGAGATATTTTCTGAGTCAAAGATCTTCAGTTTATTATCAATGAAGAGTAGTGGCTCAAGAGGCTACAGACAGCCCAGATTAAAATAAGTCTGAAGGAATCTTGATACTGTCTCTCAAGTATTATAACTTTCACAAGGAAAGCTTTTTCCAAGTGAGCATATCTATAAACCAAAATGGAGCTGATCCATACATCTACAGATCAGATGCTGCTGGAATGATAGATGTTTTGCAGGTCTCTCATTTAAACGTAGATGGCATGCTAGATAGCTACCATTAGAAGTTTTGCAGCAGAAAAGCTTTTGTTTGTAAGGTTTCTGACTACCAAACCCAAACTGATTTAACTCTAAGTCCTGTTGCTAGAATGGTAAATGTATTAAAAGAGAAGTGGTAATAATGCAATAGTTGTTCCAGCAACGAAGTTCAAACAACAAAAAAGAGCAGCCCTATGGAAGCAAAAGACAGCAGTGTGATGAATCAGTTCTTTGTTCATACTGTGCTTTAATACAAAAATTGAACAAAAATGCTAAATTGTTGCAGTCTCAGCAATGTTTTCTCTTTCTCACTTTAAACCAGCCCTACCTAGTTCTTTGTAGCCATATGCAGTAAGCGACAAAATAATTTGGAAAAGATTCATCTATCAAGTTTAACAACTTTCTGGTGTAACTTCAGAGAGGTTTATTGCTTATTCATGTGGAAGTGAGTCCACCCAACTTGTTTTGCCTGGTTTTGCTACTTTTTCTGGTTTGCAGGGCTGTTCTGGTAGCTGCAAATGACTTCTCAAGTGACATTTGCTGACATTCAGTGCTGTATATTTATCAGTATTCTTCACCTCACTTCTATATGTGTAATCTATTTTATTTTGTTCATCATAGCAACCTCTTTTCCACTGTCCATGCCCTGAAAATGATAAATGGCACAGTGGCATATTTTCCTAGCTGCACTAAAATGTCACTGCGAAAAATCTTTAATGGACTAAGTGTAGCTTTTCAGGTTATAACTTGTCAAGTTACAGAGAAATTCTAGAGTTTCTCCCTAATCCACCATTCTTTGGAACCATACCACTGCAGGCAGAGACTAATTACAAGTTGCACCAGTCAGAGCAGGACAAAAATAAATAAAGTAGAAATTGTTTGATTGAGGTTCATTTTATACTTGCTTTCTGCACTTGTGCTGTGTTATCTGATGTCGTCTGTTCAGGCTAAGGCTGAATGTGCCTACTGCTCATGTATGAACATACATGTATGCTGAGATCTGCGTTATTTTAAAGAATTTGCTTATCATTATAGCACTAAATATATTTATTCTGTTCCTACATCTGGGGGTGCAAGAGAAACCCTTTACGCTGGCCAAAGTGATATTACACACCAGAAAAGAGTCTCTGGTGGTACCTGTGATTAAATTGAACATTAACTGGAAATGGATGGCTGAGAGGAAATAGTGTTACTTCCTTCTTTTTGATCAGATACCAAAATAGGGTAAAATGACCAACTTAGACCTTAAAGCAGTCTCAGAAATACAACGTACCTGCCTTGGATTCAGGGGTGTGGGAGACTATCCTGCTTTCAGATTTCTGATCTTTTGTTTAGCAGTTCCTGACCAACTTTTTTGACATAATGCTCAAGTCCTTAATATATAAGTGTAAGTGAAAACAGTTTTTGAGAACACTCTCTTGAAATCTGACTGCAGACAATACTTTGGAGTCACTTTTCCATAGTTTTCTCTGCCTTTGCAATGAATACTTAGAAGAAATATCCTAGTTCCTTGGAAAAGGGAACTTGAAAAAGAAACCTGTTTCTGTTCTATCATCCTAAAGCATCATTTCTGGATTTCCTCTCATTGAAGAGCTGGAAAGTGCAAAAGGAATGAGATGTTAGAACCAACAAGAATGAGTGTTTTGCAGCAAATGGTGAATGGTTCATTTTATCTGACAGACTACATTTTCAACATTGAGCAATGACAGCACTGCTTTAGTTCATGCAATGAAGTAGGAAGTAGCGAAATTATTTTTATGTGATTTTTTTTCCTGCTACTTGCATTTAAGTGGTATTTTCTTTATCAGTGAGGACAAGAGGTTTTAAACTTTGAAGTGCCATGTAGCATAAAATACTTACTTGGCTTCTTATCAAGAGTGAGGATGCAAGTGCTTTAGGGTGGAATCTACTTTCCTCTTCTCCCATTCTCTATACCAACTTCCTCCTCAATACAAACATGCTATTACAAGGCCCGTGCACTCTTATAACCGTACCAATTCAATAGGGCCCACATTTCACTCTTCGGATTTAAGTGTTCAATATTCCATGATGACTTTGTGCAAGGATGTGACTTTAAATCCCTATGCCTACCAAATATGTCCAGTGGGCAAAAACCTCTTTTCTGACTAAATTTAACATCATGTCACTCTTAGGAGGTGTCACGAGTTCATCAGCTTTACCAACTACCATTTTCAATGCTTATTTACTGTGTAGGTGTAGGTGCCCCAATATTTTCGTTAGAGCAGAATTCAGATCTCACTTTCTTTCCAAGGCAAATATTAGGGGAAAAAAAGCCTCTTTTTCTAGAACAGCTGATACCAATAGCTGGAGGAAGGTTTTTGTATATTAAAGAGAACTTGTGTCTGCAATCTCCCCCCTCAAGTTAAAATGATTGGTCTAAGAGAAAATACTGCCTCTTCCAGCAGGTTTTTTCTTATTGTTAGACCATACTACCACAACAGCTGCAGTATCACCATGCTTTGTTTGTCCTGTAGGTGAAAATGAAATAAACTTACAATGTTTTTGAAATGAAGCCTTATCATGTCTTTAAGGCCTTTGCACTGCTATTTATCTTCAGTTGACACTTCCCTGGAAGTCAATAGAAGCTTTGTGCTTGGATTTAGAAATTTGTAGGCTTTACCCTAACACTTTTCCCAGAGGACAGCCAAAGACTTTTCTCCAGTTCCCTCTGCAGCTCTCAGAAGTTTACCCTGAGTATGGTTTGCTGTGTTTACTACCTGCCATAGAGAAAGCCAGATGAGTATGTTCTGCTTCCACTACATTTGAGTATCTGAGGAGCTCTAAAGAGACTTGGCCTTCTCTGCTGCTGCAAAGACATTTTCTCCCCAGTCAGCAGAGTGCAAATTCAGTCACTGACTGGGGTCAGAGCATGTCTCTGAGAGTCTAGCTGCAATGTTCAGGTGCTGCACCATCCTTCAGAAATGCATCTGCCTGTTCCACAGGCATGAGGCCAAATCAACCTGCTCTTTGCAATTCTTCAGAGACATTCACCAAAAGCTCTCTGCATCTGAGGAAGGAAACTAACATCAAATCTTCATGCAGTAGTTGCCATTCTGGCATCTATTTTTTTGCGTGGCATCACAAGAGATTCAGCTTTTCACATCTATTTATTTAGTTTGACTGTTTATGGCCTTTCAAATGCAACTGTCTTTTGAGTGTCCAAATGCCTTGGGGGATGGTTTGGCTTTGTGAAAAGATGGAGGGAAAAATGGAAATAAAGCAGCTTCCCTAAGGGCTTATTCATAAGATACACTGCTGGTTGTGGCTTGTTTCCCATAGAGGACAAAATTTATCCTAGTGTTTGACATATGTGAAGATACCACTCCTGCTCTTTGCCAGCATCAAAAGGGAGGATGTACTCAAAGATCTCAAGTTGCATGCAGAGACTATCAACTGTTTCAGATTAAGCACAGCTAACATCACTGGGACCAAAATGGATATTGTATTATTGTCCTTTTTATCATCCTTTTTATTCTTGTGTGTATGTACAATAGTTCACTTGAAAAACAAAGCACTGAAATACAAACTGCAAGTTTGCTACTGAAGTGGTCTATCTGATAATAAAACTCCAGTACTTCTTTCTAAAAGCTATTTTAGAAAGGGTCAAAATTACAGTAGGGAAATAAATATTCAGACTGGCCTTTTCAAAAGCACTTGCCAGGTGCCCAGTGTTATTCCATTTCAGTGGGAACAGAACTAAGGCATAACCACAGTCCAGAGTAATTTCACACATATAAGTGTGAGTAGATTTCTTGGTGAACTTCTAAGGGTGTTGCAGACCCTGTCCTGTATCCTTGCTAGATTACAGGGTAAATTGTGTCCAAGTCTCTGCTCTGCTCCTGATACATATTATAGGTGCAATCATCTCTGTGTAAATCCCTTTGCGGATCTGGGCCTGAGTGTTTTTGAAAATCCCACCCACATGGGACACCCGTAGGTCAAATGAAAAATTGCATAAGCTATTAACTAAAGCTATAGCTTATAAAAAGTTACCCACAAGAAAGGTACACAGGTTAGTGCTGCTCCAGGGCATCCTTAAGTCACACTTCAGCAAGTTATAAAGTTATCTTTGGAGAGCAATCATACCAAGTTGTCAGCCCTGTAAGGATAGATTTATGTGTCTCTGACATGTCAGTTGTCGTCTTTGCCACTTCATTGCGGCTATGATATTTCAGCAGGAGGTAACCACTGCTATTCCCCTGCCTGAAAATCCACAGAACTTTCTTCTGTAAACATTTATTACCCTGCGTATTTCCCCATCCCAGGGCCACATCTCTGAATTCATCTACATGTTTGCTTAACTCTCACTTGCAGGTCAGTGCTTGTTTGTCTCAAATTTTTCTCTTTTTAATCTGAATTTATGAAGCAGAAAGTTCACAGGCAAAGCTTTTTCCCACAAAGGACTTCATAGTTTGTTGGGGGGTTTTAAGCCATATAATTAAAAAGGAGAATTTTGTTTGTTTGTTTCTGAGGAAGTAGTAGAGGTCATCATCCTGCACTGGAAGAGTTACTCTCTTCATTGTGAAGGAGCCTGATTGAATGGTTTTGTTAGTAACCTGCACTGTCAATGCCATATTTTCATTGAGGTTTCTTCCAGGATTTTACTTGTTTCTCCATGTATTCTTTTGGAATATTGTTCTGCAAGTTGGAAAAATTATTGCTTTTGGAGTCTAAAGTGAACAGTAAGAGAATGGAAACTCATGGAGTGATCTTAAGCTTAAGGACTTAATATTCCTCAAAGGTGAGCGCAGTGGCAATGCCAATGCCAGGCAGCAGACTATGTTCTGATTGAAGCTACATTGGAGCCTGAACCCTCACTCCAGGTTCAAGCCATGCTCACAGAACTGGCATTTGGTAGAGTGAAGCTAGAGAGAGAATAGTGTGTGGTCCAGTACAAATCTCTAGCCTAAGTGATATGATACTCCTGATATTCATAACTTTCATACAAAATGTCCCATGGAGACATGTTTACAGAGCTGAAATTTCAGCAAATGACATTTTGCATACCCTCTGGAGATGCCATGTGGGTAGCGCAATCATACTAATCTGT
Organism: Sakesphorus luctuosus; assembly: GCA_013396695.1. Classification (NCBI taxonomy): domain Eukaryota; kingdom Metazoa; phylum Chordata; class Aves; order Passeriformes; family Thamnophilidae; genus Sakesphorus; species Sakesphorus luctuosus. The sequence goes on from VWZD01006951.1 coordinate 12,264, forward strand.
AAAGTGACCATGGGAACTGCATACAACTCAGCTGCTCTCTGGATTACAAACACAGGGTATTTTAGCCCAGCTGACAGTAAGAGGAGTGAGCTGAAGTGGGTCTAGAAAAGGGAGAAAAGACATCTTCCCTTCAGCACTGCCATTTTAGTATTGCTGCAGTGGTCCACACAGGTAGCAACTTATGCTTGTGTATAGTGGAGATCTGCTTCATAACAACAGAACTTTTTTTATAAAACTAAACACTTTCTCAAGTGTTGCTCTCTTTAGTGTGCATCACCAGAATAAATACTCAGAAGCTACTAAGTAAATACTCTAAAAGCTGCAAAAATACTCTAAGAGCTGCAATGGTATCACTTTTGGAAGTTCCTGATTATTTCCTTTCTCTCATTTTGGCACATCAAAACTTACTAAAGCCCCATGCCACTTTCCCCCTAATTCTGTGCTTTAATTTCCTGCTGTCTTTACTGAATCTTCTTACTATTCCCTTTGGTTTGCTGATCTGGTTATTCCCTTTGCCCACACTTGCTTACTGTGGTCTCCTTCCTCATGTTGTGGACCACTTGGTTTTACTATTCACCAAATGCCCTCTCTATTTCTCTTTGGAATAATTTTTTAAAATAAATTATCTTTCTTAATGGCCCTCAAATATTTGATAATGATTTATTCTGAAGTTGTTGGTCTCCTTCAAACTGAAAGTATTTTACAAGTTAAAATATGTGAGATCTCATTGTTAACAACAGGGTTTAGGGCAGAAGAGTGAGACTGAGTAAACTTGCCCACGAAACTTCCCAGCATTCCACTGATGCTCCAGTTCTTTCTTGTAGCAAACATAAGTGCTTTTTGAAGGTTTGTTTTTATACAAACAGACAAACATAACAACAAAAGAGCTTGTGATCTCCCTATGCATACTCAGGTTCAAATTCCTGACCTGCTGTCTCTCTAACTGTAGATAACTGTGTCAATTCACCCACAACTTGATAGTTATCCCAGGGCACTCCACAGTTCCTGCTAGAGATGATCTACTTCCTACAACAATGCATTCTTCAGAGTCATTATCTGAATTTGCTTCCTGACATGTTGGGTGAACATTCTCTCAACTGCATTTCAGAACTGCAGTGAAACTGAGCTGCGCTTTCGAATGAAAATTCATTTCATTGAAAAATTCCCTACCAGCTCTAATTTGAAAGCCCCAGCTGAGCTGCTACTGTGAGACACATATCATGAGAGACAGATCTTGCTGTGAAGGGCTGGCAGGTTGGAGAGATGAAGGCTGAGAAGCAAAACACAATAGAAAGGTGAAATGGCTTCCTCAGAATCATGCAATGGGTCAGTGGTAGTTTTAGGTCTTCTTAGTGCCAGCCACAGCTACCTCTCACATCCTGAGCTTACAGACAGTCTATGCTTTCCCCTGGTCATCTTTTCATTAACCAGATTATTCTTGCATGTAGATTCACACATGGGTGCACAAGTTTGCCAGTTTTGAACCTTACTCCTTACAAGGCATCACAAACATATATGGCACCATCAAAAACGCTGAGGTAACAGATAACAAGGGTGTCACAGTCAAACGCTAAAAAGGCCCAAGTGGGCAAGAGGACAAAAAAAGCCTCAGGTACTGTTCAAACTAAAGTGCGTCAGCTGCTTTGAACAAGTAAGAAATATCACTCAAGTTTCACGGTTTGGAAACACTGACGTAAGTTGGTGCATCTGAGTCTGTACAGGTTGTTAAGCCAATGTGATAGTCAGAATGTGATGCCTGACTTAAAATTAATTTTTTCCTTTCAGATGCTTCCTAAGTCCCTAAGACCCTTTAAGCATTTTCATTCTCAAGGCAATTTCTGTTTTTTTCTTCTGGCCATAGACTGATTAGTAGGAACAGATTAGAGACAACTTGTTGTATTTTATAATAAATAGTGAAACAGTGTATTTTGTATATTTTTCCTAAGCAGTGTCTGAAACTAAAATATCTCTTTGAGGACAGCTGGGCCATGCTCCTGAGCAAAAAGGTGCTTGTGTGGCAAGGCTGAGGGTACTGATTTTAATGTACAGTTTTTGTAGGAATATCATTTTGCTTCTGCAGAAATCTGTCTCTCCATTGTTTTAGAAAAGCAAAGATACTTAAATAAGGCCTTCCATTTTATTTCCCCAAAATGCATTTAATTTTGTTTGACTAGATCATGTCAGTATGTTAATAAAATAATTGTTATTCCAAACATGCTTGGTGAACTTGAATAGCGAAGTGAAGTTTATATGTTTAATCAAATATATTCAGTAATTCCAGTGGAAGATGCGGAAGTGTTTTCTGTCAATATTTCCTTGACTTTTGAAATGAATATACATTGCCCAAGTTCTCATTCTTGTGGATCCACTTTCTATTCAAGCTATTGAATATTTCTAAGCAATTTCTATTTCAAGCAATTGAATTTGTTTGTATGAATGTTCACAACGTTTGAAACGAAAAAAAAACATCCCATGAGGTCACATCGTCAACTCTTCTTGCTGGAAGCACTTTTGTAGATACGTGATCAAGGGAAGAAAAGTCTTGCAAATTTTCAAGCCACAACTTGTAATGTGGGTCCTAAACCCAGTTGTCATTTCTAAACCCATACTGTATTTTTTCAGGAATATTTGGGTGTGTTATAAAAAGGCTGCCATTTCTCATTTTTGTCTTTATGCAACACTTCATCTTTCCTTCAGTATGAGAACATGGCTTAATCTTGTCTAGTTCCTTCAGAGAGTTTCAAAAGAAAAAGTAAAAAGCTTAAAAAACATTGATTTATAAAAAGTGTATCCATAGTGCTTTGTGGTTTGAAAACCAGACAGGGAACCATGAGATGAGAACTGCCCATGGACTGGTACTGTTCAGGCATGGGAAGGTGCTAGCATAGTGTGGTACAAACTGGAGCAGAAGCTTTGGGGTGCAGTGGAGATTCTGAGGGGATGCTTGATGAGACAGCACAAAGGTGGGACATAAAATGAGAGGAGCTGAAGAAGAACAATTGTGAGGACATAGGAAGAGAACAGGCAATTGCAAAGAGCCTGTAAGATGAATGGGGAGTTAAGGGATCCTGCAAGGCTTCTGGCTTCTGTTAACGCAGGTGTCTCTCTGGAAAACGTTCTGGGGACATGCCTAAAGTGAATCTGTAGAATGTGGCTTGTAATTTGTCTGTATACCTATCACCAAACTCCATACATTTTCTTCAAGCAGCTTTCTCCACTAGTGACTGCTCAGGGTCCTGGCCAGGACAGAACAACTGCAGATGGACTGTTGGTGGGCAGTGTGGCTGGCAGAGGGGAGCTGAAGACAGCGCCCCAAAGCTCAAGTATATCATGTTTGCAATTTGTAACAGAAGTGACCCTGAACCTTTCCAGCCCCTGGAAGATTTTCTGTCCTCAAGGAAGGTGAATAAATGGAGAGTTCAAGAGGAAGACGTGAAGAATTTCTCCAAGATGAAAAGATGTAAATATTCTTGTTTATTGGTTGACATTTTTTAAAGCTTTTGCTAAAAGTAGGGAAAAAGTAGAAAAGAAAAGTTACCCAAGAATCACAGTGTTGTTACATATTTCCTCAGATTATGTCAGTTGGAAACCTCATTTGAGATAAGACATTCTTCTTTTCAGTGGTGTGGCTTCTCTTGGTTTATCACAGAACTAGGGATATGATGATTTTACTGTTAACAAACATTTGCACCATATTTAAAAATGCTGTAGAATTGCTGATGGAAGAATATTATTCTTCCTACAAGATAATAAGTATTAAATGATAGGTTATTTAATATGGAAATTCACCTTTCCCAATACACTTACAGTGTGTTCAGAGTATTTTGTATAGTTTCTCTGCTCTGAAAAATTCATGGACAAATTTTCATGGATATATATACATTTTTTATATATATTTATTTTAGGAGAAAGTGTCAGCTGAACAAAGCCTGTTCTTTCAACCAAGCAGCAAAGCAGCAGTATAGGACCAGAGATAGAAGTCCTTCTGCTGTAAATCCACATCAATTCAACTAAGACCAAGTACTTATGAATCTTAAATTCACACTAGTGTAGCTAAGAGTTGAAATGGTCTTTCTTTTTGAAACCCTTGGAGTCTAAAGTGAAAAAAAAGTAGCAGGGTTTAACCTTTAAACTTTTCACTGACCTTTAAACAGTACTTTGGATTATATGTGCCCTTGTTAATCTGAAGCCATTTGCAAACATAACTGGCATTCCTCTTTTTAAGTATACCTTACATGCATTATTGAATGGGTTAGCAATTAAAAAGTTTGGCTCTTGTTCACTATGTATTTATCACTTTGTAAAGTGATGTTTATCTTTGTAAACGAAGTTTTATAATTAGCAGCAACACAAGCAATGCTTTGTATCAAAGTACATTATTTATGTGATGGCCAGATGTAGATCCAAACTCTTTGAGATGCAAACCCAGGTGTTGATCATGACACTAAATTTTGCAGAATACCTGTATTAATGTAGAGCTCTATGAGGACCAGATATTTTAATACCACTTTCCATTACAGATGAGTAGAAAATCTTTCACCAGCATTTAATTAGACCACTATTTTTAGCTATTCAGCTTTTCTCTTTTTTCATACTATCCACACCACTGCTTTGCATTCACTTTTTCCTCACATACTCTCCTCATACATATCATCACTTCAGTCTATTAAGTCCAAACTACCAGTACAAATGATATAAAATGAACAAAGAATTTATCTTGGACAAGATTTAACTGTTCTCATACTCTAAAGAGTTTAATTATCACTAGAAACATCCACTGCTTAGTATAAATAAAATACTGGTGCTTGTCATTTCCCCTTTTTATTCGCACCATTTTTACAAACTGTCTTGCCATTCACATGGAAATCTGTCTTCTAAATACATCTGCCTTTAAAGGAAAAACATCATGGGCAGAGCACAAATTTATGAGAAGGTGTATATGTTTAAGAACCAACAGCTATACCATACTCTATGTCCATGATTTGGATCAAGAATTTTCCTGCTGGAATGTTACAGTAACACAGACACACTCGTGTACTGTCCCTTACATTCAAGCTACTCTTCAAGCACAGAAATCCTGGGCTTAGAACTCGCCAAAATTTTAAGCAAGTTATTTTGCACTGAAATATGAAATGTTGGAAATAGTTGACACAACACAGCACAACAGAAGCACTCATGCTGAGTCAGTGGGAGAAACACCACTGTAGCTTTAGAAAACTAAATGTATGGAATTTATTTCCCTGCCAAGTTTTACCAGGATCTGACATTGTAAAGACATTGAGTCTCATAGGCTTTTAAAGAAATAGAGCTTATAAGCAGAGAGCAAACACTGAAAGGTCTTGTGAAGAAGCTGGTGAAAATCACCTGTATTTTATGTTGGATATTTATTTGAATATGAAAAGTTCTATATATTTTTTTATAATCTCCTCATCTCTTGCAGTTGCGTTTTAGAGAATGACTAAATCTCTGGGGAGTTATCAGATCTGTAAAAATTGTCAGTTGTTAAGACAAGGTATTCAGTGAATAAATGAATTATTGTACTGAATTCCTTTATTGAATATTCCAGTGCCACTGCTTTAGTTAAGTACTAAGAACATAAGCATTTAACAATATTACTTTAAATTCAAAGTGCCTTGAAAGGACTGAGATTGAATTTGCAAATGTAATCAAGAATAAAACATGTGCCTTGGATTACATGTCACTTCTTGGGATGTTTTGACATAACACATTTAGAAAATACTTTCCTGTGACAGAAATGATTAAAATAGATTTCAGTTATCTATGTCTTCTAACAGAGCCGGTCCAGTTCTTGGTTAATTGGTTCTCTGCATCACAGTAAGCACCAGCTGACATGCTCACTTGTATATCAGTGTGGAGGCCAACTGCTTAAGGCTAAAGTGCTATTGTGTTACTTGTGTGAGTAATCCTATTAGCAGCAAGAGAACATAGGCATGGATAAATTGAAGAATGGTCAAAACTGAAAAATAAGCTAACATCCTTCTCTTTTCTAAAGATGATCTCTGCAGCTATTTTAGACAGACCTCTTTGCATGATGGTACCAACACCTTCAAAGCCTGCATCTTTTTATCTCCACTCAGTGGTACCAAAATCACACCAGCTTTTCAATATGTAGTCAGATAGGCACACATAGAAAAGTGCAACTCATGTGTGTGAGACTTGTAGATACCCAAGAACTGCAGCATTGGGTTTACTAACAAAATGCCACACTTAAACTTATGTAGAATGACAGACTGTCTGTTAACAGAAACATTCTCAGAACAGCATGGTTAGTTCATTGATTAAATGCCCTGCCCATCCATCTAGGCCAGGCAAATACCAGAAACAAAAAAAAACATTATTACCTTTTCCAGTGCACCTGTTCTTAGCACGTGATGGGAGGATTATGAAGATAGTGATGCAGCATCCATCAAAAACATGTTGCTTCATGCTCTGTGACACATTTGCTGTAACAGGAGTGGAACAGAGAGGAGGAATTTGGTTGTAGTTATGAAATTCAGAACCTGGTTCTATAACCTGCTGATGACATGGACCTCTGTTGTCATTTCACAGTGATTATGTATTCACCGTCTTAATTAATAATTATTGATATGTCAATAGTACATGAAATTACACCCTATCTGAAAATAAAATGAGTACTGACATGTCAAGGACTTAACTAAAAGGTGTTTTGATTTCTCTCTCTCTAGTGCTGCATCTCACTGTTGATCTGTTACCATTTTAGCTTCATCAGATGAAACAGTAAGATGGCCAAATGCAGGTTCTCCTTCCTGCAGCATCATAAGACTGGTACCAGCTGCACAAGATGACTGATAAGAGGTAAGGGAAGGTTACAATTGCACTGAGGTAACCCTACAACCAGCTAGTCAATACCCACCACTCCTGTCCACTTCTGTTCAAACCCTTCTGCTTTCCATGGATTATTCCCATATTCACCAGGTGACAGAGAACAGCTGCCCCCCACTCCTTAGGCTATTGGTTAAGACACTTCTGGGACTCAGACATTTGAAAGCCTCATGTGGGAAAAGAAAGTAGACCCCGAAACACTCATACCCTAGGAAAACGCACAGATACCATCTAGGTGGGTACAGCAGGATGAGGAGCACCATCACCAGATTTTGTCAGAGAGGAACACCTTTCAGGACTTCCATGATGCCTCTGAACTGAGAAGTGTGGTCATATAACATTTTAGAGGCAGCGCCTTGAGTGAGGCAGATGTATCCTTGTTCTCTCCGTAGGTCACAGAGGGAGTTAGGCATGAGGAAGAAAGAGGGAAAGGAAGACGATTGCTCTGCCTTGGCAAGCGAGTGGTCTTCTCAACCTGTATCATAGCAAGTACCCTGGGAATATTAAGGCTGAAAATTGAGGGCCTGGTGCATTTACACCTTTATGTCCCCTGCTGCTGAGAAGAAGAACATGAGATTTTCAGTTCAAAATACAAGTACCAATAATGCTGAGGTTTGTTAATGAGTTCCTGCCTTCTGCTATGCTGCTCTGAAAAAAGAAAAAAAAAGAAAAAAGAAAAAAAAGAAAGAGAGAAAACAAGCAGAACTTCAGCAATTTAATTTTTCTCTCAGACTTGACTTCATCCACTTACAACGTTAAAGCCCAAGTACATTCCAGTAAAACGATTTCAGGAGATGCAACTCAGTACATAAAAAGCTGTACAAATAAACTTCAAACATGAAAGTTCCAGATCTTGGAATTTAAAACTGCAAAGTGCACAGAAATAAAACCCTTACGGAGACACTAAAATGCCTAATTCATTATTATTTCAAAAAAGATTAAAAAATAATTTCTTAACATTAAAGTGCAATCAAGCACTGAAGAAATTATTTAAACTTTCCATAGGAAAAAAGCACACTCTAGAATGCTGCAAGGGTATTGATGGCTATTAAATATTTACTTTTCTCTCTAGCTCACACTAGAAAGAGTAATTTGTATTTGGCAGAAACTGGCTGCAATTACATTAGTCAATCCAAAAGCCCAACTTGCTCATACAAAATGCAAACAAATTAGTTAAAATGGTCTAATTAGCAGACTGTAAAAATGCAAAGCAAGGCTGGCATAAAAATGTGTGCTAGACAAGTATAGTTTTACAAAATAAACAGAAAGGCAAATATGAAATAGTCTAATACATCCTAACTAAAGTGCCATAATGGGAACCCAAATATTCTGGGATTTCATACTTTAAAGAAAAGTTTCTATGGACTCTTAAATATTTTCTTGCATGAATACATGATTAATACCATAGCTGAAGTTCTACTGGGATTTCAGTTCAGCCCTGCGGAGCCATTTGAGACCAGGTTATATATATGTTTTTTGTGAGAATATACACAAACACAGCTTCTAGTCAATGCAATCAGAGGGCAAGATAGCTTTGGAGCACATAAAGAATATAGGATGTGGCCTATGGAAGGAAGGTCAAGCCATTTCTTGACATGCAGTGTATTTGTTTTTGTTTCCACAATTAAGATAAATAACTGGAAGCATATGGAAATGTGGAAACAGTTTAGATAAAAGATAATGAACATTTGTTCTCATGAGAAGTATAAACTGTGAGCATTGTCTACGAGGACTCAGCTTACTGGTTTAAGAGAATCACTAAATTAACTGTATTATTGTTGTCATTGATATATTAGACCACAGAGAGCTTTAGCATCTCTTGCTTCATAACATTGCTGCAATTTCTTAGTCTGTGGGTTTTTAACCCCCTAGTTTCTATACTAGAAAAATAATAGTCCATTATGATTTGTAACCTATCATATAAAAGAAGCTATTGTGAGGTTATGATTTGCCTCTATATCCTTCTCATCTCACCACACATTCTCCTGTGCTCCTGTCTACCTGTCTGGAGCCAACCTGTTCTTTCATCTTGCCACCTGACAGGTGGCAGAAGATGGGTGGCTTTGGCAAAATTAATTAGAGACGCATTGAATAAGCAATAACCATGAACACCCTCTGGCAAAAATTCGATGTTATTTTGCACAAAGAACCTTTGTGCAAAAACATTGCAGTAGCAAAAGCATTGTGACTACTCTGAAGAAGAGGTCACCAAACAGAAAACAACCCTCGACAAAAAGAGAGCAGCATGGCCACAAGGTGTGGTCATTATTGTCATTACCACTTCTAACACGTAACAGTTGGCTCATTCAGTTGGTCCACTGAAATAGTTGATTTTATCACCTTTACTCCCCCATGTTATGCCCAGATTGCCTCACTGTGCTAAGTAGGTTCAGTTCATCGCGCTTTCTCATGGAGAATATTTATGAGGTAGGAAGAATATCTCACTCTACAAGATGTCCCTGCTAGTTTCAGTGCCATTGAACAAGATATTTGTGCATTTAAGAGCAGAGTCCAGTAGAGATGGACTGATAATTGACTCAGTGCTTGACAAATGGCTTTGAGAATGGTAAATGTAACACGCTACATCACAGAAGTTATCTTTTCCACTTTCTCACCAATGGCTGCATATTCCCATTCCACAACATTTTCCATATACTGAGAATCTTGAATTTGACAGGGTTCCCTAGTGATGACTGGATTAAAAAAGGATGTTGGATATATGAAGAAGAAATTGCTATAATCAAAAATGGCAGTAAAGACAATCACAGCCTGAGGTATGAGGAAAGAAGTCCCATCATGGGGAAAGGTTCCATCATGTCTGAAAGTTCACTGTTATGTCCCAATTGTGTTGCTTCACATGTTTTGTGGGAGACAGACAGGAGATAGGATGGCTGGTGCATAGAAGTCCTGCCTGGTGCACTGCTTTGTTCATTCTTCTCTATATGTGCTGGCAGTTCCATTATCCCTTAGTTGCCAAATATTAGGAAAGGCAGAGATACCTGAACTTTTGAAGTTTTCCTCCTAGAGCTATTCACATCTCCCATGCAAGTCACCAGACAGGCAGATGATCTGAGAAGGGCATGATTTAACCTACTGCAACTCAATCCATTCGTGCAGGTGGCCCCATTTTATCAGGGTATCCAAATCACCTGGTTGAACAGCCCAAGAGGAGGTGTGGCATATTTCATACCACTTAACTCTGCTGCAATAGCAATGCAGTGTCTGTCTGTAAATCAGCCTCATACATAAGTCAACCTGCTTTCACAGAAAGCTTGACTTCACCTGTGCTCACTCCAGTGGAGAGATTTCTACTAGCGTCAGTGACTTCAGCTCATGCACAGGTTATATCTGGTTGCCTTTCTTTTCAGTAAAAGAGGGAGAGAAATGATACACATATGCAGAGATTGTATCTTTAGAAAACCTGCATAAAGAGATGTGAGTAGTGAGAAAAGCATTGAGACCATCCAGGAAAGCTGAACAGAAGAAGATGTTGTATGGGAAAATGGATGGATGAGAAAGTGAACACAAAAACACAGAGAGGAAACTGATAGAGACAGAAAATGGAAGCAGAAAAGATAGAAGAACTATATCAAGAAATAACATGCAAAGAAAGTAAAAAGGCAAATGACAAGGAAGACTAATGGTATATTTAATTTCCTGAAACAGTGTTTGTAGCTGCAATAGGAGAGTACAAACCAGGCTTGTTTCATAGATAAGAACATCATGTACACATCTTGGGAAAAGTGTAAGGGAACTAAATAAGGAAGAAAGAATAAATGGTCAGTTTTCTCAAGGAAAAGAGGGTACTGCTGGAGACCCATGGGAATATGGGCTTAGATCTTTATTAATACAGAAAAAGTAACATATATATGAAGAATTAAAAAAAAAATCTCTTGATACACAGCTCTTGATAGACATCAAAGGGCTGGAACATGTCTAGACAAGGGCAATGAAGCTGGGAAAGGGTCTGGAGCAGAAGTCTTATGAGGAGCAGCTGAGGGAGCTGAGGTTGTTTAGTCTGGAGAAAGAGGCACAAGGGGGAATCTTATCACTCTACAACTATCTGAAAGGAGATTGGAGAAATGTGGGGGTCAGTCCCTTCTCTCAAGTAACAAGTGATAGCTCAAGAAGACATATTGCACTAGAGGAGGTTTAGATTCCATATGAGGAAAAATTTCTTCATGGAAAGCGTTGTCAAGCACTGCAACAGACTGGCCTGGGGAAGTGGTTGAGTCACCATCCCTTGATGATCTTGGAGGCTTTTCCAACCTAAGCAACTCTGTGATTCTATTATCCTGTGAGTTTCTGGGTAATAAAATAATAGTCAATAAATTCTAGTTCAACAACGACAATGCATGTAGGGAAAACAAACACATCTATATGGTGATGATCACTAAATTAATGATTTCATCTCAGGAAACACATCTTGCAGAACCTGATAAATATGTCAGCCCACTGCTCAGCAGCAGTAAAACCAATTAAGAGCATTAGGAAAATACTAGAGAACAAATCAGAAACTATTCTGCTGATATATAGCCTGTGGTGTACAGTCACCTCAACTCAAAAACAACATGGGTAAACCTGGGAAAAATACACTGAAAGACAGAGAGAATGGTCAGCTGCATTGAATAACTTCTGAATGAGGACTGCTCAAATAGAATAAGACTTCTGTGTGGACAAGAAATGACTGAGGGCTAACACAGAGTGTTATTTCTTCAGAAGAGCCAGAGAAGGTAAATATGAAATATTATTGACCATCATAATGCAGGAACAAGTGGAGCACAAGACATTACTGGTTAACAAACCAAATGAAAAAGAGCATTTTTTCCACAACTTATATAGCCTAAGTGTGAGACTGATTCATGCCCACAACATTTTGCAAAGCCTTAAAGATAAATAAACTCAGTAAAGACTCAGTAAAAACTCAGTAAATTCATGGAAGGCAAGTCCTGAAACCCTTACTGAATGCAAAATCTGGGTGTATAATAGCAAGTGATGAACCTCCTTATAGTTAGTTTGGTTTTCTGGAGAGAGAATATTGGGAAATGTACTTTGGCTGTTGCTTGATCCAATCTGAATAGTCATTTTGATGAGATGTGAATTAGAGGAGAAGTGCTTTTGTCTTTGCAAGGGATAGAAAGTAGCTTTAAGGGATCTGAGCTAAGCAGGATGCTGTGGGGTAAAAAGCTTGACTAATTTTTTTCCTGAAGAGAAGGCAGCTTCTTTATCTTTGCTTCTGATGTGGCTCAGGGAACTTGCTGTACCAGGCTAGTCTCACATCACTTCTTGTCCTACTTTCACAAGTCCTCTTTCCTTTGTTGGTTTCATTAACATTCTGCTACTTAGAAAAAAAAATCAGTGTAGAATTACACACACATATACAGGACAGTTAAATAAACTCCTGTTTCTAACTGTAAAGCACAACAATTTTTCCTTTGTTACTGTAGATCAAGCAGATCTAGAATCTGTGAAGCAAGCATAAATTATTCCAGATTCATGCTGCAATAATTTATGTTCTTGAGCCTTTGCAGATGTATAGTCACAAGAGAGCTGTCTACCTACAGGAGTTTTTACACATATTTCATCTAAATCAACACTCCAAATGCAACATCGAAGATGCAGTGAGTTTGTGTGGATTTGTAGCACTCCCTGGAGGACTCTGTGTCTAAAAACCAATAAACATTTCACAGTTCTCAGTAAGTGAAGAATTTCATCATTTCTGATGCATGCAATATTGACAGGGGTTCTCATTTTAATTTCAGTGTTATTCCACAGGTATTAAGTAATTGGAGAATAACTTATTGCAAGTGAATGATTAGAATGAAAATTAATCTTTCTATACATAGCTGTTGCTGTTTATTCATTATGAACAAAGAAGCAAAACAGAATGTTAATGTATAAGCAGAATGCTTTTTATATTAACTGAAAAATGTGGTAAGATACTGATATTTTATGTTGAAAACATGTAAAAAGAAGACAAATAAACAGTCATCTTATTTCTGTATATGTGTGTTTTGGTTATGTACACCTAATATGACTGTCAGAGGTCCAACTGTGTAAAGTTAATTCTGCATAAAATTCATTGTTAAAACCTGTAAGCCTATATGGAGATGAAAATTTCTAATTATTACTCTGAAATCAGTTGACATAAAAGAATGACTGAATATGAGGTCGAGATCTCAAATTTATTCCTTTATCAGCAAGATGTTGTTTCCAGAAGGAAGTGACTATGAAATGTTTCTGAAAGGGAGGTCAGGATTCAACACTGGAGATGCAGAAGTGCAAACATATTGATGGTGTGTATGGCCAGTGTTTACAGAGGTCTATGAATAATAAATAGTCTAGATAAATAACCATAGTAGTAAAGGTTATGCAAACAAGACATTAAATAAATCAAGGCCGCCTTCTCATGCATAGATACAAAAAACAACATTTCTGTTTGTTTGGGTTCTTTTGGATGTTTTTTGTTTCTTTGGTTGTTGGTTTGTTTCATTTAAACAGGAGACAGCAGACACAAATTTAATCATCCAAAATTTTTAAAGTCAGAAATGATTTGGAGAAAGGTCACAAAGTGTCTCTAACCCTGTACCACAATGTTGATACTCACAGTCACTAGGGATGAGCAGGTTGCATCTTGCATACATACATTGCTGTGCAGGCTGCATCAGTGCAGTTCTGCAGATGGCATAAAGCAACAACACAAGATCATGTGTGACTACTTGTGGGGATGACAGTGTGTGT
>VWZD01006953.1:0-20735 GCA_013396695.1 Sakesphorus luctuosus
GATTCTATGATTCTATCTCCCAGGAACTTGTCCAGACTGCTGTTGATTAATGCAAGCTTCCAGCATCCCAGGGCAAGGGTTTCCAATTTCCCTACCTGTGGTGTAAAACCATACATTTCTTTACTTACTTTGCTACCAGCCAGCTTCATTGGATGTTCTTGGACTTAAGACAGTGACAATTTGATGCCTTTGACAGGGAGAAACTTTACAACACTTCAATTTTGTTAATTTGTCCTGTCTGTTCAATTTTTTTCTTACTTTTTCAAAGCTGGGCAAAGTGCTGAAGGCAAGATGGCAGATGGAAAGGAAGCAAAAATATCTTTCTCCAACAGCATTTCTATTTAGATAATTATTTGACATATAGTGTGTATTTAAATTACTTCTTTGTGTCAGTGTGATTTGTTTCTGAGTGTAGGAACCACTTGTTTTCTCTGCAGAAGCAGCAGAGACTACTCTGCACTGGCAGGTGTTGCTGTCTGGAGAGAGAGGGAAGCAAGAGAGGCAGGGAGCAAACCCTGGGTAATAAAAACTGAGGTAATAAAGTATGCAATACATTTATAGGAAGGAGAAGGGATGCAGAGCAGATAATTGTTGATGAGGCCTCCAGGTTGCCAGATTGGATACAGAGGGTCTTAGAGTTTGTTCTGTCAGAAAAATCCTGAGATTAGCTCAGTTGGTTCAAACTTGGTTGTAATAATGCCAAGGTCATGGATTCAATCCCCTCTGTGGGCCATTGACTGAAGAGTTGGACTCGATGATACTTGTGGATCCCTTCCAACTCAGAATAGTCTGTGATTCTGTGAAACCAGCTGCTATTTTAAATACCTATTTCTTTCTGTGACTCAAGAGTATCTTGAAGGAATACATCTCTAATGAAATGAAGGCTTGATGCATCATCACATGTCAGATATCAAATGGCACCTCTTACATGACTTCTAAAAAATTAAGCAAGGTATTTTAGTTTGTCTTGAAAATGATCTCTTGATGCTATTAATGGTTCCAGTGCTTGACTAGATACTGCTTTAGTTTATAGTTAATTTAAATTAGGCTGTTTTACTTTATGGATAGTCTTTATGGATCAAGTACTGCTAGCAAATATAAGCAAGCATTTAGATGTTTATTTATAAAAATGAACATTTCTATTTCTGGTCTGCCAAGGGAACTGCCTGATTGAATTAGAATGTAATTAGAATGTATGGCTTAATTTAGGACCCAGATCAAAAAATGAAATTGGTTGAGTTCAGGACGAAATGATGGGTGCACCAGCAACTGTTCTTCAGAAGAATTTTCTAGTATTGTTTAAATCTTAACATTGATTTCACTTTTTTTAAAAAGTCAGCAAATAATGCTGACTGCAGGGGTTCTATTCTTACATGTGAACAGGCTTAACTCACAGGGGTAATAAACAGAAGGAGTTAGGGGCTAGAGAGAAGTACAATATACAGTAGTCCAGTTACAATTCCTATTTCTTTAGCATTGTCCACAGCTAGAGAATCACAGCCAGCATTGTGATATTTTACATCTGATAAGGTTTTCTTAATTCTTCCAAAGGCTCATGGAGTCCTAAATGACAGAAACAATGCCGGGTTTGTTTGTGCACTGCATGATGTGGCTGGGAATGCACTTCATTCTGTGAAAAAAGAGTTTTGTTTTCTCACAGGACAGTTGAAAGTGATGCCATTTAATTAAGACTTTCAAAATATGTGCTCCCACACATGTGCAGACACACGCTACCTGTCTGTCCCTGAGTCTTTTCAGTGTCGTGCTGAGATGAGCAGAGGGGCAGATGGACCAGGCAGTCTTAGCAACTCATTGCCCACAACAGCATTTTATGCTGTACAGTATTTCCCAGAAGCACAGGATAGTTCTAACAGTGTCTTTTGTTTCTGGATCATAGATATAAATGAATGTGAAAGCAGTCCATGTGTCAATGGTGCCTGCAGGAACAATCTTGGATCCTTCTATTGTGAATGTTCATCTGGCAGCAAGTTGGACTCTACAGGTCTCATTTGTATTGGTGGGTGTTTTCTCATGTTATTTTCCCTTTTTCTTGCTAATTCAAAAAACACTGATCATATTGATTACTTTAGCAAGAAAATAATATTTGTATAACTTCCCCATGATTACATAGAACATGTCTAGCTCTATAGGTAACATCAAACAAACACATACTGATTTGATTGCTTTCATGGGAACAGGAACAAACTGAGAGAAACACGATCCATGAGGATGTCCAAGCTGTGGTGTAAGTGGTGAAATGCAGGTGTGAATTGGTGGGACATTACAAACTGACTCTGATTAAAGGTTTTCTTTCAAATGAGAGCCTGCACACTCATGGTACTCTGACTGCTGCTGTCATGGACAGGGCATGCCAGCCCTTTTTGCTGTGACAAATCCAAATTTTTTCTGTTCTGCTGCAGATAGCCTGAAGGGGACTTGCTGGCTTAATATCCAAGACAATCGATGTGAGGTCAACATCAATGGTGCTACACTGAAATCTGAATGCTGTGCCACTTTAGGAGCAGCCTGGGGCAGCCCATGTGAACGATGTGAATTAGGTACACTCTCCTATCTTGCATCTTTTGGGAGAAGAGAATAAGTAGTCCGAGACAGATTCTCATCATTCTCTGTAGAGAAAGCAAACCACACAAAAAAGCCCCATGAAATGAAGTTATCCTACTTCAGTAATCAGGAGTCTCCACCATCTCATATTACTCTAATAATTTTGAATTTGCCAGGAAATTACATGTGAGTAAATCTGTTAATGGTTTCAGATGTTTCCTCTCTGTGTGTATTGATTGGGGTAGGGAGGTAAGGATTACAATAGTAAAATGAAATACCTGGTAAAATTCTGCAGAGATTGGTATGATTAGGTGCTGATCATTCTGGTCTCCATTAGGGAAAGGACATGAGAAAGTAGTTGTCTAAGATTTAAATTCCCCAACCATTCACTTAAGTCATTTGTATGAGTCAGTGCTTTTCTTGAGCACTCACTGCCTTACAGTGAGATTATTAGAGAATTCTGAAGATACATTTCTTTTTAAATTCTTTACCCAAATTTTGTCATTCTAAAGCAGTAACGCATCTTTCTGGCTCTATTCCAGACATGGCTTGCTCAAGAGGATTTGCCAGAGTGAAGGGTGTTACCTGTGAAGGTGAAGTTTTTGCTTCTCACTCAAGATGTCACTTTTTTCCCTTTGGAAATGAGATAAAATGGGATTTATTATGTTGTTGGTTTTTGTCAGGCGTAGTCATCTTGCCCTTAGATGATGCCTCTTTAAACAGTTGCTGACTCTTGATAAGTGTTAGAGTACACTGCTGAAGAGTATGATGCAAAGTCAGTGGAGTGGCTCCTTCAAAATACATTTAATGTGTTTAGTCTATCTCTAATCCATCTTGTTTTAGAGAATGTGGCATCTCAGTGCCCTATGACTTGAAGTTCTTGAAAGTAGACCCTTGAAGCTGAGACAGATGCTTGTTCAGAGCGATGTTCATCCTGTGATACATGGATGAAAGCCTCTTGCTTTCTTTCATGGCATTTGAATTCTCAATGAAACTGTCTCATTTGAATTAGCACCTAACTCAGCTCTTTGTGTCCCCCACAGATGTGAACGAGTGTGATGTTTTCCCGGGGGTTTGTCCCAATGGGCGGTGCATCAACAGCAGAGGCTCCTTCCACTGCGAGTGCCCCGAGGGACTGACTCTGGATGGAACAGGGCGAGTGTGTTTAGGTAAGAGCACTCCCAGCTCTCACAGCTTTTCAGCTGTGTCCAGCACGTCTCCAAAATTCCTCTCATAGGGGCATGCAAGGAATTTTGTTTCTGAATTATTCCCAAAGCAACTTGTTGAGTGTGCTTTGTAGTTTATGCCTGGTTACCCTGGTTACATATCAAATATCTGTGCCAGCTTAGAGAAGAGCTCTGAGTTCCTTTGAGGAATGTGAGTGTGTTGGGGCTTGTTTTGCCCAAAGTGCAATCAGTTGGTTTTGCTGAAATACTGTCCCTGCTCTGAGTCCTGTTCATGAGCAGCAGTGTCTGACTCCCTGTGACAGGTGACAAACACAGATATTCTGGTGCAAACTGCTTGGGTTTTTTTTCAGTGCAGAGACCAGTGTGTGGTTCTTTTCCTGACATTTGGGTGCACAAGTACAGATTCTGCCTGCACACTTGGCTGGTCTGTCTTTTGGTTGACCTGCTTTGCTGCAAATGGGACCCTTGAGTATAAACATAATTAGGTTTTTTGGAAACCCTATTGCTTTCTCCTGATAACTATTAAAGTAAGCCTACATTTTTAAAAAAAATTATATTCACTGCACAATTAATTTAATAATATAAATATCAGGAGGAATTTTTGTTTTTCTAAGGTGCCACAAGAAGGTAATTTTGTAAATGAGAATATCTGATACAGTGATGAAATACATGTGTCTTTTTAAAGACAAATACACACAGAAACCTATGAAGCACAGTTATGTCAGGGTAATGATTTATCTTGATATTGGGAGAAAATGGGAGAAATTCTTGTACTTGCCCGGCTGGTGCACTACACACAGAGTTTACCCTGGCGGGTCTGTGGCAGGTTGACTACAATGTGGTACCAAAAGATCCAGAAATTTGACTACAGTACAATATTAACAACCTCTAATGGGTGAAGATTGTGCAGAAGTGTGGAGGGTTGAGCAGAAATCTGTCTCCAGCAGAAACTGAGCCTCACCCCTTGGAAACAGGTGCTTCTGAAATAAAAGCAGGAAATGCTATCAAGGAGTAAAATGCCTGATTTGTTGTTGTGAGTTATAAACAGCCACCCAAATAGCCAATCATTCGGTATAAAGGGTAGTTTAATTTTATAAGTAGTGAAAGTTACAGAGTAAACAGCGCAATGCTAGGTACACTGATAGTCTCTTCTCCATCAGTGACACACGTTCGAGCTCACAGGCTCCTTTTTATACAGTCAAAGCAGGTTTATTTTTAACCAGTTCTGATAAATAATTTTCTTATTTCTCCACTTTGAGATCCTTTCATCTGATTCTGCGTGTCGCTTCTTGGTGGTTGTGGGTCTGGGGTCTTCTTTGGTGTGATTCTTAACTTAAAATTTAATTAGAGACAATCTTGTTAGTTAAACCTTATTTGTTCTCTTGAGGTACTTTTTCCTTATCTTGATTGTGTTTACTTCTCTATTGTATTTAAGTATTCTCAGATTATCTTTGATCTGCACTGTATTTATTTTACTTCAAAAGGTTGCTTAGTTATTAACTTCAGTTCTTTTCTTTTTCTACTTTTATACATTATTTGATAAGCTCATAGACATTCTGTTGCTAAATCTTTACTGCATCAAGCTACGCAGAGTGTCTCATTATGTTCGTGACACGAATTAAGTCTATATTTATCACCTTGTGGGATGAGCAGATATCCGCATGGAGCAGTGCTACCTGAGGTGGGATGAAGATGAGTGTGTGCAGCCTGTGCCTGGCAGGTTCCGGATGGACGCCTGTTGCTGTGCCGTGGGTGCTGCCTGGGGCTCTGACTGCGCACAGTGCCCGAAGCCTGGCACCACGGAATTCCAGGCTCTGTGTCCCAGGGGGCCTGGCTTTTCCAACAGGGGAGATATCCTGACTGGCAGGCCATTTTATAAAGGTAAGTGTTCGTTCTTGGATACGAAAATTAGTTGGAGGTGCATCTGAGAGGGTATTATAAGGAAATGCCAGGGTTTGAGTCAAATTTTTATGTGCTTGAGAGGTGTTTATAGAATCATAGAATCAGCTGGGTTGGAAAGGACCTGCGAGATCATCAAGTCCAACCCTTGGGCCAACTCCAGTCCCTTTACCAGATCATGGCACTCAGTGCCACGGCCAAGCTCAGGTTAAAAACCTCCAGGGATGGGGAATCCACCCCCTCTCTGGGCAGCCCATTCCAATCCCTGAGCACTCTCTCTGCAAAGAACTTTTTTCTGCTCTCCAACTTCAATTTTCCCTGGCAGAGCTTGAGCCTGTGCCCCCTTGTCCTATTGCTGAGTGCCTGGGAGAAGAGACCAACCCTCACCTGGCCAGAACTTCCCTTCAGGGAGCTCCAGACAGTGCTGAGGTCACCTCTGAGCCTCCTCTTCTCCAGCACAAACACCCCCAGCTCCCTCAGCCTCTCCCCACAGCACTTGTGCTCCACTCCCTTCTCCAGCCTCGTTGCTCTTCTCTGGCCCCGCTCCAGCCCCTCAATGTCTTTCCTCAACTGAGGGGCCCAGAACTGAACACAACACTCAAGGTGTGGCCTCCCCAAGGCAGAGTCCAGGGGAAGGGTCACTGCCCTGGTCCTGCTGGCCACGCTAGTTTGGATCCAGGCCAGGATGCCATTGGCCTTCTTGGCCACCTGGGCACACTGTTGGCTCATGTTGAGCTTCCTGTCAATCCAATGTGTTATAAAGATATTTGTCCTGGAGAGCTGACCTGGCGGTGGGGAAACTCTGCTTGAGTGGTGGAGCCTGAGAGGAAAAAGTTTGAACTTGATAAGGAGAAAAAGGAGCTCTCTGTGACAGAACTGAAAGAAGAGGAAACGTGAGTGATGGGAATGATAGAAAAAGTACTTTGCAAAGAGTAAACTGAGGGTCAGATGAAGTTCTGTAAAGTCAGGGATTTCAGATGTAAACATAAAATATTAATGAAGTTTGGCCAGAGTTCTTTGGACAAAAAAAAAAAAAGGAAAAAGAAGAGGTTCTTCCTTTGGTTTGCAGAAATAGTATGTGATTAACTGGAGAGGGTGTCTGATGCATTATGATTATGAGGGCATAGATAGAAAGGAGGGATAAAACAGTAAATATTATTTTGTCCATTTTTTGTTAGCTTCACCTCCTGTAGAGCAACAACAAAATGAAAGAGGCTGGAAAACAATGAGAAACCAGATCTAACATACTTCAGATGACTAAAATCTGAGCAGAAAAACTGTAGATTTCTGTGTGCAGAAGCTGAGGTGATCTAGAAATGTAGTCGCATTTTATTTGTATTTTTTACAGGATGTATTCTAAAGCATTTGTCCTGAAGTATACTGAAGTGCTTGAGAAAACTTTAACATATTGAACCTCTGCTTCAGCATAAATAAGCTCTGATTTTCAGGACCTGTTATTCTCAGGCAAAGCTCTTGACATTCAGTGGTGATTTGCTAAAAAAATAGGATAGTAATAATAATAATAGTAATAACAATAATAACAAAAGCAATAACAGCAATATCAGCAATAATAATAGTAACAATTATCAACATTTATTTAATTATAAACAGTAAATTCTTAATTATTTAATACTAATAAAATCTAATGCATTCGGAGATTTTTGTAAGGTTTTGCTTCTTGTTTCTGCTTTTGTATTAGGATTATTTTGTTCCACTCACAGTGATACATAGGAGAGAGGTATTTATTTCATCAAAGATGTAAAGATTCTCAGTTAAGAACATTCATTCAGCAAATTACATCACAGAGTGTCAGAAAAGCTCACTTAAGTTTGTCCTATGCAAGATTCTTAAACAGAGTGTGTTATTCAGCTGTCCAGCAAAATGCATTGAGAAATGAAACATTTCACTTGATAATGTTTCAAAAGAAAACCCCACCATTTTCAAAACTTAGCTCCAGATGCAATCTTGATTTAAAACCAAAATCCAGTCAGCCAGGAAATAGTTATATATTTTGCAAGCTGGGTCTGGAGTACTAGGAATATTCATTGTTTCAGAAGGCAATACAAATACTGGAGTTTCAGCTCAGAGAGTATAATTGAATTTGCTTGACTGCTGATTAACATAAACATTTGATGATTGGTTTGGGTGTTGTGAAGGAAAGAAGAAATAAATAGCCCAGAAGGTAGAGAAACATCTCATCTCCAGCCTACTCAGTTTCAATTTTCCATTTTTCTGTGTAGGAAAATGTAAGAAGGTAAGAATGAACAGGAAATTCCTGCTAAATACATATATATTTGTGCTTTAGAATGCTCTTTTGTTTTTTTCTCATTTACAGATATCAATGAATGTAAAGTGTTCTCCGGTATGTGCATGAATGGCAAATGTAGAAACACAATTGGGAGTTTCAAATGCAGATGTAACAGTGGGTTTACTTTAGATTTGGAGGAAAGAAACTGTACAGGTAAGAAAGTCGTGCCTTTCCCTCAGTTTTCCCTGGAATCATAGAATAGTCCTGGTGGGAAAAGGGCCTCAGAAGACCATTTCCCTCACCCTTCTGGGGGAGAGGGAGCCCAGGCGAGATGCTATAGCACCTGTCCATCCTGAACATAGCCAGTGATGGGGACTCTGCCACATCCCTGGGCTTCTTAAAGGAACTTGCTCTTATGGCATAGATTGGTGATCTGGAAACTTGATGTCATTCATTTCCTTCAGTTTCTAAGAGCTTTATCTTTGGGCCAAGCAGCCAACTGTGTTATGTGCCCCTTGCAGGAACTGATTATGTGTCTAAGAGACTCAGGTCGGTCTCTATCAGTGCAGTCTGAAAAATCAATAAGATTCGACAGCATGGCTGAGCTATGTTAATGTTTTAACACAGAGATTTAATTTGCATTCCTTACTCCCTGGTCATTGTATACCAAAGGATCTGAGAGACTCCACTGCAAGTTAATTTTCATGTAGGTTTGATAGCCAAGGCCCCTCTGCAATTCTGACACCAGTGCAATGTCCACTCAAGAAGATGCATGCATTTAACTTGAAAGTTTAATGCTTTGTTCTTTTCTGCCTGGAAAAACTGAAGATAAGCTTGATAGTTTTGTGGTTATGAGAACTTGGGTGCCTGCATTGTGGGTGGCTCTGTGCTGAGAATGGGAGAGGTTTTGTTATACCACACAGTCGCCTATGAGCATGTCTGAGTGTTATGAAGTGTGGGTGGTAAGGCATGTTAACTGGGGTTGGTCTGGATGTTAATTTGCCCTGACTGGTGATTTCCTTGTTTTTATAGTGACTGCAGTGATGAAAAATGCACTTAACAAACTTTATTTCTAAACTAACAAGAATAGTGCAGACAGCTTCTCCTTGCAAAAGCCTTTTTTTTTGGTTCTGTTTTCCATTTGTGGTGATGAGAATATTCCACTGAGAAACAGGTGTTCTTAAATAGAAGACCATTTTTTGTTGTTTGTTTAAAATTAGCAACAAAATGTTTTATACAGTTCATAGGAGGCCAGACACTTGGTAACATCCCAGACCTGCCACGTGGGTCTGACACCTCCACACATCTGTGTGCGAAGACTGTACTATCCCCATCCAGCAGAATCCTGGCTGTGGGGAGTGACACAAAAGAGACTCTTAGATGTGGTGGTAAAAGAACTTGCCTAATCTTTAGCAATTTTTTTACTTAAGCTGGTACGTTCCTGGTGTTCCTCAGCCACTTACACAAAGGAGTCTGGTGCCCAGCTCAGCAATTTACTGCAAACCTGTCAATGCTGCTCTCTGATTACTTCCTTTTGAGTGACAAAACCAATCCTATGACTTATACTGGACTAATACCTTCATTGTTTTAAATATTTTATTATTTCTATTCTCTGTAAAGAATTCATGATTTCTTAATGTGTAAATATTTATGACATGGTAGTGCATTAAGCTGGGGGTAGAGGGTGTAGTGGAGAACATGAAACAAAGACATTGAACTCTAGTTTACCCCAAAACCACTAGATGGGCAGGAGGGTAAGGAAGAGAGAAGTTGGGAACAAGGTGAGAAGATAGTAAATAACAAATCCAATTCTTCTTTGCAGTCCTCTCCTTTGACACTGACCTATTTCACTGCACTATATTCACATTACAAATTCCTCTTTAGATTTCTACCTCACTACCAATGTGTTTTAAAAAGACCTCTTCCTTTTTTTCTAGATTTTTCTTCTTTTCTGCTATAGTTTTCCACAGTAAGTTTTAATCAAACTGAACTAAAAAGGTAGATTTTTAGGTAAAGGTAAATCTAACTTTTGAAGGAGCTACTTAATTAATCATGGAAATGATAAAGGTGAGCTTATAAAACTGTTACCAGATAAATATCTCCATGATAAGCAATTTAATATCAATGCCACTGTAGTCATGGAGTCAGCTGATACCTCTGTAACAATGAGAACTCAGGGTTTCTACGCTTAGTTATTTCCTTTAAAAATCTTAAAAATTCCTTAAACTACACTCGATGGAAGCCTACTTGTTACATGGTTTAATGTGACCTGAGAGCTCTGAAAGCATTACATTAGGAACCTTTCACAAACTGTTTCATGTAATCAAGTGTTTCTTTTAATAATAAATTAATTTAATTTTTCTCTATCGATTTATATACTGTATATGATTTCTGTAGTTATATTATAATGGCAAAATGTTCACTTCTGTGAAAAGCAGGATAATCTTAAACTCAGTTTGACTTTTAAACCTCTCCATTGCTATGAAATAGACATTGACGAGTGCCGGATCTCCCCGGACTTGTGTGGAAGTGGTACTTGTGTCAACACTCCTGGAAGCTTTGAGTGTGAGTGCTTTGATGGTTATGAAAGTGGATTTATGATGATGAAGAACTGCATGGGTAAGTGTTGCCAGGATGGCCTGGAGTCTCCATTTACTGTACAAAGCCTGACTGTACTCTGTGCTGTACTAGCTCTGCCACACTGAACATTTCATATGTATAATTAATTAATGAGTCAAACACATGGTTTATAGGACAGATAACTGAGTAAATAGCTTTACTTACTCTTTTTGTTAATTACTTTCACACATCTCTGCATAGATATTTTAGAATGGCAGCAACTATTCATAGAAGCAGTTTAAAAGTGGCTAATGAGATATCCAAGTATCTGGTAAAGTTAGGAACAGAAGGATGGAATTTCAAAAGTAGTGTCTTTCTCTTTTTCATTGGTTCTTCTGGAACTCAAGAAATTCTGAGAGCATTTCCTGAAAAAATCACATCTCCTTAGTCTGTTTACAGTTGTCAGAGCAGATATGGAGACACCAAAAGTTAATAGCCACCTTAAAAAAATCTCAAGTTAATATTGTGGAGTACTTTATTTAAATACATAATGAAATACATAACACAAGTAAAAAGTCTGAGGTTTTTCATCTCGATGGAGGCTTCTTCTTTGCCCTTCTTGGAGATTGGATTGACATTTCCTCTCCTCCCAACCTAAAGATCCTTGCCTAGTTTCCTGACCTTTCAAGGGTGGTCAAGAGTGGCTTCAAAATTACGTTGATCAGGTTGCTTTCAGTACTCATGGGTCTTTTCCATGTCCCTTGTCAGCAATTCCCTTCTCCCATTTCCTCGCACCATTTTACTGCTGCTCTTAACCCCTCACATCCCTTGTCAGGGTCAAGGGCATTGACCTCTTCTAGTGTCTGGCTTTTCTGACCCCATCCTTTCACACTCAGAGATTTCTCTGTGTTTCTCCTGTATCTTTGTCCTTGCTTTTGCCTATTTGGTCCTTTCATTTTATGTTTGAGTTTTGACAGGAGCTTTTGTGCTTGTAATGGAGCTCAAGTAAGCGGTCCTGTGCTCCTGAGTGCCAGAAGGTCATGCAGTCCTCCTGTCACCTATGCTTGCTTTCCTGCAAATGATGATGCTCTTAGACTCTAAAAGTCAGCAAAACACCCCACAATCTTTACCTAAATCAGAAATGAACATAATGAAGAAGCTAAGCTGTGGAAGCCAAATAGCCTCCTTGAGAGACAGAGCAAATACAGTGAGGTGGAGATACCTACAAGACAGAGGTAGGGAAGGAAGATGTCACATAAATTACCACAGAGTGAGAAGATAAGAGAAATAACTTCTTGAGGACTGCTTGCAAGAACTAAGAAAGGGAGTGCAGAATGTTCAGTGAAAACATTTTGGAGCTGTGAGGACTATCCAAGCAGGAGCACAGCAAAAGACATTGAATTCTTTCATCAGGCAGTTCCTCTCCTCATGTGAATCACCTGCAAACCCCAATGATTTCTTGGCTATAGTCTCAGGCTAATGCCACATGACACTAGTCTGCCTATGTGGAAAAAAGTCTCATTTCAAGAATAGGTAGCCATAATACTCCTGGGAGTCCAAATTGTGAATGCATCCTCCACCTTGGACTTTTTTTGGCCATATTTCTCTTCATCCACATCCCTAGTGTTAGCTGGTTTTACCAGGTTTGTGAGCCAAATATTCTGTTTGCCCTTACAGGCTGTACCAAGCATATTTCACAGCCACACCATGACACACACGGGAGTTACCAAACTGAATAGCCATGTAGGTAAAAATTAACACCACCACTCCCCCATTAATGGCATCCACAGAGAGCCATTTCAGGGCATACATAAATGGGTGTCTGGTTGCATTAAGAAGCAATTTTAAAAAAAATTCTTTAATAGGTTTTTTAAGGAACAGCCCTTCAAACAGTTCCTGTCTTTGCTCATAGAACTCTTAATTTTAATGATAATTTTCTGGTTTTCCTGAGCAGAAAAATGCTCATTTTTAGAGTGAATGATTTTTAATTTTCCCTGTGGTGCAGTATGAGGAAAGGAGCAACACCACTTCAATGAAACAATCCTTTTTTTTTTGTCACTTACAGACACAGAGAATTACATTCCTCTTGGTTGCTCCTTAGAAATGATTTTATATTTGTGCATCATGGTTTCTTTGCAGATATAGATGAATGTGAACGCAACCCTCTGCTGTGTAGAGGTGGCACTTGTGTAAACACTGAAGGGAGTTTCCAGTGTGACTGTCCCTTGGGACATGAGCTGTCACCATCACATGAGGAATGCTTAGGTGAGTTTCAGCTTGGAATGGTAGTTTTCAGCTGCAATAGTGGTCATTTCTGCTATGAAAACATCTGGTCTCTGGCAAGGATGGGATCTCATGAATCTCTGACACAAACTCATGTTCCTTCTTTATATGAGTATCTTCAGGTTGTAACCTTAAGAACCTGCAAAATCTTCAGTGCCCTTAATGCTGTTGAGTTCGAAGAGGAATGTTTTGCCAAACCTTTTATGGATTATTTAGCAACTCAAAGGACTTTGTACCACTCCTGGCAGCAACTTTAAGTTGGAACACATACATACATGAAGTGAGCTTCATTCCTATGGTCACAAAAGAATATTGTGCCTTAATGAAATGCAGCTCTCTTTTTTGTACTTAATTCACCAAAATAATGGGGAAAAATGAAGAAATTTTTTTTAAAAAATTAAAAATTATATTATCTCTTTGGTTTCTGAGCTTGATGGAAAATAGCAGAGTCTAATTAATGTCCATAGCAGACTCTGTAATTGATGCTCACAGACCAGAATAAGAGAAGAAAAACCTTTGGACACTGGCTTGAATGTGCTGTTCAGAACTCCATTCCTTGAGCTGGAACATGCTAAGAACAAGAAAGAATTTTCCAAACACCTGAGAGAGAGGCCTCAGTGTACAATATTGCCTCTCATTTTCCCTGTTAGATCCTGTTTTCTGCACTGAAATTGATCTAAATTATTCTTTTCCAGATGTCAACGAGTGCTCATTGAGTGACAATCTCTGCAGAAATGGCAAGTGTGTGAACATGGTTGGGACATACCAGTGCTCCTGTAACTCTGGGTACCAGCCCACTCCTGACAGACAAGGCTGCACAGGCAAGTGTGGAGCACCTTCACTGTGCCTCAGCATTTATGTTTCATCTGTCTTTGTTTTTATTTAATCTCATACCTTCCTTTTGAAGCTGATCAGCGCTGTCTTCTCGCCTGTTAGTAGGCTTATCATCAACTATTGTGGACATAGAAATATAGAGAAGGTATTAAAAGATGGTGGCTGTCCTGAGCTCTGCAGAATACTTTGAGAAAAATTTTTCTTACGGTTCTACTCCATTAAAATCAGAGGCTTGATATATCAACAGAAAATATTGCTATTGAAGGAAGAACAACCCCATGTTGATAGTTTCTCTTTTCATGTTTTCTCATTATCAGATACATCTCTTAAATCCTTCACTGTGATAATAATGAATTATATAGTTACCTTTACATCCTCTTATGAAGAAGAGAAGTGCTGACAGTCTTTTATATTTGCTGGTTATGTTCATTTATTGGCATTAAGGAAACCTATCCTTCTCAGGGTTTTTCTCCTTTCAACCTGTTGGGTTTGCACTTTTTTTACATCCCTAGCACCACATATGTACAAAACCCACTTGCTCTCACAGGTGAAAATGCAGTTGAAAAAGAGAAAAATGAACAAAATATAAAGTAGAGTCAGGAGAGCGAAATTAGAAATTCAGACTAAAATCACTGATAAATTGCTTCATCTGCTAATTAAAATGTCAAGAGAAGGTGATTCTCCTTATGAAAGCAGACTTACTACTACTAATGTTGTTTCTCCAGATATTGATGAGTGTATGATAATGAATGGAGGCTGTGACACCCACTGCACCAACTCAGAAGGCAGCTATGAATGCAGCTGCAGCGATGGCTACACTCTAATGCCAGATGTCAGGACATGTGCGGGTAAGTTGTAACACCTGAAAAGTTCCAGCATCCTGTATTTCAGCCATGTCAATGTGGTGTTCTACCCATCCATGGCAGAGTGACAGAATTATTAACTGCTTTTTCCCCCCCCAGATATCGATGAATGTGAAAACAATCCAGATATCTGTGATGGTGGGCAGTGTACTAATGTTCCAGGGGAATATCGCTGTCTCTGCTATGATGGATTTATGACTTCTCTAGACATGAAGACTTGTGTTGGTAGGTAGCTATATGCACCAAATTTAATGCAAGTCTGAAAGTTCTGCAGCTTATTTCAAGCTGTTCTGCTGAATCCTCGAAAATGGGTGTTGAAACTCTGTATATTATAAAAAAAATAATCTCTCTCTTTCTTGCCTATTGCTGTAGGTGTCAGGAATGGTAGAAAAAAATTGGAAAGTCTTAGAGATGAATCAAGTCATACAGTTTCAAAAAAATTCAGTAATTTTATTGCAGTGGTATGATTCCTGTAGAATATCTCTGCTGAGAAGGGATTAGTTGAATGCGCCAGAAGAGCAGTCAATTTACTTCATGAATCCATCTTTGGAAAAAAATTATTATTATCAAGAACATGTTTTAAGAAAATGCTTTTGAGTGACTCTCTTAGGAAGAAATTTACTTCATAGTCTTTTCACTAATGTTCTAAACAAGTTCGAAAATGCCGTGTTATCTGGACTACACATTTATCCTTACTTGTTTTTAGGGAATTTAAGGAATACAGATCCCTAATGAAATATCTTATGATTAATATAAATAAATGCCACATGTACTATAAGTGCCACTGATGTTTTCACCTGAACTAAAAGTGTTCCAAAAAACCAAAGTATTCTGCTACAGGACAGTAATGTTCAAATAATAATCAATTCATGTGCACTTCCAGATGTGAATGAATGTGACTTGAATTCCAACATCTGTATGTTTGGGGAGTGTGAAAACACCAAAGGTTCCTTCATTTGTCACTGTCAAGTTGGATACTCAGTCAAGAAAGGAGCCACAGGATGCACAGGTAAAGCAGATTTCATGGATCACAGAATCACAGAGTATTCTGAGTTGGAAGGGACCCACAAGGATCTAATCCAGCTCTTAAGTCAATGGCCCATACAGGGGATTGAACCCATGACCTTGGCATTATTACAGCCAAGTTTTAACCAACTGAGCTAATCTCAGGGTGCTGGTCGGCCCTTACCTTGGTTGGCTTTCAGGTAAAATAAGTGCCCAAGTGTTCACACACAGCTCATAGATTTGTATCTGTACATAATAGCGTATATAAATGTTTAAATCTGTTAGCATTTATCCAGAGTTTGAAATTGAGCTTTCCTTGACCAGTATCAGTGGGAGAGATCCCTCACAGAACTAATTTTAAAGGCAGAGCTTTTATCAGTATGGATTGTGTGAGCACGTCTGTTGCAAAACATACCTTGGGTGGGCACAGCTGCATTTGTGTTAGAAGGATTTTATCAGGACTCATTTGTCACCTGTACTCAAAGTATGAGCTCATCTGACAACTCAAGCTGCAGGAAATGGCTGTGTAAGCCTTAAGAACAGGACAATAGGGGAAAAAAAGTAAACAAAAAGAATGGGGGGGGAAAATTGTGTGAAAGGGAAAGTATATGCCAATCTTCAGCCCCATGCCAACAAATTTTAAAGGATGGTACTCACTCACAGTGATGCAACAAGTTGCTGTGGTAGTTAAGCAGTACTTTGCCTTTTGCAAGATGGGGCTGCTGTGTTCAAGGATATAATTTGGTGTTTTTTAGAATTTGTTCTATGATTGCTGAAATCCTGGACTGGTAATTTTTATACCTGAAACATGCCTTTACACCCGAAGGTCACATCACATTTTTAGACATATAAAGATCTGCATATTTCGTATTTCTGGAAAAGAGCTTTGATTTCAAACTGAAAAGCAGTTGTAGGAAAGCAGAATAAATGTCATGTTTAAAAACTAAGGACAGAAATAAAACACAATTGTCACTATTTTTTATTAGTATGGAATACAAAGTAACTTCCTTGAATTATTGTCTTAAATATTTGCTTTTTAAAGGACTGCAAGCCTGCACGGTGGAAATAAGCAACGTGTAAAAGGAACAGGATGTGTAGTATTCTGGTGCTCCTGATGTAAATTCTAATGGTTTATTATGTGTTTGTAGATGTGAACGAGTGTGACATTGGTGCTCACAACTGTGACATGCATGCCTCGTGTGTCAATGCACCAGGAAGTTTTAAATGTAGTTGCAGAGAAGGATGGATTGGAAATGGCATTAAATGTATTGGTAAGTATTCAGGGAATAAAGCTTTTCTCTCTCTTTTATTTATTTTTATAATGTATTTTCCCCTGAACTCTGACTCTGTCATTACTCCATTACAAACAAGGAATAATTCTTGTCTGCTATACTCTATGGATGGATGGGGATGAAAGATTCTTATATTTCTGGGGTTTGGTTTTCTGAGGAAAGAAGTATGGTTTTGTCTCAGAAGCTTGACTGTGTAACTATTCATTTTACAAAGTTTACTTGCAACTACTAGAATGTGAAAAATAAAGAAAAAAGCACAGTCAAAAATGAAATGGACTTTGTTCTGTAATTTCCTCTCAGTAAGATATTATTTCTATTACTTAAAGCTGGGGATTTTTGGAAATGTCCAGTAGTACATATAGTTTGTAGGCACTGATACAAACCAGGTTGGACTTGAGGGATGAGAAACTCAATTCCACTTTTGCTGCGCTGTAAGATTTGTGTGTGTCCCCTTGGCTTCACATGTGGGTTTGGTGGTTAAAAGACTGTAATATTTACTTACTTTTTCAAAACATTTTTTGGGTCTATGGTAGAGGAGCTTTGTTTAAGTGTTAGATTGTATTGATGTAATATGTGGAAGAAGAGGAACCATATTATGAGATTTTACTGCAGGCCAGATTTTCTAATCTTTTTAAGCCATATATGAGAAAAAGGGGAGGCCCCTGGTCTTTATTATTATCAATTAATTAAAATGACATGAAGTTCTATTTTTTTTTATTTATTTTTATTTTAAAAATCCCAGATGAAGGAGAAAATGTTAAAGAATTTTTCTGGCAGCACCCTGATAGGTAGAAAGAGCTCTTGGGTACAGAGTGTTATTCCAGGTGAGGAGGGACTGATACCCCATAGCCCTGGCTAATGTCACTCATGTCATGGACCCACAGGGCCATTCCCTTCAAATGTGGCCTTGAGGGAAAGTAAAGTCTCTTTTATTTTTTCTTTCATGTCTTTTTTTCCCCCTTTTTTCCTTTTCCTTTTTCTTCCTTTTCTTCTTTTTGCTTTTTTCTGTCTTCTTTTTTTCCTCCATCCAAGTTGACATCCCAGTGGATTTTCATGGGGTAACACTGTTTTCACTTTCTTAATTACTTGAGGAGACTTTCTAAATATGTAGCAGATTTTTACCTCACTGCATTTCTTTGGTTTATTGGTTTTTTTTTTCACTAACTATCAATTCAAGTTCTCTAACAGGATATTAACAACCACACAATGAGTGAGCTGAATCCTATCTGTTGCTCGAAAATACTTTTCCCAGTCCCATGCATTTTAATTTAAAGGAAGAAATATTAAAAGTAAATCCTTTTACTCAACCCTGTGTCATCTAGTGAGAACTTTGTGCATTTATGGTGGCATAAAACATGTTTGCAGTTGTGCTGGTTATCTGGACAGTTAATTGTCAGCTAATTACATACACTAATTGCTCTGTTGCTGCACTTTTGAACCCTGATGTGCAGATCTGGATGAATGTTCCAATGGGACCCAGCAGTGCAGTGTGGACGCTCAGTGTGTGAACACCCCTGGCTCCTACCACTGTTCCTGTGCCCAGGGATTCACTGGGGATGGATTTACTTGTTCTGGTAAGAGGTTTTGTGAAATCTGAATTGTCTCTGACTGTTCTCTTGTATGGAACCTCTGAAATTTAGATCTGAGCCCAACATGCAGGTCAACATGTGTGAAAGTGTCTTTGAGATCAGGAACCTTCCCACCTGCATAAAAAATGCTAACAAAGGGATTTGATTTTCCAGTGTTGTGCAAATTTGTAGGATGAAGCTCCAGTCTGCTGCTTCCTCCTCCTCTTCTCCATGACAATTATTTTGATTGCAGCAACAGGATCTAGTCAAGAACACTAAATGCCAGTTCTTATAGTTCCTGTCTTGTAGGTCACATCTGCCTCTGCCATCACCTGTTTTCCTGTCTTTCTCAAAAAAAAAATTACAGTTGAAAAATATTGCCCATCACCTCTGCCTCTAAATTTATTCATAAATGCTCTCTATTAAGAATGAGCTTTCCTTGTCACACAGTGAGTGATTCAAAATTAACAGGCATGTAGAGGGCCACATAAAGGGTAAAGATTTTATATTAAACATTAATGATCCTGTATTGGGTTACTGTGGTTTTTACCACTTACAGAGTGGAGATACAACACTGTCTCTGCTCTCAACTTCTGACACACCCTGTATGTGATCAGCACATTTGAAGGGCTAAAGAAATGCATCCTAATGGTAGTAAGATACCTAGAAACTGATGTGAATGCCCTCATTGTTAGCTAACTGGCTATTTTTAAATAAAAATTATTTTACTCCTTAAAAAGAAAGTCTTCTGATTGTATTGTAAGGGGTTTTGAGAATAATACTATTAATAAATAAGAATATTTGATTTTGTATTTCAAATTTGTGGTGAGCATGAACTATTGTCCTTATGTTTTAACTCAGATCTTCTGGGGTTTTTTGTAAAAATCAGATGTGATACTAAGACTTATGACTAATAAGTTGAAGAAAACATTTTTTTGGATAATCATAAGCATATCTGACAAAATTATGAGTCCTTATGATGACTGCAATGGTCAATGCCTTCCTTTTATAGTTCTTTTGGGGTGTACTAGAGGAATCCCCAGTATTATGCAAACAGTACTGGCAATTTTCATAATCATAATAATATTTTTAAAATTAGTATGAAAATAATTTTTTGTATGTGAATCACGAAAATTTGCCTCTTGAATATGTTTTTTAATGTCAAAATAATATAGAAATATAAAGCAGGAGACAAAGTCTTTAAGCAAAGTATTCAATTGATTTGTCAAAGCTGGAAGTACTGAGTCTGAAAAGCTTGTGTTATTAAGAAACCCTATATATGTTAGTGAAAACAAGGAGTAAGGAATTGTGGCAAGGTGAAAAGGATAATTTGGGAAATGACATTTGCTCTTCTGCATTCTTCCTGTTTACACCAACATGTAAATGTTCTGTTCTATGATTCTAATGCCCAACAGCACTTTTGTTCCATGAACATCAGGATATTTTTATGTTTATTCTTGCTGGTGAAACATGTCATTTCAGAGAGACTTTTCTGTCTTCCACAGATGTTGATGAGTGTGCAGAAAATGTTGATCTGTGTGAAAATGGGCAATGTTTGAATGCCCCTGGTGCCTACAGCTGTGAGTGTGAGATGGGCTTCACTCCTGCCTCGGACAGCAAGTCCTGCCAAGGTGAGCTGCAGTTTGTAGCTGGAGTTTGTTCTTTGAGTTGGGATCAGCTGCTCTGATGCAAAGAGCAAGCACTGCTGGAAGGACCTCATCCTGGAAGCAGAGAAATCAGCACATGCTTCACATGTGGATAACTTCATCAAACAAGCATTATTTTGCAATGTGAATTATGCTGAAGGTTGCTTTCACGTTTTTGTGAAGTTTTCCTGGCCATTGTCTCAGTTTGTTTTGTTTTGTTGTTTGTTTGGGTTTTTTTAATTCTCTTCTTTTTGTTACTGCTGAATAGTGTGTGGAAAATCCTGTGTTCATTACTGTGTTTCTTTCAGTGTGTTTATGTAGGAGAAATAAAGTGCATTATGTGACCTCAGTTTAAAATAAAAGTTTTCAGGAAAATTAAAGCAGACAAATCAATACATTGGACAAATTAATAACAATCCTTAAAATGCTCACTGGAGATTTTTTATCATCACCCTTGCACCCTCAGTATTGTACCAGGTCATCTGAAATGCCAAAGGAATTACTGTCTTTCCAGTCCAGTCCAGCTTCTATTCCCTATTGTGTTCTTACAACTTTTTTCTTCTTGTTGTTGTTTAATATAAGAAGATGATGTAATCATTGAAAACTTTTTAACTGGTGCTCCAAAACTTTTAACTTGTTTCATATTTAAAGGCAGAAACCACATCTCATCTTAGGAAATTAAAATTCTTGATGAGACATGAAAAAAACCAAATTCCAAAATTAGTCTCTAAAGTTCAGTCCATAAATGGCACATGTTCTGGCATTGAGGTGTACACATGTGAATCAGAA
>VWZD01006967.1:1405-27376 GCA_013396695.1 Sakesphorus luctuosus
ACACACACACACAGAGACACACACACACACAGAGACACACACACACAGAGTCTTTGGGAGGTTCAAGCAACCCATCTGCATCCCATGCAGTGCAAGCTGAGAGCTAAGCTCCGTCCCTGGGATGGCACATCAAGGATTTAGATAAAACAATACAAGGTCATTCTGACAATTCCCAGGCCTCTTTGATTTTCTTTCTTGTTCTCATGGTGCCTCACCACAGGAATTTCCAGTTCCATAATGGGAGGAGGGACTGGAGGCTTCTGTCTGGGAATGTGCTGGCCACAAATGCCTCGACAGATGTCACAGACTGAGTGTATAAAAACAGACAGTTCCTGCTCCAAGGTGGAAGTGTGCTGACACTGAAGACAATGCTGCCTCCCGTGGGGACACCCAGTAAGTGTGCTGAACCTACCGAAGGCCAGGCATGCAGCAGCTGGTCATACTGGGGATCTGGAGCACGTTGGGGTTGGTATGTACAGTAACTGTAACAGGAGTGAGGGGGAGTTGTCTTTCTTTTGTTTGCTATTTCTCTGAAATAAATATCGTTTGCTTGAATTTTAAATGGTGTCTGGTGTCAGCCCGGAAGCCTTCTGAACTCTCCCTGGAACACTGAACCAGGTACAGGACCTTGCACTTGGCCTTCTACCAACTGCTATGACTTTTGTGATGGTCTCTGGTCCTATGGCAGTGACTCCAGTCCATTGAAACTTTGAGCTTCTCTTGCCGCCCTGATGCCTCAGGACTTTCTGTATTTGTATATATGTATATATTTTATATGTTTGTATATATTTGTGGATTTTTATATAGGTGTAAAAGTTTCTTACATTTGAAGTAATAGCTAACAGTTTCTACCTCTACGCTACATTCTTGAGTTTCTGTCTCAAGGGTGAGATAGCTGCAAGAATATCATGTCTGGGACCCTGTACAAGCACAGAATAACAAAGACATATTATAGTCAAAACAAGACAGAAGACTCAGGGACATTGGAGAAGCTCCAATAAGGGAAAGTGGCATGAAGGTGATGATGATGGATGAAGTGAGGGGTCAAGAGACCTCCAAATTAATTCCAAGGAGATGTGCCAAGGGGAAGACCTGAAGGAGGTTGTGGGGGTTGCGTCAAAATGGCACGAGCGTGGACGATTCCTGGGTTGGATGTAATCTTTAATTATGATAATTAAGTAGTGTTATAAATTTGTGTAACTTCTGTACTGCAGCACGCACCTATATCTATATACTATCTGAATCCACATACACTGCGTGTCTCTGTATACTCTGTACATATGAAAGCTTTCAGTGGGGGTGTGGCTGCCACGCCTGTCTCAGGTTGGCCTAGTTTTTTTACCAACCCTGGACTGCCTCCTCCCTCCCCCCAGAGTCTTCCTGGCAAAGGGGAAAAAACTGAAAAGAACTCAAAAGAAACTGAACTGAATTAACAAAAAGACATTATACTTTCTAACATCTACAACCACGTATGCAACTTGTACACACTATGTGGAGCCCCACCCCAGGGGAACAAAGGGAGAAGGGAGGGGAGAATGGTTAACAAGAAATAAGGGGAGACAAACCCAAACCAAAACAAATGAGACAGACAAATATAATTAAAGACTTCAAGAAAAGAGAACAGACATGATACAATCTCACTAGTCCTGGGCTAGGAAACCAGCAGACACAGAGCAGACCATCCAGGCTCCCCTTGCTCCCCCCAGCCTTGCCGGAACCAGGAAGATAAAGCTCCCTCCTATCTGCCCTCCTCCTCTGCTACATGGAAACACGTGTGGAATACTTTGTAATGTCCACTTCCTTAGTTACACTTAGATACTGAGGAAGCCATGGATCAAACCCATCACAACGCCTATATGCACTGTGTACCTGAAAATATTAAAGAACTGCTCTTTACTTTCCCTATATTAATGTTGTCTTGAAAAGCTTTTTCCTTTGATTTTAGGCAACAGCCTCATGCCTTCTCAAGTCCCCCATGCTTCCCTTGATACCATCTCATCATCCTTGTAGTGGGTTTACACAGCCATGTTTGGGTAGCAGGGGGCTGCAGGAGTGTCCCCTGTGAGAAGACACCAAAAGCTGTCCCCATGTTGGGGGTGGTTCCCCAGGTGGCTCAGAGATGGACCCTCTGCTGGCCAAGGCTAAGTCAGCCAGTAAAGTAAACAAAAAATAAACAGTGGAGGAACTGGACTTCACACAAATCTGTGAGATTCAAAGGGAAGACCTTTTATTACACATAGCACACGGTTTATATTGGGTTAGAATTACACCTTATTGGTTAAAAAGTGTCTCAGACCACCACGCTAGAAACTAATTGGTTAGAACCTCTCTCTCACAAGTCCCATGTTTATATTATTTCATCCTGGCTATTTTCGTGCACCTGCAGAGTCCTGTGAATTCCTACTATGTGAAACCTTGGGGAGTAACCTCCTCCCTACCAGCCAGCAGCGGCTGAGCTCTTTGCTGCTTCTGGCTGATAGCTGAGTCTCACAGGGCTTTCCATAGATCTGAATTGCTCACTTTTGATTTTACTGTAACAACGAGCCAGTGTCTGCAAGAATGGATTTAAAAAGGGGTAAAAGTTGCTGTGCAACAGCAGCTGGGAAGGACAGGGAAGATGTGAAAGCAACAGCCCTGCAGGCACCAAGGCCAGAGAAGATGGAGGGCAGGAGGTACTCAGGTAGTGGAGCAGATCATGGTGAAATAGGATTTTGCCCTGTAGGCCCTGGAGGTCAGTGGAGGAGCAGACACTCACCTGCAGCCCCATGTGAAGGACCTCACACCACAGCAGGTGGGGATGTCTTGCAAGAAGCCTGTGAGGATCCCACACTGGAGCAGGTTCCTGACAGGGTCTATCCTCTGTGGAGAGGAGTCCATGCAGGAGCAGGATTTCTGACAGTACCTGTCACCTGTGGGTGACACTGGAGCAGTGTGTTCCTGAGGGACTGCAACCCATGGAAAGGGACCCACAGTGGATCATTCCTTAAAAAACTGCAGTCTGTGGGAAGGACCCACATGCGAGAAGTTAGTGCAGGACTACCTGCCATGGAAGCAGCCTCATGCTAGTACAGAGGAACAGTGTGAGGAGGAGGGAGCAGTGGTGTTAGGAGCTGACACTAATCCTCATTCCTGCTAGTGCAGAGGAACAGTGTGAGGAGGAAGCAGCAGTGGTGTTAGGAGCTGACACTAATCCTCATTCCCCATCTCCTGCACTGCTCAGGGGGAGGAGGTACAAGGGTCAGGAGTGAAGGGAGGGGTGGAGGCGAAGGTATTTTCAGGTTTGTTCTTATTTCTCATTTTCTCTACTCTGTATTAATTTCCCCAAGTTGAGTCTGTTTTGACTGTGACAGTAATTGGTGAGTGATCTTCCTGATCAAAGGGATTTCCATTTACTCCCCCTGTCAGAGGGGGAGTGATGGAGCAGCTTGGTGGGCACTTAACTAGCCAAGATCCAACCACCATAGTTTTCTAAACTCTTTCATCACCATCTCTATCTTCCACATCCCCCCAGTCACCCATGACTTCTCCATGTCCCCTGACTCCACTGTCAGTGAAGGGTCTACCAGCATTGCAACATTGATTATTGTTCTTAATTTCTCCTGCTCTCAAGACAAGCCAGTGGTACAGGCTACTCCATGACATCCAGTGGCCTGGGCCCTAATCTGCTTCCAAAGCTCTCCTACCAGGGTTGGATATTCTGAAATTGCTTGTGATGGGTCTGTAGCAAGTCTGTGGTAAGTCCACAAGAGGTCCATGGTGGGTTTCTGATGGGCCCATGGTGATACCTTGGCCCAGCTGCCAGTGCCCCTCTGTGGGGACATCCTCACTTTCCGTCCATGTGGTCCTTCAATGTTCCCAGCACTTTTTGTGCCTGCTTCAGGACCTCCTCCTCATCCACGTCAGGGAAGGCCTCACTGGGGGTCATGGGGAAAGGGTGGTAATTTGGGTACTGTGTGCCCTTGTCATCCACGCCCTGGTTACACAACCACTGCATGTCCTGTACCAAGCCACTCAGCTCTTGTTCTTTCACCTCCAGCCATTGGGCAAGGCCCATCAGCCCCCCCCGGCGCTCAAAGGCTTCACCATGGCAAAGTGCAGCAGCCACCAGTGCCTTCTCCAGGGCCTGGTGCACTTTGAAGAGGACCCAGTTGGGGCAGCAGTGCCCGATATCATTGTGGGCTGCCTGCAGGTCACTTGTGGCCTGACAAAGCCACCGCAGGGCCTCAGAGCTTGAAGGAATCAGGGCCGTGGGCTCCTCAGTACTTAGCCTGGAGCCATGAACTTCCTGTCCCCAGTGGTGCGGGGCAGTGCTCACAGGTTTGTACTGGACACAGAGCTCCTGCAACACCTTTGGCCTCCCGGCACCAGGCAGTGGCCTCAAGGCTGCCGGGCTGGGATCCACATTGCCACACACCTTCCACAGCTTCCCCTCTGCCACAGCCTCCTCTTGCAGCCTCTTCTCCAGCTCTGGTGCAGCACCTACCAGTGCCACATGGTTCTCCTCCAGAACAAAGGCCACATCCTGCGGCTCACGGCAGACCAGCATTTCACGCAGCACAGACAAGGCAGGTGGCTCCAGCTGTCCTCCCATTATGTTATTGATCTCCTGTGTTAGTGTCTCTAGGACCCTCAGCTGGTGGCGGTCCAGCACCATCTCTGCATGCCGGATGTAGAGGAGCCGCTGAGCACCCCCTGACAGGCCCACATGGATGACCTGTGACTGGGAACTGCCCTTCAACTTTGCCCCATTGTAGAGCAGCACAGTGCAGATGTCCTCACAGCACTGCACTTTCAGCTGCTCCACTGCAAAGCCACCATCCCCCTCCACTGCCATCACAGCCTTGTGGCTCTGCCACTGGAGCAGGGACTCCAGCCCCAACCGAAACCACGGTGATACCAGGAGGGTCTGCAGACGCCTCTGCCCAGGGCAGTGAGAGCCATAGCGACATGGCCGCAGACTGCTCTCCTCCAGCTGCTGCTCTGTCACCTCTGAGAGTGCCCGTGGCCGCAGGTGTGGTGGTAGCATTTTCAGCAGCCACTTGGCGTTACATCCTGTCACTGGCAGGTCAGCCATGAACACAAAGGTCTTCTCCAGGGCCCAGGTGGTCTCTGAGGGCACGCAGTCATTGAAGCACAGCCTGTGGGACAGCTCTAGGCAGTCAGCAGTGCTCAGCAGGTACAGTTCAGCCACAGCAGAACAATCAGGGGACTCTGGTGCTTCCTGCAGCAGCTGGAAGAAGCGCCGTGTGGCCAGGAGAACCGTCTTCTTCTGGGCACTAGTGAGGGTCCCAGTGACATGACTCTCCTGGTAGATTTGGGCCAGAACATGGCTGTAGTGAGTCAGTGTGGGGAACACGACCACACCAAGGTGTTGAAGGAGGTCTTCAAAGCCAGCCACATCTGGGTTAAGCTTTAGGAGATAAGGGTAAAAGTCAGCCTCATTGGGGAATGATGTCACCACTTGGCAGGGCCTGGCCATGTCCCCTGACTTGGCCAGCACCACAGGCAGCTCAGCGAGGTGCTCTGCATCCACCTCCTTTAAACGGGTCTGCAAGAAGCTGTATATATTCTGGAGCACTTTGGTCCGTGTGATCACCTGCAGTTTCTCCCGGCAGACTGCCCTGCACACATGCTCCAGGTTGGCCACCACCAGGGCCGTGGGTATCTCTACAAGGACTCCCATGGCCTTCAGGAACTTCTCCTCGACTTCAAGAGACTTTGGCAGAATGGTGGCTGATGTCCACACCAGCTCAGCCACATTCTGGCAGTAGCAAATGCTGCCTTTCAGGGCCACAGGCTTAATGCAGGTTGCAAAAGGGGGGTGGAGGGACATCAAGTCTATGGGGATATCCAGTGGAGGCAGGAAGTGGATTGAAGCAATTTGCCTCAGGAAATCTTCTGACTGAGGTTCTTCCAACAGGGTTACAAGCTGCTTGAGCATTTCCTGCTGTTGGTTCAGCAGGTCTGCAGTGGGGCAGGTAGCCTGGGACGCTTTATGCTCTATCTCCTGGGCCAGTGCCACAAAGTCCTCTACAGAGAGGCTGGTGCGAACACCTGCCTCATGCAGGAAATTCTCATTTTCCCAAGTCATCCCTAGCTTCTCAAAGAAAGATGTAGGCACAAAGCGGTTTTGGAGATGCAGAGTGCGGAAAGAGGGAGTGTCGATGTAAAAGTAGGAGGCCAAGCGCAGTGTACCATGGGCATCAGGTATAAAGGCCACATTCTGAAAAGCTGCCACAACAGCTTCCCTGGTCTGCCGATCACAGAGGGGCCACAGGACAAAGAGCAAGCGTACAGCTTCCTTAAGTTCTTGCTGTGTGAGCTGGGATAGCCGGGGTAGCACCACGGTCATGAAGAGCTTTTGGTCATCTGTGACCTCCCATTTCAAATCCTTTGCCAGACTCTTGTGGATCGGGTTTGATGTGAGCAGCACCATGTCTTTGTCCAGGTCGTACAGGGCTTGGGCGCCCAGGGGCACGTTCAGGTACTCTCTGCGGAGCACTAACACCTTGCTGTAGGGAGCCACTGCTACATAGCCCCCAACAAATTTCTGAAAGAGAGGCAGGAGCTGAAGCTGCCTCAGTGCATTTGGATCCAGCTGTCTCTGCACAAAGCGCAGCAGGGTATCCACATCCTGCTCCTTTAAGTTCTCCCAGCAGAGATCAGCTCTGGTGTCTGCCAGGTGGGCGACTACAGCCCTGGGCTCTGTGACCTGCAGTGCCCTTGGCTTCAGGTAGCGGTGGGCAAAACGACTGGGCAGCAGGGACAGCAGGAGTACAGGGATGCCCAGTTTGTGCAGCACTTTTTCCACTTCTGAGTAACACTCAAAAAGAACTGTGGAGAGGGAGGATAGTGGCACTAGGTGCTTCGAGTCTTTCTTATTCTCCTGAATGGGCAGCACTGCCATATCCTGGTCCATGAATGACTTGATCTTCGCCTGCACCTCCACTGCGGTATTTCCATCTGGGTGGAGAACACTATCAAAGAAGATCCACAAACCGCTGAGCCACTTTTCTCCCTTTGTGGTCCACTCCAGCTGACCCAGTGCCTCCTGGATGAGTGGTGTGGCCTCTGGGAGGTCCAGCTCCTTCACAAAGCAAGGTGGGATACATGCAGGAATACACTTCTGGGCAAAGCGGTGGCTGTGGTGGGGAAAAAGGTGGGCAAATCTGTTCTTGAAGACTGGATGATGAGTGCTGAAAGTATTCAGGTAACCATCTTGTGTGGCCAGCAAGGGCAGGCCTTCAAGTTCTTCCTTGTCCACACCCTTGGAAATACCTTGGGAGCACCTCCTCCATCCTGCAAAGTATTCCATCAGGATGGAGCAGCTCTCTGGGGTCCTCAGGGATGTCTCAGCCAGCTTGCAAGGCACAGGCAGAGCCAGGGCCTTGAGAAAGTGCCGGAGGGAGGCCGGGCTCAAGGCAACAGTGTTCACCTGGGCTTCAAGGAACTGCTCATGAATCTGACGTAAGTGGGTGAATGCTGGAACCAGTTTCATGTTCAGGTGCTGAAGCACCTTCTGAACATCTGGGTCAGGTGTCACATGCAGAAAGTATGGCTCTGTTAGCACATCCTTTCCACCTGGAGATGCCCAGGTAATTGTCACCTTTCCGCCAGGTGACTTCTTATGGTATACAGGTACCAATGGCAGGCGTGCATGACTGAGGTGCTTATAGACCTCCCTCACCATGTCCTGAAAGATAGGGAGCACCCTTGTCACAACGGGAAAAAACTGGAGGAACTGGGAGTCCAGGTGCTTTTGGCAGAGATCCAGGGACTCGTACTGGAGCTTTTCTGGCCCCAGGGCTTTCCACTGCCTGGTGAGAAAGTCACAGTATAGCGGAACCAACAAGCGCCGGAGCAAGAAGCCATTCCAGGCTGCCTCTGTGCTGCCTTTGTCCCACCGAAGACGGCGCCTGGCTGCATCCACAGAGAAGTTGGCATTGATGTGCACAGGCAGCCCAGTGTTCAACGGCAGTGGGAGGGTGCAGAAAGCTTTGCCTGTGACTGTGTTCAGTGGCTCCAGGCAGGCAGCCACAGCCCCATAGGGCAGACACTCAAGCACTGGAGACTCCTCAACCCCCTCCTGCACCCCAATTTGGGAGATCACCCTCCACACAGTTCTGGTCTTGGCCTTGCTGTTTTTGGTTTTCATGATATAGGAGATGGGGGTAGGGCTGTTCCCATCCATGACTTGGCTTAATCTTGCTTGAAAACCCCGTCTCAGCTCTGCATCACCATCTGTGAGTTCTGTGGTCACCCGCAGCCTCTCCACCAACTGTTTCTCACCTGGGGGGATCTCAGAGAAGACCACAGTGTGGACGTGCCGGAGAAAGAGCATCAAGTCCTCCCCTTCCTCAGACAGTGTTTTCTCTATGTCCACAAGGTCTTGGTCTCGCACGACCATGTCAGACACTCTGGAGTTGCAAGCCTCAGCTGCAGTGCGGAGTGGAAGCCGGAAAAGGACACCCTGGTTCAGATTGAAGAGGGAGGGTAGGAAGGTGTCATAAATGTCTGGAAAATTCTTCTTGAATTCAGGGTTGACGGCGAACATCCCACCAGGCTTCTCAGTTGTGGCTATGGGCACATAGTACAGATGGGGGTCAGAGACACACAGGGCACTGTCTCCAGTCAGGAAGGCTGGGCAGTCAGTAAAGTGGAAGACAGTGCTGAAGCCAAGGCCATACTTGCCTGTGACACCCTGCCGGTCTTGCTTGCCACCCACACCCAGACACTGAATACCTTCAATATCCTGCTGCTGGAAGGGCCTGTCATTGTAAATGCAGAGGGCAGGGCCCTGCAGGACATTCCATTTCTCACTGAAAGTAGCCTTCACTGGGTGTTGCCGGCGGTCCCACACAAAGTGCACAAGCCCCGCACCAGCATCATCTGCATTCTGGAGCACCTCTTTCACCATATCAGGAGCAGATGTTGGGTATTCCTTTAAGATGTTCTTCAGCCGTGTTGGCAAGTCTTCATGGGCACCAAATGGCTGTGCCCAGGGGCTCAGGTCGTCAGTGATGAGTTGACTTCTCTCCACCGCTCGGTGGCGTGTGGTAGGCACCCCACAGTGAAGGGCTACAGCTCGGGACAGCTGTCTATGGCACAGCAGGACATCTCTGTCCAATTGCATCCATGGTGTATCATTGAAGTGGAGCTTGTCCCGTGGATGCAAAATGCCCTCCTCATCAGGCAGAAAGAGTCGCTGGGTCTGGTAGGCATCTGGCTCATTGCCATCTTCCATCAAGCCACAGGATACCAGCCGCAAAGCCAGAGCCAAGTCCGGGGCAGGCAGTGGCTTTCCAGAATATGTCTCTGCTAGGGTGCAGAGCACTTGGGCATAATCATCCCAAGTGAAGGAGTGGCGCAGCCCCACACACTTCCAGAGTTGGTCATAGGGCTTGTATTGCTTTTGGAGCTGATGAAGGTATGGGACAGCCTCAAATGACAGTGTCTCAGCCACAGATGTGACTGACACAAAATGGGAGCCTACCAAGATGAAGGGCTCCCCTTGGGCCACTGCAGAAGCCACCTCGTCCCAGCTGGAGTGATCTTTCTGGAGCAGCGTGTTCAGGTGCTTGTAGCAACAATTGGTGTTGTACTGCAGGTTCTCCAAAGGGAGAGCATTGGAACTACGGCTCAGTGCCTGCAGCTGCTTAAGCACTGTAGCTGATGGTATCTGCCGGTCCAGCCCCAAGAAGGATGTAACCTCCTTGGGGAGGCTGAAGTTCTCCCCCAGAACTTTAGCATCCAAGATAGGGTGGATGAGTCCCACTAGTGGGGCATGGAGGTGATCGTAGAGCTGAGCAGCTGGCAGCAGCACATGATCACCAGTGGGCAGTGTACCAGGGAGGAAGGGCACAGCCTGGAAAGCAGCCTGAAGGTTGTTGTTCACTCTCTCCTTCACTGCACCCTGAAGGAGCTCAAGGATGCAGACAGCCCTCTGATAGCCCTGAGCACGATTCTTAGTCCAGACAAGCTGCACAGTCTTTGCCCGCTCCAGCAGCTCTGGCAGGGCCACTGTGTTCTTCATCATGCCCAGCCTCTCCAGTCGACTTAGTGTCTCTGGGGAAAGGAAGGCGTTCCCAGTGGGGAAGCACCTGTCCTTAGGGTCATATAAAGGGGCAGCACGGCCTCTGGGATGCACCAAGCGGTTGATGAGCTGCAGGTGGCCATGAGGGGTGGTAGGAATGCATGGCACACTCTGCAGCACTTTGTCCACATCATCATGGGACATACTCAGT
Organism: Sakesphorus luctuosus; assembly: GCA_013396695.1. Classification (NCBI taxonomy): domain Eukaryota; kingdom Metazoa; phylum Chordata; class Aves; order Passeriformes; family Thamnophilidae; genus Sakesphorus; species Sakesphorus luctuosus. Next base: position 11,650 of record VWZD01006967.1, read on the forward strand.
GCATGGAGAAGCAGTGGGTTCCGGTCAATAGCAGGGAGCTTTTCCAAGTTGGGAAGCACAATATCACAGTAAAAGCGGGGCCAGTTGTAGGTGTTGGTATCCACTGCCTTCCCAAGGCCCTTCTGCACCAGGTCTGGCAAGGCCACAACTAAACGGGGATGGGGCACAGTGATGGCAAAGACACGCTTTGCCACAGCCCCCAGCTTGGGGTGTCTGTCCACAGACGGGTGCAGGAAGCAGGCATCCTGCAGTGAGCACCATGAGAAGCCATCAGAAAAGAGCCTGGGGCCATTTCTGGCTGACAAAGCCTTGTAGAAACCAGTCACAGCCTCCGTAAAGGGGTAACAGGCAGTGTTCATGTCTGGCCAGAAGAGATGATACTCATAGTTCTTCAACTCCCCCGCCTCATGCATGGCTCGGAGGTGGTCTAGTGCCTGGAGCCATGCCATTGGCACAGCATTGCGGAGCAGCGCTCGGTTCCACTTACCCTGCTCTGCTGTGTTCCACAGCCCCTTGCGGTTTGAGAGGATACTGAAGGCCCCATGCACATGGATTGGCAGCCCTGAGATGACTGGTATGGGAAGGTGGCAGAAGACTTGCCCCTTCTCAGCATTCAGACATGGCATCCACTTGCCATCTTCAGTAAGGGCAAGGGGAAGGGCCACACCAGCCATGGGTGGTGGAGGATGGAGCCCTGCCTGTGTGTTGTGATGAAACAGTTCCAGCAGCTCCCCATCACCCTGACACACCAAAATCAGGTAGTGCCATATGGTTTTGGATTCCTCCTTGCAAGCTGAGAGCTGCTCGATGGCTGCCCAGCTTGGAGGGTCCCCAGGGGCCCCCAGGTCTCGGATCTCCTTTCGCCGCAGTGTGACCAGAGGCATGCTATCCTCTGCAGAGGTGGCCATGTCTGGCAGCATCTCCAAGGACAGCTCCCTCACCTTCCTCAGGAAGAGTAGCAGGAGCCGGTTAGAGCCAAAGAAACCAGTGGCAAGGGACTGGATGCGCTCTCTACTAAAGGCCTCTGAGCAAATCTGCGATGTCACAGCTTCCTCTTCAGTGCGAAAAGGCAGGCGGAAAAGGCTCCCTGCAAAGGGTCCTGGCTTGGGCAGGCAGCACCCAAAGACACCATGGTAGGGCTGGAACTGCTCAGCAAAGACACGGAGGATGCGTGGTCGGCTGGAGAAGTCCAGGCGGATGCCAGGGCAGCCAGCCCTGGAGATGTGCTTACCCAGATGGGTGCCATTTGGATCAAAGATGAGCAGTGTCCCCCCACTTAGCACTGCTGGCACATCTGTGACACGGTAGACAGAGCTGAAGCCCAGCCCAAAGCGCCCGATCTGGCCTGCTTTCCTCTCCTTTGTAGCAGCCCCAATCTGTGTGATGTTACGGAGGTCATCCTCTGTGAAAAGGGCATTGTTGTAGGCCCAGAGGGCTGGGCCATGGCAGGCAACCATGCCTGGGTCTAGCAGCCCAGAGGTGGCCCCTCTGTGGCACCGAAGGTCCAGAAGGAAGTGGCACACAGTAGCTCCAGCATCCTCTGCATTCTGGACCATCTCTTTGAAGAGGTCGTTCTCCTCGCCATATTCCCGGAGGATGTTGCGGAGGCGTAAGGTGATGGGCTCCGAGGGGCCACAGACTGTGAATGGCTCTGGCCCCAGAATCCGCGTACTGAGCAGCTCTGCACCAAAGAATATTGCTGTGCTGGATGGCACTGCCTCATGCACCACCTCCTGAACATATTCCTCATCCTCCAGCTCCATGTCCAGGTACACAGTAGAGGCAGCTGGGCAAAGAGTAAAGCCTGAGCCCTCCGGAATCCTCACAGGAACTGGCACAGTGCCCTCACCGTGGTGCCCCTGGCTCTTCAGCCACTCCAGGATAGCTACAACCACCTGCATCTCTGCAGCAGTGCCCACTCTGGAGCTACGCTCATTTATGTCCTGCCCCAGGCAGCGCAAGGCTGACACTGCCCTGTCCTCACTCACCCCCACTGCCACCCCCCAAGCCCTGAAGAGGCAGCTGTAGGGCAGGAAATCAGGGGGCACTCGAGGCACCAGCCCCCCCAGCTCCAGCTGCTCAGGATAGCCCAGCACAGCATCACGTGGCAGGACAAATCCAGACCCAGTCCACACCACAGCATCATCCACGGGGGCCCTAAAGACCTTCAGGTTTTCTTGCATATGCCAGTAGATGGGCCGGAGAGCAGGACCCACCTCATCCATGTCCCCAAGCCCTGCCAGCTTTCTCAGCTGCTCCCACACCTTCTCTGGTGGTGGGGTCTGGCTCAGCCCCAGCTTTTTCTCTGCCTCTGGCACAAAGGCACCAGTCAGGGGCATGGCAAGCCCCACCAGGGACTGGTACTGGGTGGATCGCAGCTCCCTGGGGGACAAGAAGGGCTGTCCAGGCATTCCAGTGCATTTGGAGCAAGGCACCCATGGCAGGACCTGGAGCTGCTGGAGCTCTGCAGCACTGAAGCCAGCCAGTGCCTTGGGGTGGTTGCAGACCTTGATTAGTGCCTCAGCCATGTCCAGAGCCACTGTGTCACCCTGAATCACTTTTGCTGCAGCCACAAGGATATCTGAAGGCTGCAGGCACCCCTCGCCGTGCCGCAAGCCCAGGGCCCTCAAGGCACGGAGGACAGACGGACTGCAGAAGGCAGCAGGAGGAAAGTGCTCAGGTCCCAGCAGCGCCTGCAAAGTGCTGTCACAGGGGTCGTAGAGGTCTCGGGGGCGTGCGGGGCCATTGGGGGTCTCAAGGAAGGCCAGCTCACTGCAGGCTTGCCGGAGCAGGGGGCTCTGTGCAAAGGCAACATCTCCACACTGCAGTATCCAGAGCAGCACAGCCTGTGCCTCAGCTGCCCGGCCCGCATAGGTGTCTTGGGCCACGGCTTTGATGGCCTTCAGCATCACATCGACTGCACTGATGAGGGGCCTCTGGAGCCTTCCAAGGAGCCGCTGGTCAACTTCATCTCGGCACTGCAACATGGCCTCTGGCAGCACCACATCTCTGGGCAGCTTCAGCTCTGGCTCCACTGCCGGAGTGGCATTGGCTGGTACCAGCTCCGTGGGCTGCGGGGTGGCCAAGCAGGGGAGTGGCATAAAGAGGGGAAGAGCTGCCAGGGTGGCCCTATGCTGCTCTGTCAGGGTTGGGACATCTGCTAGGTAGAGCCGGAGGGTGTCCACATCTGCTTCAGGCAGCAAGGCCATGCTAGAGGCCACTGCTGCAGCCCCCAGCCTGCCCAGGGCCTGCAGGGCATTGAGGGGGGATGGAGGCAGGACATAGCGGGACAGGGAGAGGTGCCACATGCCTGGTGGCACCACTGGGCAACCTAGGACTTCCAATACAGAGGCCACAGCAAGTGGCAGGTGCTGGTCCTCCCATGACTGGAAGATGAGATTGGACTTGGGTATAAGCAGAGCCAAACGGATACTGGGGGCATCCAGTGGGGACAGAGATATGAGAGGAAGCCCCTCCAGAGGGCTCAGGTCACCCACATGGTGGGCCAGGAATTGCCACAGGGCTGGGAACCAGGAGGCTGGAGGCTGGGGGGGTCCTTGGGCTGGGCACCAGATCACTGGGGTTGAAGACTGGGATGTCCAAGTAGGGGGCAGAGCCAAGCGCAGAGTCTGTGCAGTCACAGCTGGGTCCAGCAGAACCAAGTTGGGGAAAAGACCTGTGGGCAAGAGGCAGAGGCTGGACTAGAAGCACATGGGACCTGGAACCTGGCAGGGGAACCCAAGATGTGGAGGAAAGAGCCTGAGATCTGCAGGGAATGGGTAGCCTCCCACATCGGGGATGGGAGGACCTGTGCTCTGGAGAGACAGCAGACAACCTGAATAACGGCACAGTAAAACCCCAGACTGGTTGGGATAGAGGAGATCTGAAAGGGAAAGAGGAGTTAGAGGGACCAGTATTGCAGGTCACAGAGGTCCTCAGATGAGGAACACAGGGAGACCTACAATCCAAGGGAGCACAGAGCGGAAAGGGGAATGTGGGAAGAACAGCAAAGACAGTGGAGTCCCCAGAGAGACAGGGAGAGACAGGGAGATACTGGGGCTGCAGAGGAGCTCCAGGGTGTATGAGGGTGCCTGCGGGTGTTGGTGTTTAGACGGCAACCACGGGACCAGGGACCCCTCCCCATCTCTTACCCGCCTTGGCAATGCCTCTCAGGAGGTTGTCCAAGCCCAGCTCCAGGTCTGAAGGCAGGAATGACCCAGCCAGGCCAGGCAGGAGCTCCCTGTGGAGACAAAGAGGGGTGCTGGGGGACTAGAGGTGTGATGGGGGGCAGGTAGCTTCCTGGACACCTGCTTCAGCTCCCACTTGGTGACACCAGGTTAGAGGAGGGCAGTGAGGATCCCAAATGTCCAGGTTTGGCTCCTGCCCCCCTTTCCAGCTCAAGAGCATGAGCTGCATGTCTAGGCAACCGGCTCTTCTGTCCACTCCACAGGGAATGGGGCTGCCAGGGGCTGTGGGCTCACCTAGGGCAGTCAGGTGTGTCCACATAGACAATGGCTGATGATGTTCCAAAGGCCACGAAGGTCCCATCAGCGCGAGGCAGGAGGGGGAGACCCTGCAGCTCAGCATGGCACCCATCCCCAGCCACGTAACGCAGCAGGGAGAGGCGGTCAGCAGCCGGCAGGTCGATGGCTCCGTGGCACCGCAGCACCTCCCGCACGTGTCCTGCTGTGGCCTCCTGCACACCCTTCGGCATCCCCAAAGCCAGTGCTCTCCGTACATGGGCTGGGACCTCAGCCACCAGCTCCCCAGCTGCCACCAGCAAGGCCTGGACCGCCCTCTGTGCAGCCACATCCCCCATGGTCTCCGGCAGCAGCACAGCCTCAGATGCCCGCAGACGCCCTGCCGCCCTCTCTGCAGCTGGCACCAGGATAGGAACAGCTGCCAGCTCCTGGCAGACACGGGTCACCAGGCTGCGGATCCGGCCAGAGCTTGGCATGTGCTTGGGGTCTGGCCAGATGCTGTAAACATCTGTGCCAGGCAGATCCATGGCCACAGTGGCCAAGTAGCTGTAGACCCGGGGCAGGAGGTCAAGCAGCAAGTGGGCATTCCAGCAGGCATCTTCCTCACCCTTCTCACCCTCCTCGGGCCAGCGGAGGTGGCGGCGGTCATCAGAGAGGGCGAAGGGAGCACTGGTGTGCACAGGCAGCCCCGTGGCCATCTCATCGGTGGCTGGCAGCGGCAGGAAGCAGCAGAGCCGCCCTTGGCAGGGCCCACGGAGGGGGTATGCCAGGCTCAGCTCAGGGCAGCACCCTAGCCCTGCGCCCAATGCCATGACCAGCCCCTCCATGGCCCTGCCTGTGGCCACCAGCCACTCACTTCCATCACCCACCCCATCCCCATGCAGGGCCACCAGGCACCACACCAGACTCAGACCCTCATCCCCCAATGGCACTGGGACAGGGAGAGGCTGAGGGGATGCCACAAGGGTCCCCATGAGTGTCTGGACCCCATCAGGGGCCACACAGTGCAGAGTCACACGGCGGACATGGCGGAGGAAGAGGAGGGCAAGAGGGGCCTCAGTGAGGAAGGTCTGGATGAGGCTGCGGATGCGCTCAGGATCGGAGACGCCTGCAGCAATTTCTGAGGGTTGCCGACGAAGGGGGAAGCGAAAGAGTGTGCCCTGGGCAGAAGCACGGTGCTGTCCCACAGCTTCTAGCCCAGCCCAGAAGGGCTCAAAAAGGCCAGGCAAGTCCTGTGCTGCAGAGATGTCCCAGCGCTTGCCAGCGCCTGGCAGCACCTGGCATCTGGGGTCCAGCACTCCCAGGTAAGGGGGACTCAACACACCTGGAAGGTCTGGAGACATGGGAACTATTAGATCTCCACAGAGATGATGTGGACACCATTGTCTCCCCAGATCATACCAACCCATCAGTGTCCCAAATCCCCAACTCAAGTTCATCTCCACAGTGCTTCCCATGATCCGATCCAAAGACTAATCCCAATTCATCAGTCCTCCCTCAGTTTGTTCCTGTAGCTCTGCCCTCCACAGTCTCATAGCCTTCCCTCAGTCTCCTGGTGCTTCAGGTTTTCTCACTTCACACAGCCCTCCATTTTATCCACCCTACTGCCCCCAGTTCTCTCCAGCTGCTGTAGCTCAGAGCCTCCAGTAAAACCCATGACCCCAGTCTAATCCCAGTTAAGGCTCCCAGTATCACTCACCAGTGAGGTGGTAGACAGAAGTGAAGCCCAAGCCGAAGCGCCCCACAGTGTGGGGATCCTCCCGCTTGTGCGAGACCCCTGGTTGCTGAATCCCTGTCCAGTCCCGGGGTGACATCACAGCATCATTGTAGGCCAGGAGAGCTGGGCCTGGTGATCAGGACCATGGGTTAGGGACATGCAGGGGGCACTCTGACCCACACTCAGTTTTCCCATAACCTCAGTCCCACAAAACCCTCCTCAGTCCCACCAAGTCCTCCCAGTACCCTCAGTGCCCTCAGAACATCCCCAAACTTCACATCAGTTACACTTTCCCCAGTTCCCCTGATCTTTCTTCAATTCTTCACCATATCACCCAGTCCCTCCCAGCATTAGCCAGTACCACACCAGTGCTTTGTCAGGTCTCTCCCAGTGCCCATAGTGCCTCTCACCCTGGGTGCCCTCCAGTCCTCCTCCAGTGATGTCAAATTCCCGTTCGTCAGACACGAACACAACCTCGTTAGCGCCAGCATCATCCGCGTTCTGAACCAGCTCCTGGAATTAGGGATCAGTGCCCGGTCACCTGGGCCTTGCCAGGCCCACAAGAAAAGCACCAGCCCTCTCTCCCAGTTGGGCACTCTCATGGGGCTGGTGCTGGGGAAGGACCAACCCTCCAGTGCTCGGGTCAATCTGCCTAGCTGGGCAGAGGGGTGGGTTCCCTGAGGGTCTCACCTTGAGGATCTGCCCCCCATCCGGGTACTTCTGCAGGATGCTGTGCAGGTAATCAAGGAAGACAGGTGCCCGCTGGCAGAAAATCTCCCTGTAAAGCAGAGAAAAGGGGAAAAGGTGTGGAGGAGGGTGTGTAACCAGGACACCATGTCCTCCTTGGATCTCCTGCATGTCCCCTTACTTGGAGTGCATCAAGGACCCCATCTCCTCTCAGGACCCACTGCAGCAACCACCTCCAAGACTACCCCTACACCTCCCCATGGTCCCCATCTCTTCCTGGGACACTCCAGTGTCCTGGGTTTGACTGGAATAGAGTTAATTTTCTTCTCAGAAGCTCATCCAGTGCAGTATTTGGGATTTTGCAGGAGAACGACGTTGGTAACACACTGATGCTGGAATTGGTGTTCACTCATGCTTACTCCAAGTCAAGGACTTTCCAGTGTCTCATGCTCTGCCAGTGAGTGGGGAATGGCCAGGAGAGCCGACCTAAACTGGCCACAGGGATATTCTGTACCACAGAACCTTCTGCCCAGTGTAGAAACAGGGCCATGGCAGGGGGGTGGCTGCAGCTGCTGATCACTGCTGGGGGATGACTGGGCATGGATCAGAGGGGTGGGGAGCAACTGTTGGGCATCACTGGTCTCTCTTGGGTTTAGCCTCTCTCTCTCTCCTTTTCATTACTATTAGTAGTAGCAGTAATATTAATATATTTAGTTTTATTTCAATCATTAGACCCCCCCATGGGCTTTACCTTTTTTCCTTTTGATTCTCTCTGTCATCCCCACTGGGAGCAGTGAGTGGCTGTGTGGGACTGAGCTGCAGGCAGGGGTTAAACTGCCTATCCCCTTGGACTCATCCTGGGGGTTTGGGCAACTGTAGGGTGTTGGGAAGGGGAAAGGGGAAGGGGAAAGGGAAAGGGAAAGGGAAAGGGAAAGGGAAAGGGAAAGGGAAAGGGAAAGGGAAAGCCATGTTGGAAGATTTCTTTCATAAATTGGCTCTTGGAGAAGAGGCTAAAGGTGTCATTATTGGTAGTATCCACTGGATGGCTCCAGAAGTACTGAGGGAATGGCAATGCTGACCACACCCAGAATATCAGATTCAGCTCCAGTCATTCTCTCTTATCACAACCCAGTGCTACAGAACACAACAAAATGATAACCTTAGCCCAGGGCAAGTGAGGATACACTTTCCCACAGGAACACACACACCAAGAAAGGTTTTAGAAAACGCACCTGTAAGAACATACACAGGAAGTCCAAGATCAAACAAAACAACACTGTGACCCACAACTATTAAACTACTACAGTAAAAGCTTATAAGAATTTTGTTTTAACACACTCTGTTCAGATCAGTTGTTATCTCAACCCTTTGTGCTCCAAGTTGGGCACCAAGAAGACTGTCATGGTTTTTAACCCCAGCCAGGAACTTAGTCTCAAGGAGCTGCTCATTGCTCCCGGTGGGATGAGGAGGAAAATCAGGAAAAGTTAAAACTCATGGGTTAACATAAGAACAGTTTAATAATTGAAATAAACCCAAATATATTGATATTACTGCTACTACTAATAGTAATGAAAGGGAGGGAGAAACAAACCCAAGAGAAACCAGTAATGCCCACCAGTCACTCCCCACCCCTCTGATCCATGCCNCGTTACCAACGTTGTGCTCCCCTCAAATCCCAAACACAGCGCTGGACCAGCTTCTGGGAAGAAAGTTAACGGAATCCCAGCCAAAATCAGGACACCCAGCAGCCCGGCAAGTCCTCCGTGCAAGCCCCGACACCTGCAGTCCCCACCTGCCTCAGTCACCCTTCACCTCTCCCTACCGCTCCCTGAGCCCGCGGTCTCACCGACCGCCCCCCGCGACCCCCGGAACGCTCCAGCCAATCCTCGTGTCCCCACAAAGCCCCAGTGCCACCCCAGTGGCCACCCCACTCACGACTGTGGCTGCCTGAGGGCCATGGGGGAGCTGCACGGGGGACCCCCGTCCGGTGCCCGGTGCCCGGTGCCCGGTGCCGCTGCCGGACTCGCAGCGTCCCGCTCCGCCCCCGCTCCCAGCGCTGGCCCCGCCTGCCGCCGCAACGGTTTCGATTACCCGCTGCACACGCAGACGGGGAAATGCTCTTTTTTAACTCCCAGAATAGCGGCGAGGAGGAGCAGAGATACTGACATGGTGGCGGGAGGTGGGAGGGTGGAGACGGAGACACGGCTATGGGGATGTAGTGTGGGAATACATGGGGATACGGCTACGAGCCCAGGGCCATCAGGCCATAGCCATGGGAATGTGGCTATGGGGGCCACCGGGAGATAGATGTGTGGCCGTAGTGTGGTGGGGCATTTGGGTACGATTATGGAATGAGGCCCATGACAATGGGATGGGGTGGGGGCATGAGGATATGGCTGTAGGGATGGGGCTACTGGGTATGGCAATGAGTCAGGGATACGTGGAAATGTGTCTGCAGGACAGAGTACCATGGGGTAATGGCTGTGTGGCATGAAGAGCATGGCACTGGAGTGGGGAAAAGATGGAGACATGGAAATGTGGAGCACGGGGTAATGGGTACATAGCAATGGGGTGAGTGGGACACTTTAGGACATATCTGGGAATGGGATTGCTGTGGAGTGAGGGGATGTGTGAGCATGGCTGTGAGTTGAAGTGCTGTGGTAGGATTGGTGAGAGGGAAGGCTTAGCAGGTCTCTTCCAGCTCCCCATGGCCCTGGTCAAAAGGAGATTCTGGAAGATCAGGAGCCCACCTGACTTCTTCAAAAGGGTCATATCTTACAGGGATGTCCCTCCCTCATGGTAGATCCCATGTGGCACATCCCCATGGACAGGCAGATGATGACATCCCCCCAGTCACAAGAACTGTGTGGGGATGGAGGGAACGGGAGGATCTGAGGACCTGGAGGGTACTAAGAAAGGTATCTCCAGGGATATTGGCACTGGGGAACAAAAGACATGGGCTCTCCCTGTCCTGCAGATCCACTGAGCCTGGGGCAATCACAGACAGAGGGCCCTGGTGAGTTATGGGGCCAGCAAGAATCCATGTTGTGGACTCAGCTGGGCACAGAACTGGATCTGTGGCCATCCACAGGGGTTTCTAGGGTGAGAGAGGACCAGGACATGTGTCCAGGTGAGGAATGAGGGACAATACATATGTTAAGGGTGGAGAGGGATCAAAACATACCTGAGGGCCACATATGGGAGCCAAACGTGCATCCAGGAAGATGTACAAATAGGCTGCATGATTGTGGAGAGCAACTATCTCAGATCAGGATCTCACAGACCCTCTTCATCCATCCATCCATCCATCCATCCATCCATCCATCCATCCATCCATCCATCCAACTATCCATCCATCCAACCATCCATCCATCCATCCATCCATCCATCCATCCATCCATCCATCCATCCAACCATCCATCCAACCATCCTTCCCTTCCTCTCTCCCTCCCTCCCTTCCTTCATTCCTCTCTCCCTCCATCTCTCTGTCACTTACCATCTCACTACAGGGTACTGGCTGCTCCAGCAGGGCAGCACACCAGTGAGTGTCTTATAGGTTCCCTGGGAGACATCAGTGTTCAGGATAGGACTAGAAGGGACAGGGACCCCAGGGCTGGTCTCCTGCCTATGACCAGCCTTCAGAATCATCTCAACTGTCCTGAATGAAGGTGCCATATTAAATGGATCATGAGGACCATATGGAGATCACTTGGACTGCACAGATCACGTAAGATCAATTTAGGCACTATGGAGTGTTATAGACCATGGAAGACCACAGGACATGACACTGACTGCATAGGGCACACAAGAACCCCAAGGAGATCACATTAAGGCTACTTGGACTGCACACCACAGGCTATATGAAGACCACAGAGACATGAAAACCACTAGGAGTATGTGAACAAGGAACCTGTAGGACATAGTGCTTGGGGGGGAGTGTAGGACAAATTTCAGGGGATGCAGTGGGACATCTCTCCAGGGAAGCCTCAGCTCTTCCTTCTGTCCCCTTGCTCCTGACTGCAATGATGTGCAGGTCAGTGCTTCATGGCTTCACTCCCACTCCAGGCAGGTTCACAGTCACCCCGGATCCTTATCCCCATGACCCTCAGAGCTGTGGTGGGACTGCAGACAGCTCTGAGCTTCCACTATACATGCCACTGCTACAGTGGGCAGTTTCTCCTCTGCAGGGATGGAGATGGGCCCTGCAGCAGTGTCAGGACCACTGGCCAGCCAGGGGACAGTGGACCACATTCCTGCAGCTGCACCAGTGGATGGCATTGTGCTCACAGTTAGCCAGGGGAAGAGGGAAGGAGCATGTTTGCAGTGGTGGAGTTTGTTGTATCAAGTTACTGTTAACTGTGTGATGGAGCCTGCTGTCCTGGGGATGGCTGAGCACCTGCCTGCCCATGGGAGTGGGGAATGAATTCCTTGTATTGGTTTGATTGCATGTGCAGCTTTTGCTTCCCATATAAAATGCCCTTTTTTTTCACTTTTACCCTTCAATTATCTTAGCTGTCCCACCAGGGGCTGAGTTGCTGTCTAGGATTAAACCATGAGAGAAAGTGAGGACATCCAGTGGCAGAAAGGGTTAAAGTGGCTGGGATTAGTAATGCCAGGGACACTGACTCCTCTGAGAGAGTGACATTTCCCTTGCTGGTGAGGTGCAAGGTCTTGTAGCCAATGCAGTCACTGAGAAGCCACCTTTGGGCAGTAGAACTGTAGCTGGGCTGAAGCCCAGCTCACGGGGTAGTTTTTGGGGCTGGTCACATGGAATTAAGGAATTGTCTCCAGCCACATATTTTCATACCACTTGTAGAACTGTTTATGGTGGTAGGACTCTGCCAATACATTGTTCATTAAAGCTTTTTTATATTTAAGGTCAAATGTGCCTCAAGGGGTACAATAAGGGGCATGTCCTGCTCAGCAGAATGAGGCTGGTGGTGCTGTTTGTGCAAGGGGTTTGTGCAAGGGTCCTGTGTGCCTGTTTGGATCTGTGGGGTTGGCTGTATCTATGTGTGTCCCTATGTGTCCGGTGATGGCTCCACAACTGGTTGGACCTGGGGGCTTGCAGCTGTGGCAGCCTCTTCTCTCTCAGGCTGCTGGGTGCAGAAACTTCTAACAGTGGTGACAGGGTTGGGAAAGCCCGTCCCATGGTCCCATGCCTTGGATGTCCACCCAGAGGTCAGTCTCCATTTGAGGGATGTGCCCCTCTGGAGAGGGGCACAAGGAGTCCAACATGCCCATGGATGGGCCCCATGATGATGCCACCCAGTCCATCCTGGATGGCAAGAGCCAGGGCAGAGCCTGAAGGGTAGGCCAGAGGTTGTTCTCCTCTGGGCTCTGGTGAGGCTAAGAGCAATTTGGTGTGGCCAGTGAAGGCTGTGGAGGTGAACAGGCCTGAAGGGAGGCTCTCTGAGGAAAAGCCAAGAGTCAGATGAGCCTGGGGGAGGCAGGAGACATGGCCAAAGAAGGTGCCCAGAATGGGAGGAGGCCATAGGGCACCCTGCTGCCAAAACTTCTCATAGCCCATATCTCCAAGGGAGACTAAAAGAGTTGAAGGGGGAAGAAAGCAAAGGGTAGAGGGGGTCTAGGAGGGACCACACAGGGGTTCTAGAGAAGTCCAGTGTCCACTTTGCCTTTTCCCCCTGGGTTACACCCATAAAAACCCCACCTGCCCAGCCCTGAGTCCTCCGTATTTTTCCTGCTGTGGCCAACTGTGGCAGAGGTCGCACACACAGAGGGGGCAGGACATGCTGCCTGCAGCTCACAGGAGGACAGGGAGTTACAGACACTGCAGCCTTCCAAGCAGGACCTCTGGACAAGCTGCCACGTGTGCCATACAGCTCCAGTGCCACAATCCATTCATTCCCTGCTCCCACATCACCTGGAGATGCAAGTGACTTAAGCTGTTTAATCAGCCCTACACTATGGCCAAAGGGAGCTCTGTCTGCATTCCTGGCCAGCACAGTCAAGATGAAGCTAAGGTTGGAGGCCTGGCTCCAGGTGGGGTGGAAGGGAGCAGTGATGGACCTTCCATTGCTCCAGTGTGGGACTGAGAAAGCCTGGGTGGGTGGGGACTGAGACAAATCCTGAAGGGTGCATCCAGACCTACAGGCAGGAGGTATTGCTGTCCTCTCTCCAATGACAGACACTACAGACCAGAGGGAAGAAAACAGCCCTTGAGAAGGCCAAAAGGGAAGCCAAGTTCCTTCTGTTCTAGCGCATTCTGTTGAGTCAAAAAGTCTGTGGTTTTGTGATTGCAAAACAACTCTTTGTTTCAAAAGGTGGAGAGAAAGACATTGCCCCATCAAGTGACCGGAACTGAGAAAGAGAAACAAAAAGTCCTGAGAACTTTTCTTCCAGCATCTGCAGGATCCTAAGACCAAGTCACCACAGGAGTCCAGCTCTGGGCATGTGAGTGGGACATTGTGGTTCCAGTTCAACCATCCCAACCTTGCAATTGTGTCTGCAGAAACCCAAGCTGTGGGACAGAAGGTGGCTTGTGGCAACAAGGTCATATCAGGATCCACAAGAAGCCACCTAGTGCCTTCAGCCTAAGCTTTCCTCTGAAGAAGCCCTGCTGAGTTGAGTACAAAGAGAGCCAAGAGGAATACGATGCTGCCTGTGACCCCTGTGCTGGCCTTTGGTGAGTGCCAGAGGTTGTGTGGGCTCCCAGAGGGTGGCAGGAGGCATCCAGAGACTTCACAGAGATGTTGCACAGATGCTTCTCTTGCAGGTGCTTGGCTGGTGGCACAGAGCAAGACTACACCGAGTGAGTATCTTGAATTTGAACACATCTCTGGTCCCCACCCATCTCCCAGGGCTCTTCTGCAGCCCCACGGAGCAAAGCTCACCCTTGCGTGGAGATGGGCCCTGAAGGCCACCCCAGGCTCACACCAGGGCAGCTGCTGGAGGCTCCCTGTGTGTCTGGTAGCATCTCTGTCTCTCTGTGCAGGTGCCCCCACAATCTCCATCTTCCTGAAGCCACCTGGGGTGATCCCACCAGGAGGCTCCACCACCATCTGCTGTAGCTGCCAGTGTGGCAATGGGAACTTTGTGCTGTACAAGGACGGTCACCAGCTCCATACCCTGGAAGAGAGTGGCAGCAAGGCCGAGTTCTCAATATTTAATGCCACATACAAGGACCAAGGTACCTACCACTGCCATTACCTGGAGAGAGGCACTGTGCTGGCTCGCAGCGATGGCCTGGATGTCATAGTGACAGGTGAGGGATGTGCTGTTACCCCTTCCCATGGGGTCACACACCCTAGGCACAGATTGGGATGCACACAGGCACTTGAGTCCCCTGTCCACATGATGGGCAGCGTTGTTCTCTTCTTCCCTGGCTTGGGCAGGTGGGGACTATCTTCACCTTTATCTAAGCCAGTTGGTGGGCTCATGGAGATCTTGTTGGCTCCTGGCACCATGTCAAAGCCCCATATGCCTTCTCATGCCCTCTCCTCTCCTTGCAGGGATCCGTCTCCCTGGACCTGACCTCTCTGTCCTGCCTGGGCATGAGGTGACTGCAGGAGCTCAAGTGATATTCCGTTGCACCACCACACACCCCAGTACTGGCTGTCTCCTATACCTGGAGGGCCAGATCCGTGCCGAACTCCTGTCAAGGGAACAAGATGCCTACAACTTCTCCCATGTGCAGAAAGGTCACGGGGGCCGCTACAGCTGCCAGTGTTTTACCAGTAATGCTTCAACAGAATGGTCTGCTGTCAGCAGGACCCTGGATTTGGTTGTGAGAGGTGAGAGATCCCCCAGCCACATCCTACTCTTTTCTTCCTCCCTGCAATCTGTCACATCTGGGGGAACTAGAAAAGAGGAATTAAGGGAGGAAAGCAGCTGTAAGAGAGGTTCAGGCAGAGGATTTCAGCTTCTTTCAGCAGTTTCAGCCCAGCCAACTTCTCAGAAACACTACAGATGACCTACCAACCCTACAGACACAGGGTTGCTAGGCTGGCAGTTTGGGGTAAGGAGTCAGGGGACACTTATCCCTGCACCTACTGACCCTGACACAGTCATATATCTTGCCACAGCTCAGTGGCACTGGCTGGCTGGCAGTGGCAGCCAAGAGCCACTTCTATGTTCCCTTTCTGCTTCCCATCTTTGGTGCCACTGGGTGGGGTGACAGGTGAGAGGCGTAGGTGACATGAGACAGGGATGTGGGAAGTGAAGCTGCCAGGAGCCCATGGGGCTCCCTTTGCTCCCTGTGAACTTCCCTTTATCTCTCTTTAGCCCAGGAACTCCCCAGTGTGTCCCCTTGTCCTTGTGTCTCTTTGCCCTCAGTCCCCTTGGATCCCCTGCTGCCCCCATGGGAAGATTTCTTTGGCCTGGGATCTATAGGGAGGCTCCTCCCAGGGGCCCCCAGTGACCGTCCCTTTCTATCCCCTGCAGATTACACGTTGTGCAACGCGGTGCGCCTGGCGCTGGGGGCCGGGCTGCTGCTGCTGCTGGGGCTCATCGCGGCTGAAGCCACGCGAAGCCGCTGCTGCCGGGGCGGGACTGCCCTGACTCTGACCGGTGCGGAAACACCGGCATTCCCTTCCCGGGCCTCGCGGTGGGATGAATAAACCATTCCTGTCGCTGTCGCTGTCGCTGCCCGCTCAGGGGGCCCCCACTGGACCCTGCGGCACACGCAAAAGGGCGGGGCGGAGGCCGGGACCACCGCACTGACCGCCCTGCACTGACAGACCCCTCCACTGACTCCCCCTCTGCTCTCACCCCCCTGACCAGTGCACTGACCCTCCCTCTGCACTGACCCCTCCACTGACTCCCCCTCTGCACTGACCCCCTCCTGCACTGACCCCTCCCACCGCACTGACCCCCCCCTGCA
>VWZD01006967.1:27781-69652 GCA_013396695.1 Sakesphorus luctuosus
GCACTGACCCCTGCACTGACCCCCCCAGTGCACTGACCCCTCCACTGACCCCTCCCACTGCACTGACCCCTGCACTGACCTCTCCTGCCACACAATGACCACCCCAGCCGTGCAGTGACCACTCCTGCACAGTGACCCTTGTACTGAGCTCTCCAATTGTGCACTGACCATTCCTGTTACCCCACTGCACAGTGACCACCCTTGTGGCACAGGGACCACTCCCATTGCACAGGCCTCCATTGCTCACATTCGTTTATTATTTTAAAACACTGACGGAACACATCACACCATCATCTATATATATAAATTTACTTTTGCACCACTATAAATTTATATATATAGGGTCTTTAAAACTCTGTACGCTCAGGACACACAGTTCTGGAATAGCAGCACTGGCTACAACAAAAGAATTTTCATTATGAAAACACAGAAAGGAGGTGCCGATATCAAAAAACACAGAAGAAAATAAATTAAGGAAGAGTGCAAAATGAATGAAAGTGCAAAAGGCTTTTGTTACCATAATCACACTCTTTCCACAATATGCTCCCCCTTTTCACCTCTGGGGACTAGGAAGGCTCAGGCCCCAGAAGGAAGGGCTGGGCTGGAGGAAAGGAGCCAGGCTGCAGCCCTCCTGTCTTTCCCTCTGCAAACCAAGAAGCTCTGTGCTGGAGGCTGAGGAGTGAGGACAGGAGTGGCCAAGTCACATCCCTCTCCCAGCTCCCTCCTCTTCTCCAATGCCCTCATTGCACTCATGGCCCCAGATATGCCTCTGCAGGCAGCAGCTGCCCTAAGCCCTCAACCCTCCTGAGCAATTTGGAGGGTTTTTTTTCTAAAAGTGCTTGTGATCACCATGGAAATCAGCAGAGGAAGACAGGGGTGGGCAGCTGTGCTCTGGCAGGGCAGGCACAAAGCTTTCTGAGCTTCAGGCTGGCTGCTCTAATGGCAACTACCCCAATACTGCCCATGCAGAGGGAGAAGAACTTTCCCAAGAGGCTCCAACTACTCCCATGCACCCAGAGTCAGCCACAGACAAGCCCTGACAGAAGATACCCCATGTCCAAGGCTGGAGCACGTTGTGGGACCTCTCTGATGGCTCCAGCTAAGCCCTGCCAACACCAGCTGCAGGGGCAGGAATGGCAGAAACACAGGCTTGGGGGTAGCCACCAGTAAAAAAAAACATTTGACTTCAAAAATTCTTCATTGACCTAGAAATTTTGGCTTGCAGTCACATCTCTCAGAAAGGCCCCAAAGAAGAACCTGCAGGCCAGACCCAGCCCCACTTTCCTCTCTGGCTTCTTAGTGACCCACTAGTGAACATCCCTGTGAGGAATCTTGTCAGGCAACAGGGGAAGGATAAAAAACTTTGGTGGTTCTGCCTTGGTCACAGCTGTCCTTGATGGTTCCTGATGGGGGACTCCAACTCAATGCTCTGTGGGAATGAAGGACTTGCCATGATCAGGGGTGCAGCAAACTTTCCTGCTTTCTGGCTTGTCTGCTGGACCAGGGACAACTGCTCATGGAGGACACATTGCCCAAGACCCTGGGACAGGCATCTGCTTCCTCCACAGCCACAGAGAACACCACCCTAAAACAGCAACACACCAAAAGCAGGGGAATGGCATCATGGTACTCCCACAAACACCCATCCACATGCACACACATGATGGTTTGGGTTTGGTTTTAAAGTATACAGGAAGGTTATATAACAGTAAATAGCCCTTGACCACCTACAAACCCTGTAACTCCCTCACCCAGATGAATCTGGCAGCTCTGTACCCCAACAGCCGAGTGAACCCGAGAGGCTGATGAAGTCATGCTCGATTCCACAGGTGTGACACAGACCCTCACATCTCCCATTACCCTTCCAGTGGGGCTGGTGTTCCTGACAGCTGCTCCCCGTGCCGAGCTCAGACCCAGTGGAGACCCGGGCTCCAGCTATGCAGCCAGATCCCCCAGCTGAGGGGCAGCACCTTGGCAGTCCTGCTCAGTTTGTGTCTGCTCTCTGAAAGGGAGGTGAGGAGAGCCCAGGTCAGGTGGTGCCATGTCTGGCACAATGTGGAGATGCAGCTCTGCCTGTTTTGCTGGTGTCTAGGCAGAGCACGAGGCTGGCTTGATTGCACCCAACAGCAGAGCAAGAGCTGGTGGTGCTGGTTGTACCCAGCCTTGTGGGCCAGCCAGGGCTTGGCTTGTGGCTCTTCTTCCCCTTCAGCAGGACTTTCTGAGCTCCCCACCACCTCTGCTCTCCTGGGCAGCCCAGTGAGACACAAGGCTCTCCATCCTTTACACTAGTTTCAGATGTGATGCCTGGGTAGCACGTCCTCTCCCAGCATCCTGGGACAGTGTTTTGTCCCTTTCCCAACACGAGGAAGAACTTCACACATGGAAATGGAGAAGATAAGAATGGGATGCTTTAGTAAGACATTTCCTTGTAAATTCAATAGCCATGTCCAATGCCAGGGAGCCCTATCATTATCGATCACAGCTGGAGAGGTCTCACCATCATTCTCAGTCTCATGGCTGAAGGTTCCAGTGCTCCTCCTCTTCTTGCCCAGCACTCTGGACCAGAATGAGACTGTCCATCAACTGAAGAGACCAACTTCAGAACCATTAACTGCAGACCAAGTATGTTTTGGGCAGTGACTGTGGAACTCAGGGGGACACACAGCTGTTCCTTCCCACTCTCTCCACAGCTTTCCCCACTGCAGTGCTTGAAGAGATGGAAGGACATAAAGAAGGAAAATGGGGGGAAAGCTGCCTAAAGCAAACCCAAGCACTGACAAAACAAAGACACAGACCAGTTGCTAGTCCTGTATGATGAGCAAGTGGCAGATGTTTCAAGAGCAGGTCAAATGTGACCCCAAAGATTAAATAACAAAGAGTCAAAATGCTACATTTCCATGGGAAGCCTTGAACAGGTTGACCCAGGTGTGACAGTGGCTCTCAAGGCAGTGCTGCTCCAAGACATGTTGCTGGTACACTTGCTCACATCTCCTCATCCCTGTCTTTGAGCACTGGGAAAGGGGGAGAAATTGTTTTGCTACTGATATGTCGTTCTTTGTAATGGGAAGGGAAGTGAACATGGTACTGGGATCACATTGGTGCAGACTATGGAGAGCTTTTGGGCAGGTGGCCATCCTCCAGCACTGCACTGCCACCCCCCTGCTCCAACAGCTCCCACAGGATGATGGATCACAGAGAGTAGCATAGGGGCTGCCAGTAGGCACAGGGACTCTCCAAGGACTCCCAGCCATGTTGGCTTTCCTGGCTTTGCAGACCTTGCCCTCTTGGGCTCTCCTCCATTACACGGGACATTGTTACATGGGCATTCCCAAAGTGCCTGTGCTGTTGTTGAAAAGGTGCTACATTCCAAAAAGGACAGAAACAAACCAGTTCAGTGCTGGGTTTCTTTTAGTTCTGCAGGTAAGGGATCCAAGGACAGCAGAGGATCTGGCTCTTCAAACAGCAAACCCTGGGTGCCTTGTGAGAGCAATCAGTGGGGGAGAAGGCAGCTTGGCAGGACTGAGTCAGCCAACTCAGGAACACCTTCAGAGGTGACTGCAGATCTCCCTATGGAGCAATGGATGCGTCTTGTCCTTGACAGCTGTCTCCACTCTAGAGCGCCTTGCTCCTAATACATGGATCAAAGAGGGCCCAGCTCTCCTTTGCAGAGGATTCTTAATTGCTGCGAGAGGAACAAGTTATCCAAGCATCGTTTCTCCCAGAGAAGTTCTGGACAAAACAGTCTGAAGCGCAAGAAGAAATGGAGCCTGTTCTGCACCCAGCCAGCCCTGGCTCCACAGGGCTGTGGGGCTGCTGCATTACAGGAGAGAGGAACAAAGCACAAGTGCTGGTCATGGGCAGAGCAGCAGCCAGGACACCCAATTCCTGAAGAGGCAAGAGGTGGCCGCTGGTTTCCAGTGCAGCGAAGGGGCAAAGCAAAGTCATCTGGCCTTAAAAAGGGGAAGTCAAAAGAATTCAGAAAAAGATGCAAAATGAGAAGCTCCTTGGGAGTGTCCCTTGGAAATGGTGTCAGCACAAGCCCCACCAGAGGATCATAGTGAGGGAAAAATGCAAATCTCTCTCAGCTGCTGAGCAAAGGCAAGAACAGCCTTTCAATGGGTGCTAGCACAGACGCAGGCAGTCAGTCCCTTCCCATGTCTGGGTGAGTGGACAGTCCCCATCTGTTACAGCCTCCACAGTGCTCCCCCATCCCTCAACCGCCCTGAACTGGTGCAGTCACAGCAGGACATGGGGGCAGCTGTGGCTAGTCTCACGTCCACCCTCCATCCCTGCAGCCACCCCTAAGGCCTGGAGTCAGCCTGTACCCAGCGCTGCAAGAGAAGGGCAGTGTAGAGGGAAGAAGATGGGAGAGGGAGTGGTGAAAGAGTGGAGATGTGGCAGCCAAAACTACATGAGCAGGACATGACAAGCTGTGGTTGGTTGTGGGAATCTCTGTCCTGACCAGACGGTTTGGCAGCACCAGTGCTGAGGGAGGGTCCCGATCGGGCCAAGAAAAGTCACTTTAAGGTGTCATCAGCGTTTTTGAACATGAGGATGGCATTGTAGATCTTGAGTGCTGGGCCCAGCTTGACACTCATAATCTTGACGATGTCAGCCTGCGTCAGCAAGAGGAACGCCTCGCCATCGATCATCTGGGGAGGACAGCAAGAATAAAGACACTCATCAAAAACCCAGGCTGGCATTCCTAGGGACAGCCAGTACCAGCACAACCTGGGAATCTGCACAGTCCCACTAACAGGTGATCCCAGGGAGCTGAGCAAGGGCCACCAACAGCACTCCCACACTGCCCCAGATAAACCACAGCTGGGAGCTTTTGTGCCCAGGAACAGGGCAGAGGGGAAAGGCCCTTCCAGGGGCCATCCCATGAACTCACACTGCAGCCTGGCTGGGATTCTGCACTGGAGCCCAAAGGGACAGCCAGCAGGCACACACCCATCCATTCCCTGCTCCAGGTCCTGGCACACTTAGGGGCTGCCCCCAGCTCAGCTCTGCCTGCCTGAGCACCCTTAAAGCACAGGGGCCATTTACAAACAGGCTGGGAAAACAGCTCTACCCAGTGTGGCCAGGATCAGCTGCTCTGGATGTCATAGCCACTCCCTACACATCTGTCCATAGAGGGATCCAAAAATTACAACTCTGATTGACAGACAGCCACCCAACCACTGTACTGGTGTGAGGGTGCAGATGTGGGTAAGATGCAAGGGTGAGGAGGAAGCAGTTTCCCTCAGGAGGTGATGGTGCTATTAAGGCTGCAGCACCATCTTCCTCCCACCCCCATCCTAATCTCAGTGGGGCCTTTCCTCCCCCATGCCAGGAGAAGAGGGCAGCACAACTCCTTGGGCCTCACTACCTTTCTGGCCCAGTATCTGCACAGCCAGACAGCTGCATACTTGAGTACAGTGGGGCTGAGGGGAGGGATCACTGCCCCATGCTGGATGTGCCCTCAGCATCCAGGAGCAGTCCACTCCAGGAAAGCCACTGGCCAATTCCTCCCAGTCCTGCTGGCAAACAGCTGTCCTTGGCTGCTTGCTCTCATCCTCCAGCCCTTCTCACCTCATCCTTGAAGAGCTTGGCTTGGTCCTCACAACCCGTCAGAGTCTGAACAAAGCCAAACACCTTAGAATAAATGGAGAAAAATGTCAAAACAGAGCAATAGCTCTGGCTGGAGACTCCCCTGAGCCCACACCCTCACTGCCACAGAGGCATTTTGTGCCCTGCAAGGTGCCATGTGGCTGTTGGGGCAAAGGCTGCAATTGCTTCACGCTCCTATGGCCAGGCACAGACACTGGCTTCCCCCAGCCAAAGAGCAGCAAATGCTTCATCAGCTTCATCTCCAACAAGCACCTCCAGCACAGCAAGAGGTTTCCAACCGAGGGTCTGGGGCAATAGAGGGGCCCACAGGGAAAATCAGGGAATTGTTAAGGTTGGCAAAGTCCTCTGGGATCACCAAGTCTAACCATTAACCCAGCACTGCCAATGCCACCACTAACCCATGTCCCCAGGTGCCCCATCCACACTGCTTTTGGACACTTTCAGGAATGGTGACTCCATCTCTGTGCTGGGCAGCCTGTTCCAGTGCATGAGATCAGGCAGGGTTGGCTGATGGGGGTGGTGCCAGAGCTTCTTCAGCTGCTCAGGCATTAAGAGGGGCCAACACAGATGCCCAAGAAAGTGAATGAAAGTGACAATGAAGAATCTGAGGTAAAGATTTCTCTTCCAGACAAAACAGACACTGCTTATCTGCAGAGTCTGGGCTTTAATTTTTGAACTTGGAAAAGGTGAAACTTTTGAAAACTGTTACACACTAAATGAAGAGACTGCCGTTTGTCTTCACCTGTCTGCCCTGGGCCTGGGGGAGCATCATATTCAAGGCAAGTGAGAACCTGGTTGTTCTGCATGGGCTTCCCAGGAGCTGCCCTCAGGGCTTGTGCCACCACCAGCGTGTTCAGGGAGTGGCCACTGAAGCCCCTGCGTGCCTCATGCATCTGCCGTGGTGCTGCACAGCCAGGCAGGTTCTCCCAGCCATGCAAACGGGTCAGAGGCCAGCATGAAGTGTTCCAAATCATCTCACCTCATCAGTGGTCCACTTGGCCACCGTGGTTGCTGTGATGCCAGCCACCCCTGGCAGCAGCTTGCAGTGCTGCTCCCAGCACAGGGACAGGGAGCGGTCGGGGTGAGCAGACAGGGCGGACATGAAGAGAGACTGGTGCATGTTGTCTGAAGAAATAGCTGGGGATAAAAAATGCAAGATGTAATATGAGGTAGAGGGACAAGAACATCCCATTGTATCCAACAAGCCTTGGGGAGAGCCTTGCTCAGGGGAGGGCCAAGGGCTGGCAGCAGATGATCTGATAGATCCATGTATCATGAGCTACAGGTTGTCCCTTGATGTCCTAGGATATCAGTGCATCCAGTGTTCAGTTTGGTGGGATTTGGGATAGGAGTTTAGAGACAAGCTTGGCTTTGCCTTGTTCTCACCACCTTCAATCATTCATTTTCCATACTGAACTAGGTTTCAGTGTCAAATTTAACACCAGAATGTCTTCCCATATAATCCAGTTCATTTCACATTCTTAACAAATGTTTTTGCTCACTCTCTGGTCCAAGGAGTCAAGGATGGCTCCCAAGAAAAGCTCATTCTTCATCCCCAGTGCTGGGGTAGATGAGCCATGGTAAAATGAAGACTGACTGGGATAAATGTCAGGCATCTACTTCTGTCAGACATCATAACTAAACACCAAGCAAACTGTTCAGCATCAGTTTCCATGCGGCAGCAACAATTTGGCATTTTACAACTGCACTGAATTTTTGGGGCACAGCATCCTATTATCTCTGCCTGAAGAGGATAAAGCACCACAGAAAATACACTGCCATAGAAAGAATCCTAATTCCCTGCCCTAAAGCACTCAAAGATTCACAGACATAACCCAAGAGCTGTGCTAAGGGAGCTAACAGAGCTCTGGTATAAGGCAGGGATGTTCCCTGTCAATGATCAGCTCTGGCAGTCAAGCACAAGGCCCTCACTGGGATGGAGCTGTGTGAGCCAAACCTCGCCCCAGCAGCCACCAGCCTTGCCTGCAATGACATTGTGGCAGAGGATGGCACTTACTCTGGAAGTCTTCCTGCTGGATCTTCCGGTACTTTGGAGGTCGCCCTCTAAAGAGACAGGAAGACTGATGTCCAACTGGGCTGGGGCTGGCCCAAGGGCCCTCCTCCACACCGCACTTAGCAATGCTTCAGCAGTGGGAGCAGGGATTACCACTTGGACCCTCACCCAAAGAGCTGACAGCTAAAGACAGAAAATGTGGGAAGAAAAACCAAGAGAAGTGCCCAACAGAGCTGAAAGGACCAAGGCCAGCTGCCAGTGACTGTGCTGCCCTGAGGCCAAGGAGCCTCTCTGGCCTGGTCATCGCTCCCAGGGTAGGCAGTGGTGGCACAGGGGCCCTGCATGGGGCTCACTGGGTGTTCCCCTACCTCCCGTGGTGCCGAGATTTCTTTCGCTGAGGGAAGCCCATCAGGTTCCTCTTGCGAGTTGAGGCCTCAGTGTCAGACAAGTCAGCCTTCAGCCTGCCCTGGTTCTTCTCTGCCAGTGGGCACCCTGAGAGGCAGTAATGGGCCGTGAATCTCCCCGTCACATGTCCTGACCCATCGCAGCCCGGCGTGGGGCACTTCCTAGAGAACAGAGGGGAGACAAGCGTTGGACCCAGCTTGGAGCAGCACAGGGGGGCGAGTCAGCAGGGCTGCCCTTCTGCCCCCAAATGTGGGCTGCCATAGACCTGGGCATGGAAAGCAGAGTAAAGATGTGCTGACCAAACACCTGGGGTTAAGGAACTGGATGCTGGGGCAAAGTACACCCAGTCCCTTCAATACAAGCCCTTGTTCATCTGCCATCCCAGAAACCCTGTGCAAGTCACCACAGTGCTAAGTAAGCAGGTTATTGGGGTTCACATTTTTCTTTCCTTGACTCCACAAGCATCCAGACCAGATTCAGAATGAGCAGGAAGCAAGTGTCATGAGCATGACCAGTAGAGAAACCTCTGGGAGGCAGACCTGCCTTCCGCATTCTCATGGATACTTCACCACGCTGGCTCCTCCTGATGCCAGCCTAGCACTGGGGTTGGTACTAGACTGAGCCTGTTTTCCCCTGGAAAGGTCTTGCAAGTGACTGTCTGAGCTGGGAAAATGCACTGTTCCTTCTCAGGACTTCTGAGCTCAGCCTCACAGTGAAAGGCATCCATGAGGGATGGGAGGAACAGTGTACTCACAGTGGTGTCAGTGAACAGCATCTTACAGACGCTGTCTTCTCCATAACCTATAGGTCCCCACAGGTAGAGGGGCACACAGAGCACCCCTGGGGTCTCTAGGTGCCACAGGACAGGAACAGGAGAGGCTCACAGGAGTTACACCAGCTGTGAGCTCCGTGCTGCCTTGGGGCCCTGCCTGGGGAGAGTAGGGGACAGAGACAGGCTAAGTACAGGGAAGGGCTGGATGCTGGTGAGGGTGGCAGAGGAAGAGCTGGCACGGACTGGCCGGGAAGCTGGACTCTCTGAGCTGTGCTGGGGAGCTTACCTGTGGTGAAAGCTGTACTTGGAGCTCTTGGTGTGAGGGATGCTCTTGCAGCCCAGGGTTGGGCAGCCCGTATGGGCAGAGGAAGTTGGTTCCTTTGCCCCTAGACCAGGAGGAGAAACAGGAGAGACACTGCCATGGCTGCAAACCCAGGCAGAGACAAGGCCTTGGGTTCACTGCCTAAAATAAACAGGGTGGACTTTTCCAACTGACAAATCCATGGAAAGGTCCTTCCTCCCTGCCCATCCATGGCCAGCACTAGCTGTCCCATTTCTGTGCAGACAGCAACACTGGGGGTCTGGTCTGTTTGTGCCCTGCAAGGTGGGACTGGTGCAGGCACAGGACTTACTGAAAGGAGGCTGCAGTGGGTGTCCAGTTTTTGAGCACCAGCCTATGGGGTGGATGTCTGGATGATCTGCATCAATCCAGAAATCATAGATGTGACTCCAGCCATCAAAATGGATCTGGGAAAACAAGCAGAGAGGACACCCTTCAAAACTAAGGACATGTTCCTGAGGATCTCTGGAGCTCTCCAAGTTGACAGCAAGCAGTAGGGTAAAGCTGAACCACAGCACAAGGCTCTCTTCCACTCCTGGAGCCAGGCACTGGGACCTGCCAACCTCTGCATAGTGGACTTCCACAGACCTCCACTCCCAGTGAGCTGGGAAGGGCAGGAGCAAGTCAGCACATAGCCTGGACACAGGCTCAGCACTGATCCTCCAGCACCCACCTTTATCCTGTGATCTTCCACATCCTCCACACTGGCCACTCGGATGAAGGAAGGACTCCTCCTGTCCACTGCCTCCAGCTTCATGTTGACCAGGAAGCCATGGGGTGGGCGCTGGAAGAACCCAGGTCAGCGGGGAGCAGGGCCATTCTTTAGGCTCCTACACCCCTTGGCAGATTTCCCAGAAGTGTGTGTTCATCAATCCCAGTTTCAAGCCCTGGCCTGGCTGGGGAAAAGTCATCCCAGATCACAGTGGCAATAGGAGAGAGTGGGAACAAGCCTCCTGAATCTGAGCTGTATTTTAACAAGATGGGAAAGCTGTGCTCCAGGGAAGATGGCTTCTAAGAGACAGATTTTTGGGAACCATATTGCAACCACACTTGGCTGGATGCAGCTGCTGATGGTGCAGTTTGAGACAAAAACTAATCAAGCAAACCTAAATTATTTCCCTTTCCCCAGCTTCTGTCTAGCCAAAGGGATGGTCATACTTCTCTTTTTTCCCACAACTTGCCCTGACTTTAGAACCTTGAGTGTAAATCTGAAGCCCAGACCGTGGCAGGAGCACACAGAACATCACTGGACTTCTCACAGAAGACCCAGCAATGGAGAAAACTCGAATTCCTGCTGAAGTGGGGTGGAGCAGATGATATGGCACTCACCACTTTAAAGGCCCAAGCTGGGACAGCAGATGCTCCAGTTTCCTTCAAGTACTTTTCCCAGGTGAAGTTGTCAGGTTCAGGATAATCTGGAAGGGGGAAAATGCAGAAGGTGAGACACGCCTGCAGGAAGACAGCAAATGCTCCAGAATATCCCACTGCCTTCAAGGGCCAACCAAGTCTGTGCCAGCAGGCACAGAGGAACCTGAGAGACACCAATAAGTGCTACAATTTTCTCAAGGACCATGAAACCCAGGATACAAGGAAGCAGAAAATATCTGGGTGTGCACAGCTTGGGTCCTTCTTGTGTCTCCGAGTGGAAACTTGGCCCAACACAACCACTGTGCTGCACCTGAACATGTGTACAGGAGCCTTGGCAGGTACATGCTGCCTCCCTGCCTGTGGCCTTGCTGAAGGAAACTGTCTGGGCTTGCACATAAGCAAGGATCATGGGGTTTGTGCCCCCAGGAACCCCATGCCACCCTAAGAAGCCTGTCCCCAAGGGGATGCACTCCCAGGCCACTGACTCACCTTGAGGAGGTGTGAGGGGTTTGCCGTGCTCATGACACCATCCGACTGGGTGGATGTATGGACTGCTGGGGTCACACCTAGAAAACACACCCAAGCTCTTACACACCCAACTCATCACCATGGGCTGTGGGGGCTCAGGGCACGACACTTGGCAGCACCCTCAGACCTGCACCACCAGCAAAAGGCCGTGCAGAACCAGAGGTTTTCTCCAGCATCCTTGTCCCTGAGTGACCCAGGGAACCCCCAGGGCCCAGCAAGGCAAGGGTTAGAGCACGGGAACTCAGCTCTGAGGGGCAGGACATGCACATGCCTCTGCCCAGAGAACAGCAGCCCTTTGCTGCGAGTAGGGAGGCAGGACGCCCTCCAGCGCTTGGAGCAGTGAGACAGGGATGGTTGGGTGGGCTCATGTCCCCATCCCAGCTCCCAGTAAGTCATAGCACCCTCAGGAGATGCTACTTTACAGGTCTGCCCTGGAACACAGCAGGCAGCTGCCCAGCACCAGCCAGGGACAGAAACTGCACCAGCCCCGCAGCCCCTTGGGGTGAGAAGGTCAGAGGACTCCAACCATAAGGGAAAGGAGCTGCTCTCAGGACCCTGACTGTGCTAACTGGCCATTTTAACGGTCTTAATCAGCCTCAGCTGGGACATCTCCTCACCCTGGCACAATCCCCTGCCTACAGATGCAGGAGTTCCTTTTTAAGATCATGACTTCAGTCTCTGCACTGCAGGTGACGCTGTCTCCCAAGCAGGCTTCAGGCTGAGCCCACAGCATGAGATCAGGCCTGTCTTTGCCCCATGCCAGGTACAGAGCCACGGTGACATTCCAGAAGGTGACATGCAACAGGTAAAGGTTTGTCCTCCAGCACAGAAGGGTGCCTCTCTGCCTCCCTAGACCACAGGTGGCCTGTCTACCGCAGCATGCTGGGATTGTCCCATGCCTTCCCAAGCACCCTGTCACTTGTGCTGAAGCAGTGGCAGGGTGTCTCCCCATCAGTGGCACTTCAGGAGCCTCTGTGCACTTACCAGTAGTCATAAGTATCATCCCAGTTGTCAAAGTGCACCAAAAAGCGATTGTCCACCACATCAGTCACTGTGGCAACACAGATGAGGGAAGGGTTCATTCGGTCCACAGCTTCAAGCTTCATGCCTACCTTGAATCCTGGAGAAGCCTCGTGCTGGCAGGAGAGAGGGGCAAGCTGCAGCACCAGCTCCTTCCTCACCACTTCCCTAGGCTGCTGCAAGGAGGCACCGCCCCAAACCCTCACAAAACCAGACCCTCTCTGGCTTCCAGGCAGGCCCTGGACCACTCCGGCTTCAAGTAGGGCAGTGCCCTACTATGTATGCAAGGAAAGAGGCAGAGGGTAACTAACTCAGCTTGGCCACACAAAGAAAAAGTGATCTGCAGACCCTCAGGATCTTCTATAAGCAGCAACCTCCAAGACAAAAACAGCCTTCAACTGACACCATGTCTTGGGTTGAGCTGGCAAAATGCCAACTGCCCAACACAGAGAGAGAATCCACCCCCACCCACCAAGGGAAGAGGAGGGAGGAAAAAAAAACCAAAGAGGAGAAAAAACTAAAAAAAACCCAAACCTGAAATAGCAAGCTTCTTATATTTATACAAAAGAGAGACAATTAAAACCAGAATATGATATAACACATATATGTACAAATGTGGGAAAAAACCCCAAACCACCACCACCAACCACTGAGTCTCCCACCCAAACAACACAGAGCTCCACCATCCCAGCTCACAAAAACACCCCAACAAGCTCCCCCCAGAAGGATACCCTGCAAGAGAGGAGAAAACCAACAACAAAAAAAAGGTCTTCCCAAACCAAATAGCTGTGAAGGGGTGACAAGACCCAACACCTCCAGCAATGGTGATGGCAGGTGTGCTCGGCCCCCAGCCATGAATGGGACTGAGCCAGGCACCTCCTACACCTTCTTTTATACTTGATTTTGACGTCAAATTATATGAAATCTCTTTGGTTGCTTAAGTCAGGTGATGCTTGTCCCCTCAAATCTATCTAGACTCTCTGGGCCTGCCAAACTGAGGCCCAGCTAAAACTAAAGCCAAAACTACCACACACTAGTCACAAAACACGTGTTTGGGGTCACAGTCCTTCAGTGTCAGCAGTGACCAATGCCCTAGGCATGGCAGGAGCACCTGGGATGGGGCCCTTCTCCCCTCCTTGCCTTTATTTCTTGGACCTAAAGTCTGTGTAAAATGCTGCATCACACCT
Source organism: Sakesphorus luctuosus (assembly GCA_013396695.1). Taxonomy (NCBI): domain Eukaryota; kingdom Metazoa; phylum Chordata; class Aves; order Passeriformes; family Thamnophilidae; genus Sakesphorus; species Sakesphorus luctuosus. The sequence goes on from VWZD01006967.1 coordinate 41,029, forward strand.
GCTGGTGGAATTGTTGCAGCAATGAACAGCAGGGTTTAGACACAATCAATAACTCAAGCAGATTCATCAGTAGGTTGAGTTTCCTCTGTAGCTGATACAGAAATGATCAGCATTTTGCACTCTACTAAATTCCCACTTTCCTTAACCAAGCTTCCACATGAAAAAAATAAGCAGACAGAAACAATGAAGACACAAAACAGAGAAAAAAAAATTATACTTATGAAACTTTAACTGATTTTTTTTAGCAAAATAATTGTTAGGAGTAGCGGTTACTTCTCCTTACCAGTACTTCTGTAATAGATTTAACTGTCCCTGAGACTGGCCTGGATGAAACAGTCAATCAAACCAGCACCAGTTTGTGTCCAAACCAAACTAGTGTCCAAGCTACAGATCCTGAGCAGCAAAGTGCCACAGCCAGCAGTACCTGCTGCTGGCCCTCTGCACTGTGGGCTTGAGAAGTGTGGGGTGAACAGAGCAAAGCTCAGTACTGGTGGAGGCATTTTGCTCAGCTGGAGGGGAAAACTCACACCTGAACCTGTAGGCTCTGGCAGGAAGGAGATTCTGCTACTCACAGTGTTTCGGACCAAGAAGAGGTGCTTAGGAGCTGCCTGAGCCTTTGTTAACTTCAAGTAGTTTGTCCAGCTGAATTCTTCTTCCTTATAACCTACAATCCCTCAGGAAGAGAAATGAGAGCAGTGGGTTCACAGCCAGGAGGTGGTGAGGGGGAGCCTGGCCACCCCTGACCCGCCGTCCCCCTGCCAGGCATGTCCTGCAGTGGGCTGACAGGACCCACAGCAGCCCTGGAATGCCCAAAGCCCATGGCTTAGGCCCAATGGCTCGTTTTGAAGGGGTGTTATGAAACATGAGCAGTGGAAATCCAGAGTGCAGCTCCTGCACAGAGAGAATCAGTTTCGCCTGCTGACTCCAGCCTGGCAATGGGACATCCAACAGGGATTTGACTCAAAATGTGAGCAAGAAGAGATAGGTCTGTCCCTTTCAGGTGCCTGAAGGAGACAGATTGTCCTGTGGAATCCCCGTGAGTATCCCTCCAAGGCCAGTATCCCAGCAGCATCCCTCCTGGTCCCAGCTGAGCCACCCTGTTGGCACCTCAACCTCTGCATTTGGCACTACTGTTCATCCCCCTCCTTCACCAGGACCCAGAAACCAAGATAAGCTAACGCCTTACCTTTGGGAGGCTGGAGTTTGTGCCCTGTCTCCTCAAACCAACCAGCAGGGTGGATGTCTGGGGAGTCAGCATTCAGCCAGAAATCATGGCACTCAGAGTAGCCATCAAAGTGGAGGCGCATTCGGTAACCACACACCTACCAGCAGAGAGAGCAGGAAAGGGAAAGAACCATGGAAACCTCCTGCTCTCCCTAGCTGAGCCTCACATGATCCACCCCTCCTGCACACCACCTCAGCTTCTATGGCTTTGGGAAGCCAAGAGTTAATCACAGGCCAGTGCCCAAAGCAGGAGGCACAAGCCAGTCCCAAAGGGTGTCCAGCATGGAATAATGCCAAGGTCATGGGTTCAATCCCCTGTGTGGGCCATTGACTTAAGAGTTGGACTCGATGATCCTTGTGGGTCTCTTCCAACTCAGAATAGTCTGTGATTCTGTGATTAACAAATAGGACTGATAAACTTACTAAAGTCAATGCAAGGCCGCCACAAGGCAGCCCTAAGAAGGGATGTTCATGCTAGTGCATGAAATGTCACAGTGGGGCACCTTGTTGGATCCAGCAAGTGCAAAGATTCCCTTTTCTGCACCTGGGGAAGCTGCTGGTGGAGGGATTTTGGCTAAATGCCATGCTGGCTGCCTGGGAAACACTGCAAGGTGAGGCTGGTTGAACTGCTACACAGCTGAGTGGAGAGCACCCCCACACACAAGGAAGAGCGATGAGATGTCTCCACACCCTCCACCTCAAGGGCTCAGACCTGTCCTAGGGACATCAGCTCAAAGATAAGAAGCTGCTGCCATCATCACAACCCCTCCCCTCAAGACCTGTTGTGTCATGGTGATGGAGAGACCAGCTAGGTCAGGGCACAACAGCAGCTCCACAGCGCTGTGTCCTCTCCCTGTGAGCTGGCAGTCCCTATGACCTGTTTGTTTGTCCAGTGTGCTGGAGCACCAGCTCATCTCCTGCAGCAATAGGCAGGCAAAGGAACCAACCTCATCTCCTCCACAGGCCAGCTGGCAGCACCTTCCCTGCCCCAGAGTCCAAGGAACCCAGGAATATGTGAGGCACCTTACCTCAGCCACAGTCAGGATGAAGTACATAGATGGGTGCTGTGGGTCAATCCCCTCCAGCTTCATCCCCACTTTAAATCCATTCTTGTGCTGGGAAGCTACTTGGTACTGGAAACAAAAATTAAACTACAATGTAAAAACCAGCATAGGGAGCTGAGTCTAGAACTAACCTGAGGAGCAACCACCAGGCAATGGGAGCTGCTGGGACCAGGAGACTACAGGCCACAGCTTATGTTATGATCCAAATTGTAATTCTTTTCCCATTGAAAAACACATGGTTCCATCTCCTTGTGGGTTTGCATTTCTTGCTATTGGCAGGGCAGAGGACGCAGCTGGGGGTAATGGGGCACCCTGGAAGCTGGACACCTTGGAACAGGGGTGCAGCACAGCAATGTGGCCTCAGGAGAGCCCACACCTGGCTTCCAGGAAGGGCTGGAAAGGCTCCACCACCCTGCCAGACTCACAGGGTTGTCCTAGGCAAAGGTGAGGTGCTTGAGATGGGGAACAGCACCCTGCTGGGGAGGGAGAGTCCAGGCAAATCACAACTGGAGGCTGACCAGTCACCTCCAGGTGACAACGGGAGCTTGATATTGCTCAGTCCCGCAAAACAGGGAAGCAAGGAAGAGAGGAGAAGGAGGAGGGGTGGGGGGGAAAAAAAGGGAAAGAAAAGAGAAGATGAAAGAGGAAAAAAGACAGCAAAATCCCAACTCACATCCTGGAAGAGATCTAAAGGGGCAGCGACAGCTTTCTGCTCCTCCAAGTAGGACGCCCAAGACCAGCCTTCTTTCTTCTCCTCACTGGCACCTAAGCGCAGCACAAATGCACACAAACGCTGCTGAGAGGCCACTCCAGCCCCAGCCCTGCTGCCCTGGGGGCAGCTCCGAGGGCAGGCGGGTCCCACTGGGGCCATCCCGCTCTCACACACAGTCCTGCATCCCTGCAAAGCTCAGCACTATCCTATCAGAGCCTCTTCTCCAGCAAACTTGGCCAGTGTGTGAGGAGTCCCCATGACCTAAATATCCTCTGTCACTGTACCATGTCCTAGAAAGGTACCTGGTCTAGTGGAAGGTGTCCCTGCACATGGCAGGGATGTTGGAATGAGATGAGTTTTAAGGTCCTTTCCAGCCCAAACCACTGCCTGATTCTATGATTCTAAGGAGCCTAAGGGACAAGCCATCCTGAGTAAAGACACCTCTGCAACCAGGTCCTCCTCCAGCCAGTACATCTTATATGTCCACAGCACTGATGGATTTTTGGACAGCCAGCAGAATCCACGTAGAGGTCTGGGAATCATTCCCAGATGCAAAGGGCTCCCAGCCAGTCAAATCAGCAGCAGGCTCACTTCCCAGTTCTGCTGTCCTCTGCTCTGAGACAACCACCTGCCCCCCCGGTGGCACACCAGGGCCCCCCTGATGCCCTAGAGATGCATTTACTCCAAAACAAGACAGACTCGACAGGTAGGGAGGTGACCCTTCATGCCTTTGAGAAGGCCACAAAGGCCTTTCCTGAGGCACATGAGACATAACCCAAGTTTCTTCTCCAGCCTCCTTCTCTCCCTATTTTGTAGCACCTGAAGGGACTCCAGGAGTGCTGTGCCTATTCCAGCATTGAGGAATTCACAGCTACAGGTCTGTCATGGCAGACAACCTCATGTAGGACAGGTCAGAAATGCAGGGAAAAAACAGACCTAACTCCTTCCTCCCTTAGGGAAGTGGAGATGGAAAAAATAAAAACACAGAGGAAATTAAAGCTGAGCTTTAGTGATCAAAGTGACTAACCCAAGTGCTTTATTGATACTTCAGCGTGATAAACACTTTTAGTATTCTTCAGGACATAGCAAAAGTGCCAGGTATGGCGGGAAATCTGTGAATACAAGCTCTGCACTTCCAGAGAACAGCAAACACACCAGGAGTCAGAGTGTACACTGCCAATGCTGCACTGAAGCATCCAGGGATGTATTTTCTTTGCTGATGTACTTCTAAAATAGGAGAAAATAAAATGCTGAAATAACAAGGCTCAGCACTGCTTCTTTGTATGCAGCAGGGAAGTTTACACGCTCTGTGGATACCCATGACAGGCAGGTATGAGATTTTTAGTAGTGGTTTAACTCATTGTTACATCCGGGATTAATGACACCCGGCCCCTGCCACTGTGACTGCACATGGCTATGAAGAGGAGTATGAAGCTAGAACATTTTCATTTTTAAATTATTTTGAGTATGACCTTTCATTACTCAAACACAAAAGGTTTCCCATAAATGTTTATTTTCATTATTTCCCCAAGTTTTCCTTTCCCCTTACCCCCATCACACTGCAGGCAAAAAAGCAACCAAGCAAACACTGCCTCCCTTTAGCTTGTCTCCTTTCCCTTCATGTTGACAGCTCTGCTTTTGAGATCTCTGATACAGTCCAGGAAGAGATGCCCACAGGATGAGACAACCCCAAATCACATGGCTTCAGTGGCACCAGACCTACAGAAGCAGCTCCCAAACTTGTGAGCTCCTGATGAGATGAGGGAAGCCCATCACAAAGGAGGGCAAAGCCACACATGGTGCAGAGTCCTCTTACTGCTCAGCATAGTGTCTCTGGGAGCAAACATGATATCCACGAGCCAGGAACAAATTCAGCTCCCGAGGGGAAGGACAGAAAGCACTGTACAGCACAGGCCAGGGCCTGAAGCAGACATAGCTGTATCTGTACAGGTGCACCCTTCCCATGAAGAGAAAGAGAGGAAAGGAGAGAAATGGAAAGAGACAGAGAAAGCAGGATCAAGCAAGCAGAGGAGCTTACAAGCCTTCAGGCACATGTACCAGTGCATTGCACTGAGTGTTTGACTGTGCTGGAGCACCAAAATGGTCCAGCCCCACTATGGGACACCCCAGCCATGGTGGGAGCGCTGACCCCACCGCCCGCCTGGCCCTCCGTACCGTGCTGGCTCCCATTCCATGCCTCAGCCTCCAGATTGCTCATGGCAGTGTCTCCCACAGAATTTTTCCGCTCTTCCTGCTTTTCCTCCTAAACATGAGAGCAGACAAAAGAAAAACCCAGGTCTGCACAGAGATTGAGGCTGTGTATTGTACCCTCACACTGGTGCCAAGGGCCTTACTGTGCCTCCATGACATCTGTGATTTACCTTGGCCCAGAAATGGGCTGCAAGAGAATTTGATGATGGGAAGGTGCAGGAGATTTTGGTACTCAGTGGTAGCAATCACACCTGGAGAGGACCTGCTACAGTCAGGGCTGACAAGCAGAGCTTCCTTGTCTTGTCAAAGTCTCTTCTTTTCTCCAGGACACATATCATACAGTCAGACACTCTCTTACTTCAACACTTGTTTTGGTGGCCCAGACTCAAGAGAGCAGCTGAGAACACTAAATACCCACAGGCCAGCCGGATGTGTCTAGCACTGCCCAGTCCATGGCAGTCATGCCAAGCAGCCAGCCCAGTGTTAAAAGCCCTGATGCTCCACACATTCAGATCTTTTTGGCATTAAGAGCCAATGGGTTATCCCTCTGACCCACAGCTGACACAGCCCTGAAAAGCACTGATGAGAACTGCAAACATGCACAGCGCACACAGGGGTGGCCCATCACCCCCCTGACATTGGCACATCTGCACACATGCCCTCCCTGCCCTCATCCTACCATTTGCTCAGATTCATATTCTTCCTCTGAGGGGCTCTGATAGTCCTTCCTCTTTCTTTTCTTCACAGGCTTGAGGATTTCAGTGGCATTGGTGCTGCTGGCAGAGTTTTCCACAATGACGGACCTGCACGGAGGAAGGGAGGGTAAAGCACTGTGGCTTTGTGACACTGTGTGGTATGTGACACTGGCTGGGGTATTGGTAAGGTAGGGGCTGCTGGAGAATCACTTGTTCCCACATTTCTTACTCACACATGCTCCTATCCCTCCTGACTTAATGTACATGCTCCTCAGTGCACAAGTTGGCAAGAATTAGAACCAGGGACAGGCCACACTTGGGTGTCAAATCTGAATGTACGGATGGATGAAAAGGGATCTAGCTTTTTGCAATGCTCTAAACTGCACCAGAATCACACAGAGATGCTGGAAAATGAGTCCCAGGAGTCACACATCAGTCAGCAGACTGGCTGGGAATGTCCCAGTGACTCATGCCTTCCACTGCTGCTCAGCCTGGAAGCACCCACTGCAGCAACTTCCTGCAGCAGCCCTGCTCCAGCAGATACATGTTCGAGGCCACAAACTGGCCGGGAGAAAATCTGGCTCCTGTGCTTCCTGCATGCTTTCCCTGAGACAAGTCTGCATCCCCTCACTCTGCAGCCAGAGCACTCTGCCTATAGCAATGAGGGGAACAAGAGGGATCCCCCAGTGGCAAATGTGCTCACTTTCCTTGCTGGAGCACACAGACCAGGGGACGGAGGACAGATGGATGGATACAGCTCTGCATGGTGCAGACTCCCCTTTCTTTACCTCTCTTTGAACTGCTGGTGACAGTGCTCACTGCAGAAGCCCCTGCCTTCCCGGGCCCCATCCCACACGTGTCTCCGGCCACAGGCATCGCAGTGGCACATGCTTTCTGCTGTGGACAGCTTGCTCTGCTCTGGCACATCTGGGAGGAGAGAGGAGGAGCAGTAAGGCACAAGATGCAGCAAAGGAAGGAGAGCAGAAGCAGGAGACATTTGCCTCATTCAGGGACCACAGCAGACAGCATGTGTTGGATAGTGGTACCCACTGCCCAAGTGTCACCATGGTGCCCTTACCATTAGCCACAGCAGGATTGTCTCTGCTGGTGGGTGCCACCTCTGATTCCCCATCTTTCTCTGTGTGATCCTCCTTTACAGCTTCCACTGGAGGTATCTTATCAGCACTCACCACCTTCAGTGTCCCATACTCATTTATTCTGAACTATGTCATTGAACCAAAAAACAAGGAAGAAGAGTTAACAAGAACAGAAATGTAACTTGATAGCTAGTGGGTGCACCTGAGCTCTGAGAATGAAGTACATGGTTTAGTCATCAGTGTGTCCAACAAGAGGACAGTTCTTCTGAGGTCAGAGATGAGCACAGCACCCCAGTTCCCTGTAAAGATGACCGTGCCTGCAGCCTGTGCTGGACACACCACGGGCACTCGGGTGACCAGCTGGCAGAATGGCTGGAGGATGGCTGGAGCTGGCAGGTGGATGGCTGGAGGATGTGGTGCCCTGAAGCTGAGCAGCAGCTGAGAAACTGTGCAAGCTAAGTCATGCACTGAGGGGTACCCCTAAAGGTAGCCTCTGCCTGCTGAGCGCTGCTTCAAAGGTGAAGGCAGGAGCTGGGTGAGTGCCAGCTCCATGGTACAGCTTGGAAAGGAAAGATGCCCTGCATACCACATAGCACACCTGTGCCTCCCTGTGCAGGGCAGACCTGCTCCAGCCCTCCAGGCGCCACGTGTGAGCTCTGCTAAGCTCCCAGGATGGGAGTGGGAGAGGGATTGGGCACAAGAAGGGCCAGAAGAGCCAAAGGATCCTCCATCAGGGGTGCAGGGTTACCAGCTGTCAGGTACCTGTGCAGGTATGTCACATCCTGGTGGTCCCTGCCTAGCACAGGCTGGGGGACTTACAAGGTCAGGGAGCTGAGGGGAGTGGCAAACTGGGCAAACACTTTGGCCCAGGGCTGAACTTACCCGCAGGTTACTCCCAGGCAAAGTAGCCACCCCATCCTTCCACTCCAGCACACGGACTGTGCTGCAGGTCTGCACCCCGCCGATCTGGGGAATGACAGTAGCTGTGATAGGCTCATTCCCTGCTCCCCTCTCCAGCCTTTCAGCCCCTTTGCTTCTCTGTGGTTCCCGGGGGAATCGCTGGATTTCTAAGGTGCTCGTGGGAAGGTTGATGGTAGTGGCATTTGCTTGAGAAGGGGAGAAAGAAGACAAACAACCAAGAGGCATACACAGAACACTTCATTGATGCAAAAAAGGCTCAAAGGCAGCACAAAGTCACAGAGGACATGGTCTCCCAGCTGAGGGCTGTGCTGTGGCCACAAGCAGACAGAGTGACTCAAAAAATCTGCAGCCAGCAACTGCTTGTGCTGGGGGGTAGCACCAACACTATCCACATTCAGAGGTTTCTGCTTCAGCCTGATATCAGCCTCTTTCTGTGACCAAAATGCCCTGATGTAGCAGGAGTGTCCTGGTGAGCTCCTGGACTGCAACTTCAGTTTAAAACTTCCAGTTCAGTTACTTTTCAAAGGAACACGCTGTGCAGATCAGAGTCTCTCTGCAGTGAGAACTGAGTCACCAGGAGCAGGAAAAATTGGGAGATCTGCTTCTGAAGAACACCCCTGATCTCACCTAACACACATCCATGTTTTGCTCACACACCTCCTTAAATACACTGGTCAGCTGGGCTGAAAATTGTGCCAGTTTCCAAGATGGGTAAGAAGGATGACCCTGGAAATTACAGGCCTGTCAGTCTCACTACAGTTCCTGACAAAATTATAGACAAAGTTATTCTCAGAGTTATTGAAAAACACTTGGGAGGCAGCAATTGTCGGTCACAGCCATAGTTTCGCAAGCTGACCAAGGAAAGCCAATAGATCTGGGGTTTTTAGGATTTTAACAAAGCTTTTGATACTGTCTCTCACACTATCCTTATGGACAAAGTGTCCAGCACAGACCTCAATTGGTCCATCATATGCTGGGTGAGCAACTGGCTGATAGGCTGGTGGTTCTCACCAGTGGGGTTCCCCCGGGGCACTGGTTTAGGGACAGTGCTCTTCAATGTTTTTATAAATTATGTGTATGCAGGCATCAAATGTAAATTAAGTAAGTTTAATGATGACACAAAGTTAGGAGGAGCCGTGGATTTGCTCAAGGGTTGAGAGGCCTAAGAGAGAGAACTGGATGGACCAGAGAGCTGGGCAATCAGAAATGGGTATGAAATCTAAGAAGAGTAACAGCTGGATTCTGCACCTGGGATGGGATAATCCTGGTTATATGTAGGAATTGGGCAACAAGCCCCAGCAGGAGCCAGCAGTGCCCTGGCAGCCCCAAGGGACAGCCTTGTCCTGGGGCATCAGGGCCAACATCACTGGCTGGGTGAGGGGGGTCTGTCCTGCTCTCCTCTGGGGCTGCCTCACATCGAGTCCTGGGGGCAGTTTGGACACCTCAGTACACAAAGGACATCAGAGGGCTGGAGTGTGTCCACAGGAGGGGGACCAGGATGGGAAAGGGTTTGAGGGCAGGACTTTGGAGGAGCAGCTGAGGCCACACTAAGAAAAGGTTCCTCACCCAGAGCAGTCCCTGGGACAGGCTCCACAGGGAAGCAGTCATGGTACCAAGCCTGGGGGAGCTCAGGGAGTGTCAGTCTCCACAGCTGTCAGTGCACAACAGTCTTAGTCCTATGGTTTAGTTCTAGGTGGTTCTGCCAGGACCAGGGAGTTGGACTTGATCCTTATTTGTCCCTCCCAGCTTGAGATATTCTGTGATTCTATGATAATGCAGCAGCCCAGGAGCCCACAGCTCCACAGAGCAGGGACCCAGCACACTGTGCTGCCCTGGTACAGGACTCCAGATATAAGGGCTTTGGTTTAAAACTCAAGAAGTTTTGATTGACCACACACCATTCAAGTGATGTGGAATAGCCACAGAAAACCTCTAAAATGGCAACAGCACCATGGCTTTGCCTCCCAAGATTTGGGAGTAGCACAGATACACAAGGAGTGTGAGGTGTAAGTGTGGGGTGAGAAGGCTGGGGAGGCACCAATTAGAGAGGACTGTTCCACATACCTGGTATGATGAAGGCAGTGGTTGGCAGGTGAGTGCTCTGCACAGTGCTCTCGGTGGTGACCACGTGGACACTGACCTCCCCAGCAGCATTGCCCTTTGTGCTCCTCACCACCTCCATCTCCATCCTGCTGTCCATCACCTTGCCCAGGCACAGAGTGGGGCACTGCAACACAGCAGGAGAGGAATCAAGTTGGTACCAGTACAAACACAAGAAAGGAATGATAAAGTGACTTTCTGCCATCTCCTAGCAGAAACCCCTACAAGATGTATGAAAGGTCCATTTAACCCAACAGAGAACAACATGAAGATCACAGCTGGCATCAACATGACCCAGTAAAGCCCCTATTGTGAGATTCCCAGCTCAGTGCCTGCAAATGTCAAGGGTTTTTTCTTACCTGGCACCACCATAAGATGGTATGAGCACAGCAGGTCCACCACAAGATGCTCCTGGCTCCTCCAGGGGCCTATACTATTCTAACACAGACTTTGTCTGGGGGCTGGCAAATCCTACCCTGGAGCAGGTGGAAGTCCATGAAGCTCCTCTTCCAGTTCTCACGTTGGAGTGTCACCTTTGATCTTCTAATGGGCTGCAAGAGAGAATATCACAAGTGACATGGTGGGGGTAGTGAGTGGGGGAGTCTTGATGTCTGTCTGCTGCATGCAGTTTCTCACAGGACTGGTGATGTTCAACCTGTTTAGCCATGAATTTCAAGGAACAGGCAAAGTGTTAAGGCCCTGAGGGCACTCCTGAGCATTAATGGCTGTGATCAGCCTCCCCTGGGCCCTCCACCCATGGGCTGAGGGGCTCCACCTTGCAGCAGGTATGGCAGCAGTGGGACTGGCCTCCCCACTGGAATCCTGGCTTGATCTCAGACCTTGCCAGAGCTCCGAGGGATGTGGCTGCCACCGTGCCCCTCCAACTGCCTTCCTTGGTCCCCTGTCTTTGGGGAGCAGCTGGCCCCTGCTGTGCACCAGCAGGCAGGGTGGTGCCTGTGCCAGGATGCCCCCAGATGAGGGCTTGCCTGTAAACCCAGGGGTTGCCTCCTGGTGCCCAGCGTACCTTGGCAAGGGAGGGCTCTCATGGCTGCCCAAGTGAACAATGCAATGAACACACAGGGCCAGGCAAATACCCAGCAGCAGCCCAGCTCAGAGGGTCAGGAGCCCTCCAAGAAGCCTGAGTGAGACAGAGAAGCCCATCCAGCCCAAAGCCTTGCCCTACAGTTGGACTCAGTGATCTTAGAGGTCTTCTCCAACCTTAATGACTCCATCATTCTATCATAAACTTTCCTTCCTGTTCCTCTTATCTGTCCCTCAGCAGTGGTGTCCATGCTTTCCCTGGCACCTCTGGCCAGAGCAACCTCTTCCTTGCTGATGGAAACCTTTCCCTAACTCCTTGACCCAACTCCCACCCTTTGAGCACACGTGGAGCACAATTTTGCAAACAACTCCCCCAGCATGTCCTGCTCCAAGCCAGTGCGAAGCACACTTTGAGGTCCTACACACCACAAAACTTTATGCTTACAGCCATTTTAAGACATGTTACTCTCCTTCTAAGATCCACACGGCAAGACAGGCCCAACCTTATTCCAAGGGCACATGTGAGCAGCAAGAACATTGTTGGTGTGAACTTGTAAGCACACTGTTGCCACAGCTGAAACCCAGCAGCTCCCAAGGCTTTCCCACCTTTCATCAAGGGCTTCCATAATGTTAGACAACAATTTACCACCAACACTGCTCACACCAACCACAGCACACACTGTTAAACTTCCAGATCAGGATTTCTGAGACAACCACCACAGAAACAATCCCAAGCCCATGGATCACAGTCCCACAGGGCACTGGATCTTTGCTGGTGGGACAGGTGTGGGCATGACATGGCACCTGGGCTACGGAGCTCCATCCTCACCTGGAGCAACGTGAATCAGGATTTAAGGAAGGTATTGTTTGCAGCTCACAGTTTTTAAAACCTGGTATAAAAATCTCTGGAAGCCCAACCTGCTGCAAAGTATCCCAGGTCAGGAGATACATATGAAAAAAGGGAAGAAAGAACAAGTATCTGTACAGGGGCTCAGCCACACCTATGATCTGCCCTAGCATCAGTACCCCAGCAGGAGAAAGGCACTGGCACACATCTCTTTGGATAATCCTGTTCCCTGAGAGCAGAAAAGGTGTCATGGAGAGGATGTCCACTGCTGAGACAACTCTGGTGGCTTCAGCCCCAGGAGCCAGAGCACAGGCAGGTACCACTGTCCCAGAGATCACTTCAAGGGATTTGATGCAAGCCCTGGAATTGCCTGTATTATCACAGGGTAATTCAGGAAGCTCAGGAGGTCTCTGGTTTAAGCTTCTGCTCCTGGCAGGGTCAGCTATGGGATCAGACCAGACAGTTCAGGCCTTTATCCAGCCCAGTCTTGAAAACCTACCAGGATAGAATCCTGCAAATTAGCACAACAATTAGCAAACCCCAATAACACATTCCCTTGGATATTTGGAGAAGGTTCTTCCCCCAGAGGGTGGTTGGGCACTGAACAGGGTCCTCAGGGCAGTGGTCACAGTCCCAGGGTTTCTGGAGCTCAGGGAGTGTTTGGACAACACTTTCAGGGACAGGGTAGGATTGTTGAGGTGTCCTGTGCAGGGCCACGAGTTGGACTCAATGGTCCTTGTGCTCAGAATATTCTATGATTCTTGCCACTGGCTGCTCTAGAGAATGAACAAAAGCTTTATTTATTTGTTTGTTTGTTTGTTTGTTTTATTTAGCTGGGATCTTAAAAAGCTTTTGGTCTACACATGCCCCAGTGACATCTGGTAAAACTCTGTTCACCCAGACAAGACCAGAATCAGGGAAACACTTTGAAGCCTTCAAAGATCCCACCAGCCAGCTTTTAAAAGAGCAACTGTGGAGCTGCAGCTATTTTGGCATTAACAGTGAGCCCCCAAGTTCTCCATTTTATCTTGGATTGGGCGTAACTCCATATGTATTACAGAGCATGCAGGTGGGCCCCTCAGTTGAGGCAAGAGATTGAGGGGCTGGAGCGGGGCCAGAGAAGAGCAACGAGGCTGGAGAAGGGAGTGGAGCACAAGTGCTGTGGGGAGAGGCTGAGGGAGCTGGGGGTGTTTGTGCTGGAGAAGAGGAGGCTGAGAGGTGACCTCAGCACTGTCTGGAAGTGCCTGAAGGGAAGTTGTGGCCAGGTGGGGGTTGGTCTCTTCTCCCAGGCACTCAGCAATAGGACAAGGGGGCACGGGGGGCTCAAGCTCTGCCAGGGGAAATTGAAGTTGGAGAGCAGAAAAAACTTCTTTGCAGAGAGAGTGCTCAGGCATTGGAATGGGCTGCCCAGAGAGGGGGTGGATTCCCCATCCCTGGAGATTTTTAAAGTGAGCTTGGCCATGGCACTGAGTGCCATGATCTGGTAAAGGGACTGGAGTTGGCCCAAGGGTTGGACTTGATGATCTCGGAGGTCTTTTCCAACCCAATCCATTCTATGATTCTATGAGCCCCACTCCCCAGCCAGTCAGCCATTCATTCCACAAGGACCCTGCACACCCACCCCCAGCTTCTGCCTTCTGCTGAGGGACAGCCAAGGACCTTAGGCTCCCACTCTGGAGAAGCCAGAAAGGAGAAAAGCCACTCCAGGAAACCCTGGCCACACACACACACACTGACCTGTGGTCCCTCCAGAGAGCACCACAACGTGAAGGTGGAATTTTTCAAGACAACTGTCATCCAAAAGTGCTCTGCTCTCTCCTGCTTTGCCTTGGTGAAGCCACACTTGCAATCCTGTGCTCCATGTATGAGTATTGTCATGCATATGGCATCTGTCTGTGGTCAGACCCTGTCAGCCTATTGCATCCAGTTCTGACTGCAGGAATAGATGTTTTTGGAACAGTTGTCTCAGTCAGAGATAAACCTTCAGGTTTGGGAAACCAAGCACTGGCACAGAGAACGGAGTCCCTGCATGGCCCCTCATCTCACAGGGAAGCACATGAGCATGGAGCACAGGCTGACCTTCCTGAGCTCCTGAGAGGGGCTGGAGACACAAGTCTGTGCACACACACTCACATGTGCAAAGGAAAATGGCCACAAACCACACATTTTAGGGCAACTAGGATCACTGGTTCTAATGGTCACAGATCTTTGGCTCATAAAACAAGGAATGTTGGGTGTTGGCACAGCTGCACTCTGGACCAGCAACCCAAGGGCTTGCTAAGCATTTCTATGGCTGCTGTGCACACAAGCAACACATGTCCACATGAGCCTCTAGCTCTGCCACAGTCTCTCAGCCACCCTCTTCCAAAACCCTGGCATGGCCAGGGAATGACCTGCTGCTTGGAGAGGAGGGATACACTGCATGCAACAGGCCACAGAGGAGCATGAAGAAAAGCAGCTCCCAGCACAGAGCTGCTGCACAGCCCTGTCAGTGCTTCATAGAGAATTGTCTATTCAAAAGAGGTGTTTCTTTTAATCACAAAATTGGCTTTAAATAATAATCATTATAACAATATTAACATGTGTATTGGCTTTGTGGTTTCTTAGACTTTTAATTATTCCTGAAATCTGCACTGGTACATGCTGAGGGGCCACCCAGCTGGAAGGCAGCTGGCAGGAAAGGCCATGGGGATCCTGGTGTACATAGAATGCCCATGAGCTGGCAATGGGCTCCTGCAGCAAAGGAGAAGTGTCCTGGGCTGCACTGGGAACAGTGTCACACCCAGGGGAGGGAAGGGACCCTTCCCCTCTGCTCTGCACAACTGAGGCCACCCCTGGAGCACTGGGCCCAGAGCTGGACTGCCCAGTACAAGACACTGGGACAGACTGGAGAGAGTCCAGCACAGGGCCATGAAGGTGATGGAGGGACTGGAGCATCCCTGCCATGAGGAGGGGCTGACAGAGCTAGGACTGTCCAGCCAGGAGCAGAGCAGGCTCAGGGGATCTCATCCATGTGGATAAATACCTGGAGGGAGGTGCAGAGAGGACAGGGCAGAGCCCAGGGAGAGGCCCAGGAGCCATGGACACAAACTGACACACAGGAGGGGCCCTCTGAGCATCAGCACACACTTTTCCACTGTGAGGGTGGCCAAGCACTGGTGCAGGTGCTCAGGGAGGTGATGGAGTCTCCATCCATGGAGAGACTCAAAAGCCACCTGGACACATCCTGGCCGGTTGCCTCTGGGTGGCCCTGACGGGGCAAGGACTGGGCAAGGTGACCTCTAGAGGTGCCTCCAACCTCACCCAACCTGTGATTCTGTGAATTATTTTTTTCAAGAATCTTCTCAGCCATAGCAAAGAACTTCCCCATTTTTATCACCAGCTGAGGTGTGGATTATTAATTATCTCCAGTGGCAAAATTCAGCCTTTAAGAAAGAGCACCAGCTGGGATCATGCTAAAAGTGCAAGTGGTACAGCCAGAGCACTGCAGAGACCTGCTAGGCTGGGAACTTCTCCCTTGGATCTTCCCCTGTCTTCTGGCATTGCCAGGGCAGGTGTTTAGGAGACTAACAGCACTGCAGGAAGTCTTTGCTTTATATACACACAGGAACACTCAGGAACACCCTTGGCACAGGCAGATGGCCCAGTGGAGAAAGACAATCCTACACACACCTCTTCCCTTCCAAATCTGACTGCTGCTTCAAAGCCAGGAGGCAATGCTTCCTCTGGAACAAACCAGGGACCAGAAGTCCTGCTCCTACGTTCTGCTGCAACAAGGTGAGGTTTGGAATGGGCCGTGGAATTTATCAATGTCAAAATCAGATGAAATGTCCTTCTGTGCAGTAAAAGCCTGTTCATGTTGCACATTTCAAAGTAGGAAAAAGATTCTGTGAAAATGGAGATCAGAGGGAGAAGGGCAATAAAGCAGCAAGCTGCCTTCAGCTGTAGCTTCAGACATAGCTGACAAAGCAGAGCCACTTGGGCTGGGTTTTCACCTGCTGTCCCAGGAGTGTCCCAGGAGTGAATCCACGCAGAGCCACAGGTGGGGAGAATGAGCAGTTATAGTGATCTGTGTCTCCCCAAAGGGCTCAGGTCGACACCCTCGAAGCTCCACACTGAGGCCAGAGGGCAGCCTGAAGCCTGGGCAGCTACAGCTGGACGCAGAACCCCAGCCCAGTCACCTCTGAGAGGCACAACAGGGACACCCACACCCACCTTCCACTTCCCCCTGACAGCCCCAGCCCTGATGCTGCATCTAGCGCTGCACAGTTATTCTTCCACAAGTTACACTTAAAAGGAGGCAGAAACATCCAAACAGGATGGATATCTGATCCTGAAATATTTCTAAATGTCTGATCTTTTATCTTATTTTGTAACTAGAAAAGAAATAAATCCACAACCTGTCCTAGACCGTGAGGAGCACCTCTCCCTAGCCCAGGCTATGCCCTGCCAGGCTGGACCAAAGCCCTCCATGATGCAGGGCCCTGTCCAGGGCTGCAGTGGTGGCACCTCCAGGCTCTTGGGCAGCACCTGCTCACCCGATGTTTGAGAAACACCTGAAGGAACATGGTCAAGCACCCAGCCTGGAAAGGGCTTCCAACCTCTGCGTGTCCCAGAGGGGATCCCTTGGGAAGCCAGGGGAGCACAGTGCGGCTCCTGTCTCTGTGGCCAGGGCTGGGCAGCGCCTCGCAGCTGGCAGCGCAAGGAGGGCGCGGGCACGCGGCAGGACCCGAGCCTGGCCCGGGAGATAAGCACGGGAGTGTCCGCTGAGATACCCGGGGGCGGCGGCCCTGGGCGAACACACCGAATCGCACACGGTGCCACGGTCCAGCTCCGGCCCCTCCGCACCGCTCCGTGCCGGCTCCGGCCCCACCGCCGCGGGCACGGGGGATGCCGGAGCGTCCCTCCCCGCCGGCCCCGGCCCCGCCAGCCCGGCTGGGGCCTCGCCCGTGCGGGAAGCGGGTGCGGCGATGCCGGGAGGGGATGCGGCGAGCCCGAGCCGGCCGTGCCCGGCCGCGCTCCTTACCTGCCCCCGGCCGGACGCTGCTCCGAGCCCCGGCGGCGCTGCCCGGCCCGGCCCCGGGTGCGGGGGGCGCGGAGCGGGAGGGGCGCGGGGCCGGTCCGAGTGTGCGCGGGGAGTGCGGGGAGGGGGCGGCTCAGCCCGCGCCGTCGCCGTGGAAACGCGAGGGGCCGCATCCGCAGAGCCGCGCTCGGCCCCGCCGCAGCTTTTCGGGGGGATGCGGGAAAAGGGGGGGGTCGTCATGACAACGCTGGGCGCCCCCCGACCGACCGCGCATCCCCGAGCGCGGCCCCAGGGTCAGGCGGGCCTGAGGGCGACAAGAGGCTGCTGCTCTAAGTCACGGTTGTTAAGAATAGACTGGAGCCCTTCACCTGCAGAAACAGGTTGGGTTAGCTGGGCGTGTTCACCGGGAGAAGGGAAGGCCCCGGGAAATCTTAGAGCCCCTTCCAGTGTCTAAAGGGGCTCCAAGAGAGCTGGAGAGGGACTTTGGACAAGGGTCTGGAGAGACAGGACAAGGGGAATGGCTTCCCACTGACAGCAGGCAAGGTTAGATGGCATCTTGGGAGTTCTGTGTGAAGGTGGTGAGGCTCTGGCACAGGTTGCCCAGAGGAGCTGTGGCTGCCCCATCCGTGGGCCAGGTTGGACAGGGATTGGAGCAACCTGGGATAGTGGAAGGTGCCCCTTCCCATGGCAGGTAGATGGAATGAGATGGTCTTTAAGGTCCTTTCCCACACAAACCCTTCTAAGAGTCTGTGATTAACTAAACCCCTCAGATAGCAATTGGACATCATGGATGGGAATGTGCTTCCTCAGCAGCCAAGAAACCCTTGAGACCAAATCAGTTTCCCCAGGTGCTGGCTGGCATTACTGGGGGGGATGGCTCCCCTCCCCAGCTCTCCAACCACAGGCCCAGGAGTGACAGCAGAACATTAACAAGACATCCCCAAGATATCCAGGAAGCAAAAGAATCACTTGAACTAGTTCTTTAGTGGAAAGGCAGGATAGGCACAATGCAGGGTAGTGTTTCCAAAGGGCTCTGGTCAAAAGTCAGGGCACTTTACCCTACTCACCCTTTGGGATTCTATGGCCACAAAAGGCATGTGCCTTCAGACACTTACACAATGTCTGTCCCTTCTACTTGAAGAAAGTGTGAGTGGAAGGAACCAAGGCTGGAAGCAGACTTACATAAAGCTGCTGAGAACAGCCCTCAGTGCATGTTGGACGGACTGGGGAGAGGCTCTTGCTGACCTCCAGCTCCAGCTGTTCCAAACCCGGGGCACAGAGAGTTTCTTTCTGCTCACTTAGGAGATTGCTGGAACAAACTCTGTGTTTCAGTATATCTGCCAGTTCTTTGTAACCTGGAGTTCTGTACTCAAAAATTTTTAATACATTAAAAATATTAGGTCACAGACTCTGATGAAGCAATAGACCCCTGCAAATCAGGAAGGAACAGATTATTTCCTTTGCTGCTACTGCCTTCTTCCCCATTTTCAAATAAATCTTCATTGGCACAGTGTAGAAAAAAGTCTTCCCATATTCACCCTTTTATACTGCAGTGGGAAGGTCAAATAGGTTTGAATCAAGAACAAAGTAAAAGTCTCTTGAAAAGCAACCCAGCATTTCCTTTCTCCCATCGGTTCCCTTTTCCTGGCTCTGATTGCTGTAAAAAAATCATGAATTCATAATGACAAATTTCTGGGAAACAGCTACATTTGGCAAAAAAAAGAGGAGACAGCCTTGGCTTCCCAGCACAAGCCCTCTGGCTGAAGTAACACCAGACCACTTCCTGCTCCTGAGCCTCAACTTCCATTTCCATGACCTCTGTTGTAAAATATCTGAATTTACATGTATTAACTGGAGGGCAGGGGGAGGCTGGAGAGCTGCCCTGGGGAAGGGGATTGGCAGGTTCAGGCTCAGGATAACTGGAAAAGGAGCCAGCAGTGCCTTAGCAGCCCCAAGGGCCAGCTTCACTGGCTGGGTGAGGAGGGTCTGTCCTGCTCTCCTCTGGGGCGGCCTCATCTCGAGTCCTGGGGGCAGTTTGGACACCTCAGTACACAAAGGACATCAGAGGGCTGGAGTGTGTCCAGAGGAGGGGGACCAGGATGGGAAAGGGTTTGAGGGCAGGACTTTGGAGGAGCAGCTGAGGTCACTTGTCCTGCTGAGCTCAGAGAAGAGAAACTCAGGGGTGACCCCACTGCAGTCTGCACCTGCCTCATGGAGGGCAGCAGGGACAGGGGCTGATCTCTCTCTGGGGACCAGCAAGGGGACACAAGGAGGTGGAATGAAGGTGCATCATGGGAAGCTCAGATGGGACACTAAGAAAAGGTTCCTCACCCAGAGCAGTCCCTGGAACAGGCTCCCCAGGGAAGCAGTCATGGTACCAAGCCTGGGGGAGCTCGGGGAGTGTCTGGATAATGTTATTAGTCCTATGGTTTAGTTCTGGGTGGTTCTGCCAGGACTAGGGAGTTGGACTTGGTCCTTATGAGTCCCTTCCAGCTTGAGATATTCTATTTGTGATTCTACAAGTTTTATTTCATTTATTCTGACATGGATTATTCAACTCTGCTATGCCATTAATCCCACTAGAACCAATGTGTGCAGACTGCAGCAGGGCTGTGCTGCTCCAGGGTTTGTTTGGTCAGGATTCATGCCCATGCATTGTGCTATTTATGGGATAGCAGTATCCAGATGTGCTAGTAGTGCCTGTCACTCCTGTCCTTAGCCACAGTCAGGTCCCAAGATCATTTCACCCAGCAGCTTGATAAAGACCTCATAAAACACGAAGCAACAGAAAGTTGCTGCCATCTGCAGCTTTTATTCCAGGATAGGTCACTGCAGTCCTGTGCTTCAGTTTCATGCTTTCCAGAAAGCTGGGCTGTCACACATACACAGGTGACACCTAAATTGTGGCAAGAGGTGATTATGCTTTCAGTTACAGAGCAACAAGTTTTAATTGTCAGCAAATAGGTCTAGATGAGGGAAATGGAGAGGCTCTCTCAGAACTTTTGTTTCCCCAGTTACTGTCAACACTTACTCTGTGTTTGGACCAGAGTTGAGCAGAACAGGGGATACTGTTGGACCCCATTTCCCCCCAGATTAATTGTACAGCATCACTGTGATCACGACCTGCTGTATTATTTTCCTCTCATGCTGATGCTGAGCAGGACCAGGACCACAAACGCTGTGCAGGGAAAGCATTTGGCACTGTACCCAGTTTTGGGGGAAGCATTGCCTTCCCCCAGCAACTTGCCTGGGTGCAGCTGTGCACTGTGGCTGCACCAAGCAGGTGAGTTATGATCTATTTACCCCCTGCTAACTTAACAGCACTAATTTCTTATTCCCATGTACAGGATAATCCTGTTTCAGGAGCTGCACATACCAGTAAATAAAATTACACAAGTAATTACCCCCACAACTCCATCCACCTGACAGCACAGGCTGCATCTTCCAGTTACCTCCAACCCTGGTGTCACTTGCAGATCTTTCCCTCCACTATTTTCAGTATTTTGGACTGAAACCACTTTACTCAGTTCTTACCCAAAGGTAAAACATTAGAGCAAGGCTTACGCTTTTGCTTTTAAAATGAGTAAAAAGAATATTTTAGATACTCTAAATCTGACAACCCTGCTGAAGTCACTTTCTGTGAATAAGAGGAGGAGGATATTGCCCTTGAGTCAGAGAATCACCCAGAATCATGCCCAAAGTCGGCGTACGAGTACAAGCTATTGTAAAGTACATCCCAAGTCATGCACGAGCTACAGACATCTTCCCTTTTCAGTGGTACGGATCACACCGACGGCTGTGATCCATTCCTTCTCGTACAGGAACACACATGTGCATCCAGCTTAGCCCTGGTAGTGACAGATGTTGCTTAAAAGGGTGGAAGTTCATGAGCCACTTCAGAGCAGCTTGTTTACTGCTACTTTTTAATTGGATTATGGAACAGCTAAAGCTTCCCCTCAGACATCTACACACACATTTAGCAAAATCATGTGTGAAGAAGCCATGAGAGTTAAGAGCCTGCGTTTTGCCTTTCTGCCGAACCACAAAGGGGGGAAAAGGGCTGATCATGGTGTAACAGAGACTGTTATGATCCCAAGGACACATAGTTAAATTTCCTGAATTGTTGCCACCAAGCACAGCAGTATTTGTTGGGTTTGCTTCTCACCTTTCAAAGTACCATGTTCCTGTTCACTTCAAACAGCCCTTGCAAAGTGCCAAGGACACAGCAAAGAGCTGCTGATGGTGTTGTAGGAACTCTGCCTTTAACCACAACTCATCATCATGGCTAGGTTTCGTGAATGAAGATTTTTGGGAGGGGCTCTACCCATGTGGGTGTATCCTTCGAGTAGGATTTTTCAGGTGAGGCACAGTGTGCACAGAACTGCCCCATCCTTTATTCCTGAGGTTCATCTGCCACAGCCTGGCGAGCTTGGACAGCGACAGTGAAGTCCTCAGGGACTAGAACCTACAGCCCCTGGTATTCCCAGGAGGTCTCCCATCCAAGTACCAGCCAGGCCCAACAACTGAACAATGCACATTTAACTATCATAGCATTTCAAGGACATTCCAAACAGCAGCTCAGCTAAATTGTTGGGATTTCCTGAGCCAAGTTCCTACTTTCCCAGCTTTAACTCTTTGAAGGTTTGAAATTGCTCTGTGGATGTTACAGTGCCAACCTGAACTAGACTTACTAGGAATTGGAAATAATTCAAGTTATTGCATGTGTGAATAAGTCATCCAAGAATCATGTTTTAAATGCTCCTCCTCATTGCTCATCCAAGGGCAGTTACAATCAGGTTTGGGACAGAATAATCTCCCAATTGTACACGGACTCTAAACCCACAAAATTTAGAAGTAGAATATTATAGTAGGAAAAAGGAGTGTCACCTACTCTGGCCACTCAGCTCTACTCCAAGCATGATACTGCAAGGTGAGAGACTTTAGTGTTCATCAGACAAAGAAGTTGTGCTCTTCCTTATGGTAAGAAAGCAACTGTTCCTGATTGCTCTTCGTGAAGAGTGAATCAAATACAGCGTGTGGATGGTCCATCCCTGGAAGCATCCAAGGTCAGGTTGGATGGGGTTGGAAAATGAACCTGATCCAGCAGAAGGTGTCCCTGCCCATGGCAGGGGGTGAAACGAGAGGATCTTTCAGGTCCCTCCAACTCAAACAAGCCTGTGATTATAAGATTTGAGGAAGAAACTTGCAAAAACCAAAATAAGAAGGGATGCTTTTTCAAATACTGGAAAAGGGAAGGACCAGGCTGCCAATACAGCCCGTTTCTAGGTTTCACTTTTTTTTAACGGTAGCATTGATTTCACCTTCACAATTTTTTACAGGACACTAGAATTTTGTCAACCCTGTACCCCCCATTTGATAAGAAGGCATCTTTTGCTTTTGTCTTTTTAATGACAAACTTACATTGAAGGAAAAAAAATCAGGTAGCTCAATATTGAAAGCACATCCCCAAAAATCTGGCTCTAGGAACAGGTCAAGAACAGATACAAGCACCACCAGATGGTTTTGTCCTTGACTCTTGCTAGTACTGCAGACAAAGCAAAAGGCAGCCAGCACCCGAGTCTCTTACTCTTCCATGAAATTTATCCAAATCCTGATTTTATAATGCCCAGAAGAGATGTCAGGAATAATCACACGTGCTCACACACACACATCTACCCAAGTGTTCCACTCCTCTTGTGCTGACAGAGCTGGAATTCTCAGGGTGTTTGTGTTTTGCTGGCTAGTTCCTTACAGCATTTAGACAAGCCCTGCACTTAACTGTGCTGGCTCAGGATATGGCAGTACTGACATCCTACTGGCTTGCCAGAGGAAACACATCCAGGACACAAGTCATGCCAAGGAATCCCTGATTCACTTGCATAGTTAAGGGACCCTTTCTCTTTTGCACAGCAGCCATGGGACACAGGGAATGTGGCTCTAGTAACAGAAGAAATATTGATACGGATTTTCAGGCAATCCTGTCCCTTCCTGTAATTAATGCAAAAGGAGGACTTCAAACAGGATCACTGTCACAGCAACTCCATTTCAGAAAGCTGAGTGTAGACTTAGAGCCATCATTCTGCTGTGCTGACCAATGCTGAGGTGCCAGGGGCCACTCCAAGGCCAAGACATCCTCAGGCCTGCACTAGGGATGAGTTTTAGAAACAAGGGATGCAAAAAAGTAATTGTCAACACATTGTTACCACACTGAGAGACACTGGAAATATGCACATGTACCTGCTGAGCTCTGGTCTCAACCCTTCTTTCGAGGAGTGTGTATGAATTTTACTAGAGGACCAGTTTTCCATAAGTTATTTTATAGAGAGGAGCAGTTCTCTGTCAAGTCTGACTTGCTCCATGATCCAAGGTAGCTTAATACTTGTGTCAAGTTTAAGGAAGGTAAACATTTCCTCAAGTGTAGCTCAAGTCTTATGTCTGCAATAAACTTGTTCTCACAGTATGACTTCTGTAGGAAGCTCCTGGTACTCCCCTCCTGTTTGAAATCCAAAGCAGGAGGCACCACCTGCAGTGATCAAGACTGCAAAACCTTTTCTAGGCATTAGGCTAAAATGCACTGCCTTCACCTAAAATAGCTTCAATTTAAAAAGAATTCTTAATTACAAATTAACTCGAGTCATGTAGGTAACACTGCAGTACCAAGTACTCAGAAGCAGCATGGATTTAGCCATTATCTGTCAGACTCCATGGCTGTATTACAATCCTGGGAAAGCTTAGCCTGGCAGCTCAAGTCCAGTTGCTTTTTCCACGCTTGGGCTAAGAGCAGCACGAAGCCTGAGCCATGTAAAGGCAACACTAACCTGATCTTATGGCAATGCCAGGCATGGGTGCAGTTCAGGTTCTTGGAATGTGACTGTGCTCCTCTGTTTTGGCACTAGTACAGATACTCACCTGCAGCAAAGTCCAGCTTTCTAGAGATGATTGGAAAAGGGCAAGAAACTGAATTTCAAGGCAATTGTTTACATCATCAAGCAATTCCAGGATAGAAAAGATGGCATCAAGTCACATTTCACATGTGCCCCATGCCTGACTCTTTGTCTGGACAGATATGTGAACTGGGACCAGAGTGCAGCTGTCACACCCAGCCATACCTGCACAAAGGACCAGGGGAGAAACACGGATAGAAGGAGCTCGTGCTGCTCTCAACAACAAGGCCAAGGGCATTTTAAGAGCTACCAAGTCTCTCACTAAACAAGTTTCTCCACAAAAGGAGGGTCATTTGTGATTTCCCCAGCACAAGGCAGAGCAAGAATCCCATTACACCGCAATGAACACAAAAGTTTGAATCACCAATTTAATTTTATACAAGTCAAACTAC
The DNA here is from genome assembly GCA_013396695.1 of Sakesphorus luctuosus. NCBI lineage: Eukaryota > Metazoa > Chordata > Aves > Passeriformes > Thamnophilidae > Sakesphorus > Sakesphorus luctuosus. The sequence continues at coordinate 65,300 of VWZD01006967.1, forward strand.
ACGTTGTATAAAGAGTACAAGGCAGTTCTAACGTTTGCTACTGCATGTTACAAAAATCAATTTAGCTATTATAAAGGGAAATTTTGGGGATGAGTCCTATTCCACAATTTAAGTGAATTGGCAACTGTGGTTTAGCAAAGCCTTGGTTAAAACTAGAACTCTAGCTCCAGGAGATTACATTTCCAATGAAGTTCAGACCTACATACAAGAGGATTATAGTTCTAGTCTGAAGCAAAATGTTAACTAAAGTGAGTCAAAGGGGAGGGAAGACAGATTTCTTTACTTGGGTTTCATATCCAAGAGATTTAGAGGCTGACAAACCATACAACATACTAGTGACCTGGACCACAGCCAAGAGACACCTTCGTGTCTGACAACGACACGATATTCAAGCAAGAAACGGCAGAAAGCTTTAATTCTTTCAAGTCTGAAACAAAGGGGGTTTCAGCAATACTGTAGGATATAGGTTCCAGAGTACCTTTACCTTTAATACAGTCACAGTATGGGGGGAATGTTCTTTTGGCAAGTTAAGGTACAACATAAATCCTCCAACTTGAGTTTATTGCTGATCTAAAATCCTTCCAGTACTGTTACTGGTTTATATAATTTGCGGCCTGCTTCCAAAATAACAATAAACCAGAGAGTTGTGTGGCCTGCCAAGCAAGGGAATCCTCCCTTTGGCAGCAACCTGAAACCTGTGAAGCTAATGACAGCCATAGTTCTAACGTAATGAAACAAATATGAAAAAAGGATACTTTCAAAAGAGCCCAGATTTTAGCCTGTTTATATTCAGTTTATTTTTAATAAAAAAACACTTTGCATTTAAGAGTAATTAAGTTACTCCTGCAGAAATGCTATAAAATCAAACTTTCACCTGAATTTCTACAAAAGGGAGACTTTCCCTGCTTTGTACCACCATCCCATCTCACACTGTCAATTTGGGATACAAATTAAACCTTTATGCCTCGTGACTTAATTCTTAGGCCATTCAGTCCTGCAAGAGAAAAAACCAACTTCTGAAGTACTAACACTAATGGCCGCCAGGTAGGAAAATGTTCCGTAATAGTGTGCAAGGTGAGAGTTCTAGTCCTAATCCCTTGAACTAGATCTTGATCGCGAGCGAGACTTTGAGTGAGACCTGGAGCGGGACCTGGATGCAGCTCTTTTGGGAGGTGACTCAGAGCGAGCCTTAGCAGACGGCTGCTGCTGTGGAGAATTGGAACGAGACCTGCTCCTTGACCTGGACTTAGACTTAGCATCTCCTTTACCATTTTCTTTGGGAGATCGAGACCTGGACCTGGATCTGGATCGAGACTTCTCAGACTTCTCCTTGGATCTGCTGTGAGAGCGTGAACCCCTGTCAGACTTGGGTTTCGATTTGCTCTTTGATCTGGACTTCCTGCTTTTGGATCTGGAACGTGAGCGGTCTTTGCTTCGTGACCTGGATTTAGATCTTTTAAAGAGAAACAAGAGTTCATTCTGTGTGACCTGAAGTGTACTTCAAAGTGCCTGTAAAGGTCTGTCAGTGAGCAGCAGTCCCAGTGCTGACAGTGTCAGCCCAGTGGCACTTACCGTGAACGGCTTTTGGAGATGCTACGGGACCTGCTGCGGCTGCTCCGACTTCTCCGACTTCTGCTTCTAGACCGTCTCCTGGATCGTGACCTACAAGCATTTCAAATTGAATTTACCCCTTCTTCCTTGCCTGGTGTGCCCTACATCATCTGTAAGAGTCGTAGTGTGGTTTGGGATGCAGGGGACCTCAAAGAACACCTGGTTCCAACCCCCAGCCATGGACAGGGACACCTTCCACTAAGACCAGGTTGCTACAAGCTTAACACTCCCAGGGATGGGGCAGACACAACTTCTCTGGGCAACCTGTGCCAGTGCCTCACCACTCTCAAAGGAAAGAATCTCCTCCTAAATGCATCTACTGCATTATGCTACCTAGTAGTGTAACAGAGAAAAGCTGCTACAGAACTTCTCAAGAGCAAGGATGGCCACACCAATCCACACTATTAACCCACCCAGATTCAATGTCCCATCATTGAATCACAGCTGAGGTTTCACATGTGACAAAACTGCTCAAACCTGGCTTTGCTGTATTGCATTAAATTATTCCTTGTACATTTTCAGGCCCCATCCTATTCCTGAACTATCAGCTAAAGGTAACTACTGCAGGTACAGTCCTTATCCCCACTCTGAGTGTCCTGAGAGTTACCTTGACCTGCTGCCAGAGTAGGACCGTCTATGGCTTGAGCGTGGCTTGTCTTCAACCAGCCTGATCTTCCTGCCATTTATCTCTGTGCCATCCAGTTTATCCAGCGCTCGCTTCATGTCCGAGTACGACCGGAACTCGATCACTCCTTCATTTGTACGCTCTTTGTGAGCATCTGCATAGGTCACCTCCCCAGCCTGCCTCATGAAATCCTTGGGAGAGCAAACAACAGTTACAGAACACACCGCAGGCTGGGGCTCTGCTATCAGCACTCAATGCACGCAAACATCCATGCACAAACACTTCTTAATTACTTCTACTAATTCAGTATCACCATTGCTATTAAAGAAAGCTGTTGCATCCTGCTTGTCACAACAAGGTCCGGGACAGAACATCAATACGTACTTTCAAATCCTGCCAACTACAGCGACTGGAAAGGTTTTCAACAATCAGTCTGAACTCTGTACGAACGGGTGGTCCGTATTTATCTCGTCCTGATTGTCTGCGGCTGCTATATCCGCTCCCACTCCCACCTTGATTGTACAAAGAAACGAAGTTAGATGGTCCCCTCCCAGCATGAAGAAAGCTCAATCTTCTGAAAAAGTTAGTTTAACAGTCATATTTACTGGAGTAGGACTTTATTTCTCTAAGCCTCCAATAAACTTTGCAATTTTGCCATAATCTATATTAATGGCAAATCAAACAGACTAAAATCCTACAAGTCTGTGCTCCTAAGATCTGTTAGAGAGTGACTGCTCCTTATTAGATTCACCTTGCTAAGTTTTATTTTACAGAACATTGTAAAATATAAAACTTAACCGATTACATGCATTTCTACATTTTACAAAAACGTTTACTAGTTACACTAAGTACTTACATCACAGTATGAGGTTTTTGGTGGTGGTTTGGCCACAAAACACGCAAGGTAACAGTCACCTAGTTCAGTTTAACCAGTTTTGTCTAACCCTTGGAATCCTCACCATCACCCTGCGTCTAATGGCAAAAGGCTGCTGTCGTCATGGCTTCCGGTAAGGTCAGCCAAAGGGTCATAGGGCAAGGGTCACACAATGTATGGAAAAGCCATGGCCAGGAAAGGCAGTCATCTTAGCCTCAGTGGACACAGCCTCAGCCCCACTGGTCACTTTTAAATTGAAACATCAAGGACTTGTTAAAAAGTTTGAATTGAACATGCAACAATTTTACAACAACATACATTTGATTCTTTTTAAAAAGACAGAAACCCACCCTCCCAACACCACGCTTCCAGAGACCACCGAAAAATCAACCGTAGTACGATTACGGTACTAGGTCGGTTAAACTCTATATAGAGCTCACTCAAGAAGCTACACGAGTGAGCTGAGCGTTAAAATATTCACAATATCCCCCCCTTAGCATAACAAATTCCTGCTCCAAAACCTCCCCCCCCACGCCTCCCATATACCAAACTGAACCATTCACAATAAAGTTCATAGCTGAGCGATTCTCCCCCAATTACGCAACGATATTTATACGTTAACATTACTGATGCAACATCGCTGTCACATCTAAACGCTCCCAAGAAAACTGGAGCCTGCAAATCAACACAGCCAACCCTTTCTAGAAGCCCACTATTTCGCAGCCAGAAGTGCTACGAGATACCACAGCGCACCGCCGGTGCCGGCGAAAACGCTGCAGTCCCTTCGGTGCGCCGGGTACCACCCGCTAGCGACCCCCCCAGCCCCGGGACCCGGCCCCAGCCGAGCCCCCCCCGCCCTGCCCTGCCCGCCGCCGCCCCTCGCCCCGCGGGGAGGGACGGGCCCGGACTCACTGCGGCTGCTGTAGCTGTAGCCGTCCCTGTCACGGCGGGGGCCGCGGGCGTGTTCCACGATCACCCGCTCCCCGCACAGATCCTTCCCGTTCAGCTCGTACACGGCATCGTCGGCGTCGCGGGAGTCCTCGAACTCCACGAAGCCGTAGCTGGGGGCAGAAGGGCCCGATCAGGCGGCGGCGGTGACAGAGCGCGGCGGTCCCGGGCCGGTGTGGCGGCCCCCCCGCTCCCCTCCGCGCCGCCATCTTGCGCCGGCGCCACGCGGCACGGCCGCGACATGGACGGGCTCGGCCCGCGGCCTCGGGGGGTTCGCACGGACGGACGGACAGAC
>VWZD01006967.1:71359-203045 GCA_013396695.1 Sakesphorus luctuosus
TGCTGATGGACTCAATCCCCTCATCTAAATCATCAATAAAGATGTTAAACAGGACTGGCCCCAACACAGAACCCTGGGGAACACCACTGGTGACCAGCTGGATGCAGCTCCATTCACCAGCACTCTCTGGGCCCTCCAGCTCCTAACCCAGCAGAGGGTACACTTGTCCAAGCCATGGGCTACCAGCTTTTCCAGGAGTATATTATGGGAGACAGTGTCAAAGGCCTTGCTGAAGTCCAGACAGACACATCCACAGCCTTTCCCTCATCCACAAGGTGGGTCACCTGATCATAAAGGAGATCAGGTTGGTCAGACAGGACCTGTCCCTCCTAAACCCCTGCTGGCTGGGTTTAATCCCTTGTCCATCCTGAAGGTGCTGTGTGATTGCACTCAGGACGATCTGCTCCATGGAGAGCAGCTTGGCAAGCTTTTCCGCCAGCTCCTCCATCCCCAGGATGGATCCCGTCTGGTCCCATAGACTTGAGAGGATCCAGCTGGCTCAGTAACTCACTAACTCTTTCCTCTTGGATTACAGGGGGGCTATTCAGCTCCCTCTCTCTGTCTACTGGCTCCAGAGACCAATTGTCCTCAGGCCCACCTGTCTTACTGGTAAAAACTGAGGCAAAGTAGGTGTTAAGTACCTCAGCCTTCTCATCTCTGGTAACTGTGTTCCCCCTCAAGTCCAACAAAGATTGGAGGTTTTCCTTGCTCCTCCTTTTGTTATTAATGTATTTATCGAATCACTTTTGGTTATCCCTAAGGGAAGTAGCCACATTGACATCAAATTGCATTTTTATCTCTCTAATTTTCTTTCTACATGACCTAACTATATTCCTAAACTTTTCCTGACTAGCCAGCCTTTTTTTCCAATCAGTAAGCTCTCCTTTTTCCCCTGATTTCCTTCAGAATCTCCCTATTTAACCAAGCTGGCTGTCTTCCCCTCCAGCTGGCCTTTTGGCACACTGGCATAGCCTGTTCCTGTGCACTCAAAATTTCCTGCTTGAAGCATGTCCATCCCTCCTGGACCCCCTTGTTTTTGAGGGTTGTTTCCCAGGGTATGCTCAGAATTAGTCTTTTGAATAGGCCAAAATCTGCCCTCCAGAAGTCCAGCATATTGATGGCCCTCCTTGCATCCCTCAGTATTGAAAACTCTTATTATTTCATGGTCGCTGTGCCCCAGATGGCCTCTGACCACCTCATCTCCCACCAGCCCCTCTCTGTTTGTAAACAGCAGGTCTAGTGGGGCCCCACCCCAGTAGGTTCCAGCTGAAGCAGGAAATTATCCCTTATACACTCTGGGAATCTCCCAGACTGCTTGTTCTCTGCTGTGTTGAGCTCCCACCAGACATCGGGCAGGTTAAAGTCACCCACAAGAACAAGGGCTGGAGATTTTGAGACATCTGCCAGCTGCTTGTAGAATAATTCATCTCCTTCATCATCCTGGTTGGGTGGCCTGTAACAGACTCCCACCAGGATGTCAGCCTTGTTGGCCTTCCCCCTGATTCTCATCCACAGGCACTCAACCTGATCGTTGGTGACCTCAAGTCAAGAGACTCTCTAACATTTAGAGCCATCCCTCCGCCTCTCCTGCCTTGCCTGTCCTCTCTGTAGCCCCCCATAGCAGAACTCCAGTCATGCGAGTCATCCTGCCACGTTTCTGTGATGGCAAGTCCATCAGAACTCTTTCCTGCTGCACTGTGGCTTCCAGCTCCTCTTGTTTTTGACCCAAACTGTGTGCATTGGTGTACATGCACTTCAGCTGGGCTGCTGATTTCACCTTAACTCAGGCTCTCCACCCTTAGACCTATCTCTGGAGAGCCTGGTTTCAATTCCTTCCCCCTTCAAACCTCGTTTAAAGCCCTCCTGATCAGCCCCACCAACTGATGGGCTATAGTCCTTTTTCTCTTCCTGGACAGATGAAGCCTGTCTGATTTGAGGAGACTGAGTACCATGGAGTTTGCCCCATGGTAAAAACCCCAAAGTTTCAGTGGTGGCACCAATCCTTTAGCCACCTATTGATAAGATGGGCTTTCCTGCTCCTCTTGTCATTCATCTCCTCGTTCATCCCAGCTAGAACAGGAACTGAGGCAAATACCACCTGTGCTGCTGTCCCATGAACTGATCAACCCAGTGCCTTGAAATCCTTTTTAATTACCCAGTACTCCTTCCATTAATGTCGTCACTGCCAGCCTGGACTACCAATGGTGGATAATAATCTGAGGGCTGAATTAGGAAGTCTCCGACTAATATCCCTCACCCTGGCCCCGGGCAGGCAGCAAACCTTCCTGTGGGATGGGTCTGGTTGGTACACTGGACCCTCAGTTCCCCTCAAAAGGGAGTCACCAACTAAAACTACCCTTGTCTTTTTCCTTATGGCTGGAGTTGAATCCACCTGGTAGATGGGGAGCAACCAGGAGACCCCCCAGACAGATCTCCCTCTGGACTGTCCTTGACTTTCTGGCTCCAAGGCCTCTCATATCTGTTCTTTAAGGGCACCCTGGGAGGTGATGGGGGTCCAGAGGGGCTTCTTTTACCTCTCCAATCAGGGACCTGTTTCCATTCCCCCCAGTCCACTTGGTTTGCTCCATGTGCCTGATGGCAGGAGGGGCAGGGCTTCACCAGCTCCTGCTCGGCTTCCTTAGGGGTCCAAAGGGTGTGACTCCACCAGGCAATTTCCCCTCTCACTTTCCTCAGTGCTTCTTAGCCTTGGGGACTGTACAGAAGTGCTGTTATCTCAGCATATCTGATGAGTTTTTCTAAAAATCAGTTGCTCTATGTACGTGAAGGGTCTAGATCCAGCTGGCACACTGCTGGGTTGATAACATTGTGCTGGCTTGGACTGGGATAGAGTTAATTTTCCTCCCAATAGCTAGTATGTGAGTGTCTTTGGGATCTGTGCTAAAAACAGTCCTGATAACCCAGGGATGTTTTAGTTCCTGCTGAGCAATGCTGACACAGTCAGAGGCTATTCTGGTCCTCACCCCACCAGCGAGGGGCCTGGGCAGGGCACAAGGAGTTGGGGGAACACAGCTAGGACAGCTGACCCCAGCTGAGCCCAGGGATATATTCCAGACCATAATGGAGCCATTATCACATGTAAAGCCTGGGAAGAAGGAAGAGGGGGATGTTTGGAGTGTTGATGTTTGTCCGCCCAAGTCACCATTACTGTGATGGAGCCTTGCTGTCCTGGGAATGGCTGAGCACCTTCCTGCCATGGGAAGAGGGGGATGGATACTTCGGTTTACTTTGCCTTTGTGTTCATCAGTCCACAACACTCCTTTTTGGGGCACAAGTATGGGGCTCAAAGAGTTCAAGATAATGACAGATTTGATTGGAGTGTGCCGAATGGAATTTATAGCTGTTAGTGCTGTTCAGCTATTAATTGACAGCCTCTGTGCTCGCCATGATTCTCAGCTCTCTGTTGATTGAAGTCTGGTGCTTGTTAGTGGCAGCTGTTGGCTTTCCCTGCTCGCTTTGGTGCTGATCACCTGTCTGTGCTGTGCCTGGGAGCACTTTGGTAACAGCCAGGCTATGGGTCTGTACTGGTGGTGACCAGGGCCATACCCATGTGCTGTGTCTGTGCTGCTGCACTTGGCAGGCTAGGACTCAAGTGTGAGCTCCGGTTGACAGGACTGGGAGCTGGGGATGAGGCCGTGTGGGAACAGAACATCCTGAAGCACATGTGGCCATGGATAAGTCCAGGCCAGAGCAGGTACATCTCAGAATGTCTGGCCATGGTCATATCCATTCCACAGCAGCTGTACCTCTGAAGGGATTGTGGCCCAAGGATATGTCCATGCTGGAGAAGGTCCATCTCAGAGTGTCTATGGCTGTGGGATAAATCCATGCTGCAGTTGGTACCCCTTGAAGCCTTGGTGGCAGTGCATGAGGTCGTGCTAGAGCACCTGTGGCCGTGGGTAAGCACAAACAGAGCAGGTACACTCCTGAAGGGACTGAAGGCAGGGCTAAGGCCATGTTGGAGCAGGGGCACTCCCAGCGGGACTGTGGCTGTGGATAAGACCCCGCAGGAGCAGGTGTGTCTCTGAAGGCATTGTGGTCCCTGATGAGGCCACACTGGAGCAGGTGCACCTTAGAGTGGCTGTAGCTGTGGATAAGTCTAAGCCAGAGCAGGTGTACCCCTGGAGACTGTGGCTCATGGATAAGGCCCCACTTAGAGGAGGTACACACCTAAGGGACTGCAGTCTGTGAATAAAGCCAAGGCAGAGCAGGGACAGGGGAGGAGGGACGAGTTCACTGCAATGTTAAACCTGATGTTCTGGTCCAAAGGGACAAGGGGTAGAAGTTGTAATGCAAATATCTTTAAATTGTTGTAGCCCATTATTTGAGATGCATGTTATGGAATTACTGAAGCAGGAACCACCTGAACCTGCAGAGAAGCTGTACAAGAGGAAGTGCCAGTGCAGCACTGACCCTACCTGAGCTGGCTTTGGTGCCCAGGAACTCCACACAACACAGCACCTTTTGTACCCTGAATGATCACCAGAACAGGTGGAGCCCAAAGTCATGGACTCAATGAACTCAGTGGTCACTTTGTGAATATTTGTGGACATTTTACAGACATTTTACACAGTGGACTAGGGGAATTTTATTTTACACATACACTAGGGGAATGATATTTGTGTATTATATCAAAGGATGGGAAGGAGGCTGATGGTTAATGAGGTTGTGTGGATAGTGTGGGACCTGAGTGTGACATGAATGGTATGGAATATGTTGGTTTAGGCTGGGATGGAATTAATTCTCTTCACAGCAGCTGGTAAGTGTTTTGGATCTGTGCTGAAAACAGTCCTGATAACACAGGGATGTTTTAGTTCCTACTAAGCAAGGCTAACGCAGTCAGGGCCTGTTCTCCTTCTTACCCCTCCAGTAAGTAACTTAAGGAGAGACACTGCTGAGCTGACTGACCCCAGGGACATTCCTGGCCATATGGTCTGGAATAGTATGGAAAGAATAAACAGTATAAAAAGGAGAGGGAGGAAGGAAAGGGGAGACGTTTGTGATGATGGTGTTTGCCTTCCCAAGTTACCATTACCGTGATGGATCCTGGTTGTCCTGGGGATGGTTGAGCACCTTCCTGCCCATGGGAAGCAGGGAATTAATTCCTTGTTTTGCTTTGCTTGCATGTTCAGCTTTTGCTTTTGTCCTTGTTACAGGGGCTGGGACCAGCTTTTCACTATGTTGGTATAACCAAAACTGTGTATTTTACGCCCTGTATGTAATTTCTGATGGACTGTTAATAATGGACCATTTGCAGCAGCTGCCCAGGGCCCACCTGACACCTCAGGCTACAAGCTGGGTGTTAAAGAACCCTGGGAGATAGGGGAATGTTTTCTGTCTTCGCACCAGTGACTCAGCTGTGATAACTCCCCTCAGGGAGGCATCAGCACCTTCACATCCAGCCTAAGGGGGTCATGTCTGCTGATGGGCTGGCACAATAGGCAGCTGCAATGACCTAGACCATCAAAGATTCCAAAAATATCCCATGACTCACAGAGTTAGATCACCCATTGTGGAATTCCTTGTCCTGGGGGAGGTACTGGGCATTCTCACCTGAACCTGAGCAGATACAGACTTGGGGTTTGGGGACTTCTGGTACCACTTGTCAGATCCAGAAAGGGACCAGAACCTCAACAAGACTGCAACTGCCAGTCTTGACAAGACTGTGACCATCATCTTCATCAACAGGTTTCTTTTCCTTTTGCATTGCACTCAGGGGGACCACATGGAGCTCAGCACAGGGTCCAATGAACATCATTTGGTTTTGTGCCAGGGTGCTGGGTTATACATCAGGGTTTGTGGGTTAAAAACAGTTTTTCTCTGTAGCATTGTATTTATTAGTAAATTGTAACTCTGACTTCCCACCAATTCATCTTTAAAACAGCACAACTTTCCCTTATTTCATGGGAGAAAACCCATAAGTCTTCTCACTGTTAATTCTCTCCCCTGTTCCACTGTGGGGATTGAGTGGCTGCACAGGGCTAAGGTTAAACTCTGCCAGACATGTCACAGAATGCATGAGAAACCTTGGTCTGAGGTTAGACTGACTCAGAAGCTTCTGATCTGGGATGTCTCCAAGTCTGAATCCCCCAGTTCTGCTGCCTTACAAAAATATAAAAGATTAATAATTATTTTCATATGTCTTCTATTCAGGTCTTCCAGATAACCAGTATCTGGAAGAGAAGGGCAAGAATTTCCATTTTATTTTTTTTCCCAGGATTCTCCTGATGAAAATCACGGATCTGATCCTGTCCCTCCAGGCAGAGCCGGGATGGGGGATGTTCACATGGACTTCAGTCTGGCTGGCCACAGGGCTGGTGGTGATCTTCCACACTGGGAAATTGTAAAGCAGTCATTTTCTTTTCCTGACATTATCATTTTAAAAAGTTGCTGGTATTTAATTCCCTTGACTGCCAGCCTTCTTTCTGCAGTTCTTGCTACATTATTTAGTGATTGTGTTGGCTGCCCAGCAGAGGGATGTAGAAACCAGCACAGGCACCAAACCCGCTCCCATTAAACCCTGTTCTCCCTGCACATGCTGGAGTTGAGGGACCCTGGGGATGGCCAGGAGCAGAGGAAGACACGCAGGGAGGTGATGAACGGGCTGAGAAGAAGCCATTCAAGCCACCCAGGAGCTGTCAGTGCCGTGTCCCAGTGCACAGCCCCGCTCTAGGTACACCCAAGGCTGTGCCTTGCCCATCCCTCCAGGCACAATCAGCACATGGACATGATGCCAGCCTGGCATTGCCAGCACCAGGGTTTCTGGATGGGAGCATCAGGTGAGGGAACACCCAGGAGTGCCCTGCTGCCCAGCCTTTCTTGGATTTATTTGCCTGGAGTGTTGTGAGCTAGATGTCCTTAGGAGCTGAGTAAGCTACCACCTCTGTCACCATCCAGCATGAGGCAGGGTGTGTGGAATCTCTTGGAAGCTCCTTCGACCTCACCAGTGACAGGAATAGGTGGTGTGTGGTAATTCCTCTCTTATCCTCTCCTCTCCACCTTTTGCAGGCTGTTCTGCTGCTCAGCCAGCTGCCCAGGATGTGTATTTTCCTAATAAGACACTTTGGGACCTTCAAATTAGGTCCAAATTTCCCTCCCTCCATCTGCTTCCCAGCCTCTGTCCATCTGCTCTTGGTTCATGTCAGGCCTGGCTGACATTTCTCTCAGTGGGTGGGTCTTGGGCGGTGCAGCACAAGGAGCCCCAGGGGTGCCCTGATCAGTGCTCACTGGCTGTCCCTGACATCTGCCAGACCCATGGCCAGGATAACCACCAGTGCCTGGTCACTGCTGCACAGGCAGGGTCTGCCAACACCCAGCGCTGCCTCTCCCCATTCCTGGGTGTGCTGCCCTCCCAGCCCTCCAATGCCAGCCACAGGTGTAGGGGAATCTCGGAGTGGGGAGAGCCTGGTATAGGCACAGGTTGGCAAATGGGTGTGGAAAGGGACTCCAGAAACTCAAGTCTGGTCTGAGGATGGTGATTTGCTGAGTCCCTTTGCATGTAATCCTGGGGTGCTTCTATCCCCTTCTCCAGATACTGTTCTTGCCCTGGGGTTCAGCACTTTTAATTCTCAATAAAACCCAGAAATTCACTGGACTCCAGGAGCTGGATGAATGGAGGGACTTTGTGACACTGCAGCAGAAGTGTTGTGTCATTAAACTCATGTTCTAGGATATGTTCTTTGCCATTAAGGAAATTAATCACAGATTTATTGGGTTTTTTAGGAAAAAACCCTTTTAATTTCTGTGAATTCTTCCTACGAGTCCTTCTCTGTGCTGCCCATGGTATTTGACCTCCTTGGCTCAGACTGAAATTTATTTAGCATTAAAAATGCCACTCCCAACAATATTAATAACACCTAAACCCTTATGAGCTGGAAATCCAAAAAGCTGATCTCTCTGTGAGGAGATTGGAGGCTGCTCTCCTCCCTGAAGCACCCTGCCAATGCGCCTGCCCAGCTGTGCGGAGGTGGCAGAGTTTGCAACAGAGGGAGCTGGAATGAGAATATTTCTGGAAGGAAGTGGAGGATTAAGGCTTGGCAGCAGAATGGCTGACTTGCTAGTCCAGCTGTCCATGGAACCATAGAGCCATTTAGGTAGGAAAAGACCTTTGAGATCTTCAAACACCAGCCATTAATCCAATGCCAAGTCATGGAGCTGGTGGGATGTGGAGGTTGTGCCTGTGCCCTTGGCTCTTGACGAGGTGTCCTGTCCTGATGGGTGGAAGACTATTCTCAGAGTGCCAGCAAGGATTGCAGCTGGAGCACCACAATGAACCCAATCAGGAGAGTGGGAGCCTGCTGTCAGAGGCTCTAGAGGAGCCCCAGCTCCAGCAGGTCTGGTGAGCAGTGCAAAGACAAAGGGGAAAAACCATCAGGAGTTGTGATGGTGGTGGATGAGGTCATGACACCCTCTGGGACAGTGCTGGGGTAAACACAGAGGCATCTGGCACATAAGAGTGGGGCTGGGCTTGGTGACAGCTTGAAGCGAATGGCCCTTCACTGCCCAGGGAGGGGAAAAGTAATTCATTCACGCTGGTAGGACCTCAGAGCATTTCTCTCCAGTCAAAAGAGCAGCTAGCCAGCACTCAGCTGCTTATCCTGAACTCCAAACATATAATGAATGATGTAAGGCTTTAATGCACATTGCAAGAATAAACATTATCAAATGATTTATTCTTCATCTTTATACATGAGCAAAGATAGAGATTTATTCTTAACAGTGAGCTTTGAATTAGGATGTGTTGAATTTATTTTTCTCCACCACAGCTTTATGTGATCAGACTTCAGAATTAACCTGGTAAATCCAGCAGATCATCTCTGGGCTGTGCCATGTGTGGGTGAGAGAGATTTAACAGCACTCAGAACTGAACAGAAGAACGACACTGGTACAGGTAACAGCTGGCACACCTGAGCTGTCTTTTGGGTTGAGTTTACCTGGGATGGAAGGTGCTACTAAAATGAGAACAGTTTTGTACCTTTTAAATGACACAGAGCGGGAGATCAGCCTGTTTGTGGACTTTCCAAGAAAAGGTAACCTCTATAAGAAGGTTAATTTGCTTCTCTCCTGATTTTACTGAGTTGATTGTTTTTTAATTTCCTTCTATTTTGAAGGCATTACAGATGCTCATATAAATAAAAGGTTTGCATTTTGCATTCATGGCTTAATTTTACTATTTTCCCACAACTTGATGACAAGCTTGTTTATGAAAATGGTTTAGTTTTCACTGAGTACAAACATAGGTAAAAGATTGTTTGGGTGTCATTTATTAAGCTAAAAACTGATTTTTTTAATTAACAGTAAAACCTAAAATGCATCCATAGGAAAAAACCCATTGCTGTAGCATTTGCCAAGTGGTATGAAGACATTGGAGTTGGCTGCATTCCTGGCACCTGGAACTTGCCTAGTTCAGCAGTGCAGAGGATTGCCAGGCTCCTGGGGCTGCAGGCAGCAGATCTGTGGGTTTCAGCTGAGGTGTGGTGTGGATCTAAGATTTTCCATGAGATGGCAGAGAGGACTTTGAAAGACTTTCTATCTGTATGGTGACCTCACCATCTCTTGTTTATGTGATGCTGTGGGCGATGTGCAGGGATTTCCCACTGCATCCAATCTTGCTACAACAAGGAGCTGTTAGAAGCTGGGCTGAGCCTGGAGCAAGACATCCCCCAGCCTCTCAGTGGGGGCATTGCCTTGGTGATGATTACCAGAGCCCCAGGGAATGCCTTATTATTAGGGGCAGACACAAGCTTTTTAAGGAGTTGGTGTCTGTATCAGGAAACTGCCCCATTGGCCACTTCTGAAAGCTGCTCCAGTGGCTTCCCTCTCTTGGGAATGAAGTATTGAGATTTAGGTGAAACTTGGTCAGCTGAATCTGAGCCTTCAAGTCCTTACAGCAAATCTGACCTCCCAGGATGCACCTAAGGTTGCCCTAGGCCAGGCCTTAACGAAGCCCTGACTTACAGTCCCTGTACAAGACACAGGGCAGGGGGAATACAGGAATGTGAGGAGAAGAGCAGAATGCACAGGGTGAGAAGCGAGGACATTAAATCTGAAAACCCATTAAGCTGCCTCTGGGGACAGTGGGGAAGAAAGGCTGGGTTTACACAATACAGGCACTGGAGTGGTGTGTCTGCAAGTCAGCTCCTGTGCCCAGACAGGGAGAGCTCTGGAAGGTGAGCCAGAAACTGGCCTGGATCCCATGTGCCATGTGTCCTCTCCGGGATAAGAGATCCCTGAGGTGTGCACAGGGGTGAAGTTCAGCCCAGAGGTGACAGCTGACACACAGAACCCCTTGCTTGGCAATGTCTGCACATATCTGGGTGTCGATCTGGAGACATCAGCACCTTTTATTAATGCTGGAGTGCCCGGAGGGGATGGGAAATAGATTGTTTGACCTGTTTCTCTCTGAGTGCAGCAGTTCAATGCAGCTCTTTGCTCAGGGATGAGCACCCACATGCCACCTCACAAACTGCCACCCCTGGGTCCTGGCAATGCCCAGGTGTGGTGCTGGGCTGTGGGCAGCTCCCAACCATCCCATGGACTCTCCACAGGGTGGCAGTGCTGAGGCAGGGAAGATGCCCGAGGTGACAGCCCTGGCAGCGAAGGGGACAGACGAGGAGAGTGGGGAACTGGGGCGGGAGGTGCTCCTAGGGAAGGTGATGGGAAGTGTAGCACTGCTCCTAACCTTCGGAAATGTCCATACCAATCGCTGCTGTGATGACGCCAAGCAGAGAAAGCAGGAAGGATTAATTACAGGGTTGTTATTTCAGCTGTAGTAAGTTTTCCCTGTGTATCTGGCAGATCCGGGCTGACCACAATCCAGGGGATTTCCCTCTAGAGATGGTGACCCCACCACTGCCCTGGGTGGCCTGTTCCAATGCCTGACCACACCTTCCATGAAGAAATTATTCTTACTCTCCCATTTAAATCTCCCCCGACAGGAGTTAAGGCCATTTTCTCTCATCCTGTCGCTTGTTCCCTGGGAGCAGAGCCTGACCCCCACCTGGCTGCACCCTCCTGTCAGGGAGTTGTAGACAGCTAGAAGGTCCCCCTGAGCCTCCTTTTCTCCAGGCTGAGCCCCTCCAGCTCCCTCAGCTGCTCCCCATTAGACTTGTGCTCCAGACCCTTCCCCAGCTCCATTACCTTTCTCTGGACATGCCCCAGCCCCTCAATGTCTTTCTTGTTGTGAGGAGCCCTAAACTAACACCACAATACAAGGGACCTCAGCAGTGCCTTGCACAGGGGTGTGGTCACTGCCCTGGTCCTACTGACCACACCAGAGCTGGTACAAGCCAGGTGCCATTGGCCTTCCTGCACCCTCCCCAACCCTGCTGCAATGACTTTGTCATCTCCATGACACTGAGACTCTGCTGGGCTTTCTGCTTTGCTGAGTAGTTCAGGCACTGATGCTGTGAGTTGCTGGTAGCTTCCTACATCCAGGCAGTCCTCTGGTCCTCCTGTGCAGAAGGATGGATGGATGGATGTTCCTGCTCCAGCAACTGCCTGTTGGGTTTCTCCGATTCATGCCAAGTTAGCACAAAATGATCAAAGCAGCCAGTCAAAACTCTTTTTTTTTCCCTCCAGATCATTGGTGACAGAGATTTTGATCCCTTTGAAGGGAAGAGCTAATTAGCAACTCACTGAATTAAGTAGAAGGTGCAGTGTATGTACTGACTTTTTGCTGTTTTCGGGGCTGCTATGAAGATTGCTCATCCCAACGCAATAATCGTTTCCATAGTGACTGATGTACTTCGTAGGGGAGGAATTGAAGACACAAATAACAAAGACCAAATCTATAATGCAAAGAATCGTATGCAAACAGAATACACCCTAGGCTTCAGTGTGGGCCACCTCTGACACAATAAGGGATGATGTGAGGGGGATGCCACGAGCAGAGGAGGGTGAGAAGCACTTGGGTAGGGTGAGGGGCTGTGTGGCTTGGTGCAAGGGCCAGCCAGCATCTCTTCCAGGGAGTTCAGGTGTTTTTCCTGCAGGATATTCTGCTCAGCAACAGCCACAGGCCTCCTTAAAAGTGTGGTGGTTTTAAAGCTAGCCCAGAACGTGCAGAAACAACAGTGTTTGGAAGACAAATTGAATCTTCCCCTATCTGACTTCATCCAGGTGAGTGTTGCACTAGGCCTTTCATTTATTCTGGCTGCAAGTTCTGTGTTTATAGTAATCCCATGCACAAGAGCAAATTACCTCCACCTTTCAGCACCACCTCCCTGTTGACTCATGAGTTGTAGGCACTGCAGAGGAATGTGCCCGGAGCAGCCTGGCTGAAGCCCACAGCTCCCAGCTCCCAGCCCCTGGGCAGTGCTGCAGGCTCCAAACAGCTCTTACATCCCAGTCTAATGGGGCCCGTTAATGACAAAGTGTGAAGAACAGGTTGGACAAGCAGCCACCAGAGCTGACCTGGCTGTATTTATCCTCTGTAAGTGCAGAGCAGGAGATACTTTGGCCTTCAAGTTGTCCACACCCATGTAACAACCTATTTTACAACCACTCTTCAATAAGTCCTTATTTTCTACACCTCATTTCTGTCTTTTTCTTTGTACAGACAGCAGGGTAAGTCTGACTTTGGGAGAGGATTTCCCTGTGCAACAGTCCAGCACAAGCTCAAGGTCCCAGCTCAGCAGGAGACTGGTTTGCTGCCATGACTTGGTCCCAGCACCAGTGTGTCACTGGATACTCCAATATGCCCCAGAGCAATAAGCCATCAGCTTTCAAGCATTAAATGAAGTTTATTTCAGTGTGGTAGTTTTGGCTTTAGTTTTAGCTGGGCCTCAGTTCAGCAGGCCCAGAGAGTCTACATAGATTTGAGGGGACAAGCATCACCTGACTTAAGCAACCA
Source organism: Sakesphorus luctuosus (assembly GCA_013396695.1). Classification (NCBI taxonomy): domain Eukaryota; kingdom Metazoa; phylum Chordata; class Aves; order Passeriformes; family Thamnophilidae; genus Sakesphorus; species Sakesphorus luctuosus. The sequence continues at coordinate 84,228 of VWZD01006967.1, forward strand.
AAGAGACGTCAAAATCAAGTATAAAAGAAGGTGTAGGAGGTGCCTGGCTCAGTCCCATTCATGGCTGGGTGCCGAGCACACCTTCCATCACCATTGCTGGAGGTGTTGGGTCTTGTCATCATTTCACAGCTGTTTGGTTTGGGAAATACCTTTTTTTAGCTTTGTTGTTGGTTTTCTCCTCTCTTGCAGGGTATCCTTCTGGGGGGAGCTTGTTGGGGCGTTTTTGTGAGCTGGGGTGGTGGAGCCCTGTGTTGTTTGGGTGGGAGACTCAGTGGGTGGTGGTGGTGGTGGTGGTTTGGGGTTTTTTTCCCACATTTGTATATATATGTGTTATATTCTGGTTTTAATTGTCTCTCTTTTGTATAAATATAAGAAGCTTGCCATTTCAGGTTTGGGGTTTTTTTTAGTTTTTTCTCCTGTTTGTTTTTTTTTTCCTCCCTCCTCTTCCCTTGGTGGAGGGGGGTGGTGGTGTTGATTCTCTCTCTGTGTTGGGCAGTTGGCATTTTGCCAGCTCAACCCAAGACATTCAGTAGCACTACACAACTGTGAAAGTCACAGCCAGGTGGAAAGAAACAACCCACCCCAAGCAGGACTCCTTGTCATACCTGTCAAAGGCCGTGGGCACGCACATACTGCCCTCTGGACTGTTTTTTTGCAATTTCTTCCCTTTCTCTTCTCCCCTTCCCCTACCTGTGGGAAAGAATGCTTTGATGCAGCTTGCAAGCACCTTCCTTGAGAAGGGTTTGCCTGTTTTGTCTGTCCCGGTGAAAAACAACCTGAGGGAAAGACAGAAAGTCACTATGCTCTCAGTTTCTTCCAAACTTAAGTTTCCCGCCCACAAAAGATCTCTTGAGCAAAGAGAAATTCCCAAACCAGTTGATTTGCATGTCCATTCCTTGCACGGGATCCTCTCCACCCCCTACAGTCACCATGGAACATCAAAGAAAGTGAGAGCTGGGCATGTGTCTGGCACCCACTTGGTGCAAATGCACAGGTCCAGGTTGCAGAGCTCCCAGCATCACCCAGCATCACCCTGGTAAAAGTCCTGTGCCAGCCTGATGCCAAAGTGTCCAGGATTCACAGAATCACAGAATGCTTTTGGTTGGAAGGGATCTTAAAGACTACCTAATTCCAACCCTGTGCCATGGGCAGGGACATCTTCCATTAGACCAGGTTGCTCCAAGTCCCATCCAGCCTGGTCTTGAACACTTTCAGGGATGAGGCTAATTTGGTTCCTGCTGGTTTGGCTGGAATAAGGTCAGACAAGAGGCTTACACACATGTAACAGAGGCTGACCTGAGTGCTGGAACCTGTCAACATCCTATGACAAATATAACCAGTCCCATAACCATGGAATACTTGTGCTTCAGCATCCCCAAGTCTGAAGCCTTAATATGTACCCAGAGCTTCTCCTAGGCTTTCTGTATCAGGGTCAACTGAAATATAGCAAAGATTTTATACGAGCTGTTTTATAAACCAGACAGGTCAGACCTGCTCCCCTGAAGGTCCCAGACATGGCTGCAGGTGTGTTCATGATAAACTCAAGTGCTACAGGATTCTTGAGGCTGAAAGGATTGAGACTGTTCAGCCTGGAGAAGACAAGGTTCTGGGGATACCTGAGAGCACCTTCCAGTGCCTGAAGGCTCCAAGAGAGCTGGAGAGGGACTTTGGACAAGAGGCTGGACTGACAGAAGAAGAGGGAATGGCTTCCCACTGACAAGAGAACAAGGTTAGACAGGATATTTGGATGGTGAGGCCCTGGCACAAGTGAGACCAGAGAAGCTGTGTCTGCCCCATCATCCCTGGAAGTATTCAAGGACACGTTGGACAGGGCTTGGAGCAACCTAGTCTAGTGGAACGTGTCCCTGCCCATGGCAGCAGCTGGAACAGAATGATGTTTAAGATCCTTTCTAACCCAAACCATTCTGGGTTTCCATAATTCTTGCTGGTGAGATGCCTCCAGCCTAGCAGCCACAGTGCTCCCTGGAATGTATGGGGATTTTTTGATGGCAGGGATTGCTGAGAGAAGGGATGAGGAAGGAGATACTGTGCTGAATAAAAATGTGCAAACCAGGAGGGTTAATACTGGCAGTTCCCTTCTGGCTCTGCACCACCAGCTGAGAACAAACAGTCCTGCCATGAGTCAGACAGACCCTGAAGTTTTGGGGCTGTGACAACTTCTGTGCTTTTGCTGACAGATTCTCCACTTTCAGAGGTGTCCTGTTTAGGTACAAGCTGGCAAAGAGAATTCCATCCCTTGTTGTTTGGGTTCTTTTTTCTGGAGAAAAGGACCCAAAAGCACCACTGCAGCTCTGGGACCATAGCACTGGCTTTTGCTTGCAGCAGCTCCGTCCCTGCATCCAGTCTCCCTGCAGAGCATGCAGTATTAGAAAACACACCTCCTGCCTGCCTGAGTGCCTCTGCCTCCTGCAAATATCCCTGAGGTCTCTTACATAAGCCAGTGCTGGGTTGCTCAGACAGAAGATTTCCAAGAAATTTGAGAAATACCATCACTGCTGCACTCAGTAAACTCAACCCTCAGGGTTTGGGGCAGCAGGAAGAAGGAGGGGCAGATTAGGATGAATGAGTCTCTCTGGATGGTGAGCCTCTCTGCCAGACCCAGGAGCTGCCCCATCCTCCCTCTCTCAGCCCATACCTGCCTGCTCCTTTGGACCCCTGGGCTCCCCCACAGTCCCATTCCTGACTTCTCTCACTGGCCTTCCTGACTCTGGCTCTCCTGGGTCCCTGCCTTCCTGTTCAGGAGACAGGACCACACCTGCCCACAGCTGGATCAGGGCAGCACTCTCCTGTGCCAGAGCATCTCGACAGGGATGCTGTGTCTGAGCACCAAGGGACACAAGGCCTTTCCATGTCCATCTCCCACATTGGAGTACTGCAGGGAGCAGTGATGCACCAGCGGGGGGTGCTGGGGGGACTCAGAGAGCGCTGCCCACAGCCTGGCTGCGAGTTGCTGTTATCCTCACTTTTATTTTGACTGCATATATTGCTTTCCTCTGCAGAAAAAGACCTTTTCAAGAGAAAAATATACATTGCTTCTCATGGGCCCCCTCTCTGCTCTCAGGCATTTTTCACTGGATACAACGCCAGATGTGGTTCTGTGTCCAGAGCCACATCAAGCCTGGGGCATAAGGGAAGAAGTGAGTTCAGTTACTTCACGTGCTTATCTTGGCCATCCTTCTCCAGGCAACTGTGCAGAGCATCAACCGAGGACTGAGAGCCAATACAGCACAGCATGAGACTTTTGGCAAGGCAGATGATTCAGACATGATTCCCCTCAAATCTTACTTACCTTTGGCACAACCAAGTAGGGAAGAATTTCCAAAAGGAGTCACTGATGCAAGGTAACTCAACATTTAACTGAAGGGGGGTCAGGCACTGGCACAGGCTGCCCAGGGCAGGAGTGGGGTCACCATCCCTGGAAGTGTTCCAAAGGCATCCACATCCACATGAATGTGGCACCTGGGAACATGGTTTAGTGGTGGCTTTGGCAGTGCTGGGGGAATTGTTGGAGTCCATGGTCTTACAGGGCTTTTCCAACTCTAATGATTCTGTGATTCTACACACAACGAGTTTCAAGTTTATTGGCCTGGACAACTGGGCAATTAGTAGTCAGGACTGGTTAAACACTTGATTGACCTTCCTACAGGAGTATAACATGCCTGCTGATGGGACAGGCTCGATGGCTGTGCCATCCATGGGAGTGACCCACCTGTATGGAGTCGGGGTGTGTCAGTGGGCATAGGGGCCTTCCTGGTCACCTGACAGACACAGCAACCTTGGAAGAGCATCCCCTGGTGCAGCTGGCTGTGTCTTCCACCACATTGCAAACCACAGACTTCAGGGTTGGATAAATGCCATCATCCCAGATCCTGTGATGGTGCTTTTACTGCTGAAAAATCTTCAGTCACAGGCTAGGAAATTCCCTCTTGCTATTTCTGAGACGTATTCAAGCAACTCCTTTTTCTTAGAAACCTGTGGGGGTCTGTCTATGAAAGGTGGGATCATTACGGCTTGGAAAAGGCCTGCCTGGAACTAAAGGCACCTTGGCAGCACAGGGCTCACTCAGACTTGTTGCTGTGTCACTTCCATTTTCTTTGATTTCCTCATGTTGATGGTCTCTCCCTCCTCAGTCCTTCTGGTAAGAGATGAACTATTGATTCACACATAGTGCTTCACATTTTCAAGAGAGAGCCGTCTCCTGGCCTTCACTGCATGTGGAAATAATCAGGATTAAATGTTGTGGCTGATGCTGGATCTGGGGCTGGTTTGGACCTGAACGGGGGTTCAACCCAAAGGGCAGGTTCCCTGTAGCTTATGGCTACAGAGCACTGTGAGCCCTTCCTACCCCATGGGCTTCCTACCTCTGGGCTCTGTCTTCCCCTTCAGGGCTGTGGGAGCTGCATCCACAGGTGCAACAGAACAGGTGACCAAGGACAGCAGCTCGTGCAAAGGCTCCCACCTGCCTATGCCACAGGCTGTCATGGTCCTGTGCTTTGATCTCTGGGAAGCACAACCTCTTACCCAGGTGTGTCCTTTGTGTCCCTGCTCTCCTGGATGTCCAAGGGGAGTCCAGCACATTGCCATGACAATGAGTCTTCTCCTTGGTGGGACCTTGGACCATGCACCCTGTGCTGTCCTATGTCCCTTTCCCACACCTGACACCTGGTACTTGATATAAAAACCTCCTGGCACAGGGAGATCTGCAGGTTAACTATCCTGCCTGGGTGTGGCTACTCCTTGGGAACCGATTCAGGTGAGTGAGGGATGGGTCAGGCTCGTTAGCAGGTGCCAGGGGAGGCTGTTTAACAGCCTCCAAAGGAGTACAAGGGACTTCTATCACTCGTGCACCCAACAGGAGTGGGCAAACAGGGGCATGGCAGGGTTAGCAGACAGGGTACAACTAGCTCTTGTAGGTGAGTTTGTTGTTGGGGGTTTTCTGGTTTGGGTGGTTTTTTGGTTTTGTTTGTTTATTTTGGGTTTTTGGGGGGTTTTTTGAGGGTGGGGTTTGGGTTTTTTTGTTGTTGTTTTTTTTCTCTCTCTCCCCAACTTATCTAAAGCTAGTGATGGTTTCCAGAAAAATGAAAACCATTGCTGCTGTTAATACCAGGAGTGTGTCTACACAGACACTCCCCTCCTAGAAGGATGCAGCCACCCAGGCCTCTGGCTGTGCAGAGTGTCTGAGCCTGGCATTGGTACCAGAGAATGGTATGGGAGGCACCTGTGTACGATGTGAACAGGTCAATGACTTGCTGTGCCTAGTGGCAGAGCTTAAGGAAGAGGTAGAGAGACTAAGGTGCATTAGGGAGAGTGAAAAGGAAATTGACTGGTGGAGTCAAACCCTTTTGACCCCTAAGGGAGTCCAACAAGAGGTAGCGAAGCCCTGCCCCTCCTGTCATAAGGCAGATGGAGCAGACCAAATTGATGGGGGGGGAATGGAAACAGGTCCCTGATTGGAGAGGTAGAAGAACCCTCTCTTGAGCCCCATCACCACCCTGGGCACCCTTAAAGAATAGATATGAGGCCCTGAACCCAGAAAGTCAGGCAGAGAACAGCTGAGAATATTTGCCTGGAGAGCCTCTGGGCTGGACACCATCTGCAAGACAGATTACAAGCACAGCTATAAGGACAAAAAGAAAGGTGGTTGTAGTTGGTGACTCCCTTCTGAGGGGAACAGAGGGCCATGTATGTCACCCAGACCCATCCCACAGGGAGCTCTGCTGCCTTCACGTAGCCAGGGTGAGGGGTATTAGTAGGAGACTTCCTGAGCTAATTCAGCCCTCAGACTATCATCCCCTGTTAGTAGTCCAAGCTGGCAGCGAGGACATTAATGAAAGAAGTGCCAGGATGATTAGACTTTAAAGACTTTAAAGCACTGGGTCAGTCAGTTTATGGGGCAGGAGCATAGGTGATATTTGCCTCAGTTCCTGTGCTGTCTGGGATGGATGAGGAGTTAAATAATGAGAGGAGCAGAAAAGCTCATCTCATCAACAAGGTGGCTAAAAGACTGGTGCCACTGTCAAACTTTTCTGTTTTTTGACCATGGGGCAAACTCCATGGTACTTGGTCTCCTCAAATCAGATGGGCTTCATCCTTCCAGGAAGAGCAAGAGGACTGTAGCCCATAATTTGGCAGGGCTAATCAGGAGGGCTTTAAACTGGATTTGAAGGAGGAAGGGGTTGAAATTGGGCTCTCCAAAGATCAGCCTAAGGATGGAAAGCCTGAGTTGAGTGAAATCAGCAGCCCACCTCAAGTGCATGTACAAAAATATGTCCTGTATCAAAACTAGCGTGNTCTGGAAGTGCCTGAAGGGAAGTTGTGGCCAGGTGGGGGTTGGTCTCTTCTCCCGGGCACTCAGCAATAGGACAAGGGGGCACGGGGGGCTCAAGCTCTGCCAGGGGAAATTGAAGTTGGAGAGCAGAAAAAACTTCTTTGCAGAGAGAGTGCTGAGGGATTGGAATGGGCTGCCCAGAGAGGGGGTGGATTCCCCATCCCTGGAGGTTTTTCAAGTGAGCTTGGCCGTGGCACTGAGTGCCATGATCTGGTAAAGGGACTGGAGTTGGCCCAAGGGTTGGACTTGATGATCTCAGAGGTCTTTTCCAACCCAATCCATTCTATGATTCTGTGATCCTCTCAATAAGGAAACATTAATTTTACTGTTTCCAGCTTTCATGGCCCTTGTCTCCATGCAACCCTTGGGAGCACAGGACTTGCTCTTCCAATGAGGATCATAAGATTTTCAATGTAATCTACTTTCCTCCTCCTGTTTCCCCACCTCCTTTCTCCCCCACTGATTTTTCTCATGACAAAATTATTTTTTCTTTTTCCCACTCTCCTGTCTCAGAGACAGGCCACTCCTCTCACCTCTGTGGGCCACTGCACAGCCCTGGCTTGGGAGGAGGTGAGCTGCAAAGCCTGCATTCTCCTCTGGGTTTTCCATCCTTCGGATACAGAGTCCAGAGCTGTCTTATCCTTCTCCATCCTCCATCTCCTCACCAGATAGGAACATGCCAGAGCTCAAGGAGTACTTGGATGATATTCTCAGGCACATGGTGAAATTCTTGGTGTTGTATCCTGTGCAGGGCCAGAAGCTGGACTTAATGACCCTTGTGGGTCCCTTCCAACTAAGGATTCTATGAACCTGACCTTTGCAGACCACACAGAGAACCTTTATCATCCACCCATAGGGCAGCTCTGCTCTCAGGAGACCTTGTGTGGTCTTCCACCCTGCAGAGCATCCAGCTGTGATTCAGACAGACGAGGTGGGATAAGTGTGTTTTTTCCTGAGTAGGGACAGCATTCGAGGATTGGTGGCCTTGGTGGGCAAGTGGCTCATGAGTTTTCCCCACCTGCCAGAGACAGACCATGATTTTGACCCATAGAACTTCTCCAGGGTTCTGGGGTGCTTGGAGTGCCTGAGTGGGCAAGTACTTGAGGAGATGCAAATTAACTCAATATAATGAGCCTTAAATACTTTCCTTGTCATCCCCCTCTTCTAGCTGCTGCCTGAGATTTTATGCTCAGCCCTGCTTCCAGGTTTCCATAGGCATTCACTCTTCTCTCAGCTTCTGTGATTGCATATAATTCCTGTTTAAATTCTTCTCATTTTCACAGTGTAATTAGGCAGATGAGCAGCTTTTGTTCTGCAGTCAAAAAGCAATTAGCTGTGCTTTTTGCTTGTTGGTTGTTTTTTAATTAGGACTTTGTTGATGGCTTTTGTCCTCACCAGAAAATACACTGAAGGGTTTATGGGTTGCAGCTGCTGCCCAGGGCAAGAGGGATTCCCTGCCTTCTTCCTGTCTGTGCCTTACCTGCTCCCTGTCTGCACCCTGCTTGCCTGACTAGGGGGAAGGACGTGGGGAGGTGGCCCAGAGATGTTCCTGCCACTTTCCCATCCTCTGCCTGCTGTAATCACAGACCTTCCACGTGTCCTCAGGGTTAGGGTAACTTGCAAAAGTTTTCCATAGGTAAGGGTTTGCCTGCTTTTCCTTCTTTAGGATGCTTGTATGTGACTGAAAGCTCAGAGAATCACAGAATGTCCTGAGCTGGAAGGGACCCACAAGGATCATCAACTCCAGCTTTTGGCCCTGCACACAACAACCTCAACAGTCCTACCATGTTGCATGAGTTTTGTCCAGTCATTGCTGCAGGTGGTCACTGCTCGTTGTGATACCTCATGGAGGGGCCCTGTTACACACTTCTTTTTCTCTCATAGGATAATAGAATTGTTTATATTGGAAAAGCCCTCTAAGATCATTGAGGCCAACCACAGCACTGTCAAGCCTACCACTAAGCCATCTTCCCATGCCATGTGGATATGCCACATCCACACACCTTTTGAACACCTCCAGGGTTAATGACTCCACCACTGCCCTGGTCAGCCTGACTGCACTTTCTGTGAAGAAATTTTCCCTACTATCCAATCTAAACTTATCCTGCAACAACTTGAAGCTGTCTTCTCTATTCCTGTCGCTTATTATCTGTGAGAGGAGCCTGACCCCCACATCGCTACAATCTCCTTTCAGGCCATTGTAGAGAGTGAGAAGATCCCCCTTGAGCCTCCTTTTCTGTTCCTGCAGAGCAGACAGTCTCTTCTCCTGGCTGTGCTCGGGGGCTGCTGGATTAGTGTGGGACAGAGACACTACATCTTATCTCACCATGGCTTTTGGGATTGCATGTAAATCACAACAAATCTTCCTGTGAGCAGATTCCCCATCAGCAATAGATGAATTTTTTAATACATGATCTCAAGTAATTAATGAGATTAACCCACTGCTTTAGGCCCTTTCTTTATTTCACCCTTCACCTTCCCTTAAACTCCACCTTCCTACTGGCTCTGAGGAATGGTCTTGTGCCCCATCCATCACTGCATGACCAGGCAGCTCCATGATCCCAGTGCTCAGACAGACCCAGAGGGCACCTTATGGTTGTGGATCCAGGTGCCCCAAGGACTGCCACAGGGTCCTACCCTGGCCCTCCAGCCCATTTCTGCCAGCTCTTTGTGGTTTTGTTGCCCCTGTTCAGGGTGCACAGGAGAGCAGCTCTGCACCACTGCCCTGTATCCCTGCCTTGAGCTCCCAAAGTCCCACAGGTAGCTGAGAGGAGATGATGGGCAGGAGCTGATGGAGAGTGCAACGCTGTATGGGTGGGCTGGCACTGGGCTGGCATTGGGGCAGCCCTGTGCAGTGACAAGGGAAGAGGTGGATCTGGGGGTGGCTGTGGCAGGGAGTTGCTGTGGTGGGGAGCAGGAATGTCAGCTCATTCCTTGTCCTGGAGTGGGGGCCTGGGCTGCTCTCCCTACTTTGTGGGAAGAGAACCCATTTCCTCCTGTGGAAGGCAGTGGGCTGTGCTGTGACTGGGCTGTCCATGTGTGGAGATGAACAGGAGTGGGTGATACCCAGGAGGAACATGGCCACAGACTGTTCTGGCTGATGGCCAGTCCCCAGGGCACAAGTACCCAGTGTGCCTCCACCATCCTTCTTGAACCTGGGCAAAGACAGGGCTGCCTCATGGCACCCAGCAGTGGTGGTGGGAATTTGCAGTGTGGGTGTTGGCATTGATAGAGTGTTTTGTAGTTGTATCTCAAAGTGTTTGGTGACAAAAAATACAGAGCATGCCCAGCACCTCCCCAGAAACAGCAGTGGGTGGTGGTGTCTTTCCACCTGAGCCCTGGCACACAGAGATGCCCAGTTCTGCCCACAGCTACTCTCCTTTCGTCATCAGCATGGCCAATGGTGAGAGCCAGCTCTGGCTTTTCCTGAGGCAGCTGGATGATGGGAGCTGCTTCATCTGCCAACATCACTATGACCCTCCTGCTAAACCTGCCTTCCCCAGGAGGCTGCTGGTAGTAGCTGAATATTCCCCTTGGGAAGCACTGTCAGAGGGGAAAGAAAACCTGAGGTGTCGTGTCTACATTGATTTTTCTGCATGCTAAATGTTCAGTCAGGCACATTGGGGACTGATTCTGTAGAAGATCCAAGCTAATGGTGTGTTTAAATCCTGTTGGGGAAGCCTGACAGGTGTTATGGCAGTCAGGGCACAGCCACAGCTCACCTGGTACCACCTGACAAGGTGGGACAATTGCTGCCATCACTGGGCTCCTGGGTGTTGGCCAATGTGCTTCCAGCAGAGACAGATGTGACAGCCAGGGATGCTTCCACGCCAAACAGTCCTGCCCTTTGGCTTTGTTATTTTTTCTTTTTTCTTCTTTTTCAGGTCTCAGATGACGGCCATGACCCTTAGTCAAGTGTTTGATTCAGTGCTTTGAGCAGTAGGTACTTTTTGATGGAGATTATTTGCATGGAATAACACAAAGCTCCATCTGCAGAGCAGCTCTCCTGGAAAATAGTGACATCTTCAGCTGTATGGGAGCCAGGACAAAGCCCACTAGCTGCATGTAATCCCCTGGAAGCCACTCAATAGCACTTGAGCAGGGTGTAAGGGGGGCAGGACTGTGTGCCAGACCTCTCCCTGCAGCCAAGGTGTTATCCCAGATGCATTATTTAACAAAAAGTGTCAGGCCGGCTTTTTGCGCTGGCTGAAAGCAAAATTACAGCCATTTGGAGCAGGCTCTTAGGAAACTAAAATTATCTTCACATTGTATTTCTTCTCCAGTAAGGCCAGCATTACATTTTCTCAAATTCTGAGCCAGACATCAGGAAAAGGAGTAAAAATGTAATTGGCTCAAATATAGAATCACAGAATCATTCAGGTTGAAAAGAACTGTAAGACCATCACATCCAACCATGAAACCAGCACTGCTGTGTTCACCACTAAACCACATCCCAAGTGTCACATCCACATACCTTTTGAACACTTCTAGAGATGATGGACACTTCCAGAGATGGAAAAATATTTTACAAGATCCAGGGATATGATAAAATTTAGAAAAAGATCGTGGTGTCAGGCTGATTTTCTCCTTTCTGCTGTATCTAAGCCTTTAAGGCTCTGAAGGGCAGTCCCGTGGTGTAAAGGAGAGCACTCTGGACTCTGAATCCCAAGGACCTGAGTTAGAGTCTCAGTCGGGACCGTCCCCCGGCAGTTCAATCCCTCCCTGCCATCTGATCCTGTCAGATCTCGGATGCTCAGCAGGGTCAGCCCCAGTCAGTACCGGGGGCTGTGACAGTCCTGAGGACTTCCCTGTCACTGTCCAAGCTCGCTCAGCCGTGGCAAATGGACCTTAGGACTTAAACGGTGGGGCCAGTTCTGTGCCCGCTGTGCCTCACCTAAACAATCCCCTGCGCAGGCTGGAAGGGCCCACCCACGTGGGGAGAGCCCTGCCCAAATCTGCGTTCGCGACGTCTGGCCATACAATACACTCTGAAGCCAAGGTTTGGGGCGTGAGTTGGCAAGGAGCTATAGGAATTTCCTCTTCCTTTATATTTTAACAGGCTCAGCTCCTCTGGTGCTCATGGTCACACTCTGCCCAGCAGAGCCCTGGGTATCACTGCCGCACTCTCCGTTCAGGGCTGTGTGAGGGAACCCTTCATTCCCCATTTCCCTGTCAGAGCCTCAAGCCCTCAGCTTTATAACCAGGGGCTGAATGGAAAATAAAGAGCAACAACCCTGCCTGTTCCCAGATGCTGGTGCTGGCCAGAGCAGGATGGGAATCTCCCCTTCTGGGGTCTTGCTGGTACCAACAGGCCAGAGTGCTGGAGCAGTGGGTGCCACTGGTGCTGGCTGTGGTGGGGATGGGGACATGGCAGAGGTGCTCCTTCCTCTAGTGCTGCCTCCTGAGCCAGGACCACATCCGCCTCCCTGACCTCAGTGTGCCAGGGCAGCTGGTTCCTCACACCCAGCATCTTGTCATGGAATCATCTGCCCATCCATCCATTACCCTGTGCTGCTCCCTCTCATACAAGAGCCCCCTAAAATGCCACCTTCCCCACTCCCAGCAGAGCAGCTCCTGACAGATGCAGCAGGACTCAGTTGGAGCTCACAAAAGATCAAACTTGCTTCTTTATTTGTGCAAAGACATGGAAGAAATTATAGTGGCACTCTCTTTTCCAGAGCTGGTTTGCTGACCATCAGCTGTGGCAGCTGCATAGGACAGCTCTGACCCACATGAGCAGCAATAGCAGTGCAGGTGGGGTGTTTACAGGCCATAACATTTGATCAGCTGCAGGAGCTGTGGATGAACTGTGTCTGGCTAGACTTGCTACTGATGTCATGTTGAAATGGTTTTGGGGGTTGGTTTTGCTTTTTTCCTGTTAAAAATGAGAAGGAAGATGATGGGATTGGAAATGCCAGGCTTCATGTGGCGTGGGTGGGATGCCTGTGATTCCTCAGCCAGAGGGGAGCAGTGCTATTGAGCAGCTGTCTGAAGGCAAACAAGTTGGAAACACAAGAGTTTGGATAGCACAGACAAGGGTTACAGACTTACACATCCATCTCATTAGCTTTTGTTTTGTGTGCATGTGACAAACTCCAAACATGTGCCCAGGCATTCAGCCCCTACTGCTGTGCCTGGTGACTGTCACTGCTCCTATGGCTGTCACTGCTGCCAGTGCTGCCACCACCGCTACCACCGCTGCTGCTGCTGCTGCTGCTGCTGCTCTGTCACTGCTGCCGCTGCTGCTGTTGCCAAGGGACCTCGAGCTCTCTTGATTCTCTGCCCCAAGCTGCCCTTCCACCTCCTCTCACCATTCCCACTGTGAATTGGAGAGCCTTTTCACTGGTGCTTTTCATATTGCAATGAGACCAAAAGGATCCTTGTGTGCTGCACAGGGAGAACAGTGATTACAGGGAAAATGAAGGAATGGACAGAGAAGCAATGTGATGTCATCCACCACTGCTGATTAAATGTGCCTCTGCCTCTGCCAGCCAGCACCTATAGGCCAGCAGCACCCAGTGCCACTTCTCTGAGACTGTCACCTCTTCCGCTTGTCCACATCTGCACAGCACAGCTGCAGGGAGCACAGGGCAGCCTTCCCTCATTCAGGGCACAGGAGAACTTCCCAAGCCACCTCAAGGCCTGAGATAACCCAACCCACACAGGGGAATATCTTCCTCCGTGACATTTCTCTGGAAGCTGTTTCACTGAAATCAGACTTTCTTTATGAATTGTTAATGTTAGTGACTTGTGGTTTTGAGAAAAATTCTTAAAAAATCCTTCCTTTCAAGCACCTCTTTATTACAAGAGCATATTTTCTATTGTGAATCTTATAATAATGTAACATTTTAAAATATCAGAAGAAAGCATAGTAAGTTTTTCAGAATATACAGTTCCAAAATTATTTTTGGGGGGTGAAAATACAAATGTGCTTCTTTTTTTTTTTTACCCTTTTACTGGTATGCCTTTGGAGAAATTTCAAAATTTATTTCAAGAATTTTATGGAAATGCTGATGCTGATTCCTTCTCTCCTCTAGAAATCTCTGGACTTCTCCTTTTGTGGTTTCCAGGTGTTACAGGTTGCTGCCACTCTTCAGAGTTTCATCACTGGGTCCCTGTGCACAGGTTGGATGTCATGTTTGTCCTGTGGTGACGATGTAAGGTCCCTGTCTGGGTGACAATCTGCTTCCTGTGGGCATTTCCACAAGGCTCTTGGCAGGTTCTCCAAAGCTCACAGGCCTTGGGGCAGATGTCCATCGCTGTATTCTATGATGTCCATCATTTCCAAGGGTGGGTACAGTGGCAGTGAGAGGTGAAGGAGCAGTGCTGGGTGCTGGGGCAGGTCCCTGGTGCTCAGGAGAGCACCCCAGCGATTTGCCCGTTTGTCACTTATGCCTTCCTTATGCTGAAGAAGAAACCAGGAGGTGTGACACTCATTTTCCAGCCCTTCTTGTGCGTGTCTGATTTTCCTCAGCCCCTTTGACTGTGTTTGCATCTCTCCTAAGTGGTGAAATTATCATATCAAAGGGAGCCCAAGCTCCCTCCACGATCCTGATGCTGCCTGGGGACTTTGGAAAGAGGTGAGTGACTCCTGCTCTCCCTCCCTCGCTAGGCTTGGCAATTAAATCTTTCATTTGCTGCTTCTGTTCTCCTTCGATAAGGACAGATGAACGTGGACATAAGAAGTGTGTTTCAGTGTCAGAATCCCAGCTCACCTTGACAAGAGCCCAGAACAAAAAAGGGAAGGGAAGACGATCTGTTCTGCTCCTTGGAGACAGGTCAACATCCACCTACCTGCACAAAGAGTCTTTAGAAACTCAGGGAGTACCTCACCGAAAGCACCAAGTCCTGAGTAAATCATAGAATCACTGAGGTTGGAAAAGCCCTCCAAGATCATCAAGTCCAATCATTAACCCAGCACTGCCAAGGCCACCACTAAACCTGGTCCCCAAGTGCCACATCCATATATCTTTTGAACACTTACAGAAATGGTAGCTCCACCAACTGCCCTGGGCAGCCTGTGCCAGTGCTTGACCACCCTTTCCAGGAGGAAATTTTCCCTGAACTCCAGCCTAAACCTTCACTGGTACAACCTGATGTCGTTTCCTCACATCTTGTTACCTGGAAGAAGAGCCTGACCCCCATCCAGCATCCTCAGTCTCCTTTTCTCCTGGCTGAGACTCCCAGCTCCCTCAGCTGCTCTCCATCAGACTTTTGTTTCAGGCCCTTCCCCAACTCTCTTCCCTTCTCTAGACACACTCAATGGCTTTCTTTTTGTGCAGGGCCCACATGATGTGGCCAGCCACCTTCCCCTGTCTGCCCAGGCAGCTTCTCCTACAGAGACTTTCTTTTAAAATGACAATTTTTTGGTCTCCTTCCCCCCTGAACTTTCTCTTTAGCTCTCAGCATTTAGCATGGCCCTCAGAGGGCCAGGTCACTGTGGGCATGAGCTCTGGATGACAGATCTGGGTAGCCACAGTCATTGCTTTGCTTCAGCCAGGTACAATTCCAGCTGGTGTGTGCCAGGTTTGTCTGACACTGAAGAAGTGGCAGAGGGGGAGACTTGAGCCAGTTTCAGTTTGGGGACCCAGATCAAGAGGCACTCTTGATGGTCTCAGGCCTTACTTAAAACATAACCCTATTGCGCCTTCCCTGTAAAACAGGGACCATGAGTCTTGTCTTTGCCTTCATTTGCCACCAAGGGGGAGCTCAGTGAAAGCTCAGAAATCTCTGGAAGTTTCTGGAGAAGCCCAGAGCCTGCCCTGAGTGCCATGCACAGGCTGCTCCAAGGGGGCTGGTTCTGCAAGTCTGACACAGCTGCTTAGGGCTGCAGGACACTAGGAAGGATGGATGCTGAGAGAAGGAGAGGAGAAAGGAAAGAACAGGCTGAACACAAGGCTGCCTTTGCTCCTGGCAGCCCTCGGCACTGAGAGTGGGCAGAGACAGCCCAAAAGGGCTCAAAGCCTCTCTACAGTTGGACTAATATTTATTTCCCAGTGGGTGTTTGGATGGTTCCACTCCTGACAGCAAGGATTCCTGGCCTTGCTTTTGTATCAGCAAGAACCCTCAGCCTGGGTGTTATCCTCGTGGTGCAGCTGGAGAGAGAGAGGGCTGGAGGGGCACAGCCATGGGCAGAGCTGGCATTGACCTCTGCCCCCATCCCTTAGACCTCCACGCCTCTGTCCCCACTCATGGTTCCCAGTGTTCCCCTCCCTCCCACCTGCCCTGGCCCAGCTGAGCTTCGTGCACCAGCCACTGTCACAGCGGTGCTGCTGCTCTTCACATCAGCAGCTGCAAGGTAGAGAAACAGAAAAGGAGTCTTTGGCCCCCTACCCTGCCAAATTTAACCTAAATAGAAAAGCCCCAGCAGCCCTCTGTGCCCTGTGCTTGGGGACATGGCACCTACAGGTGTGTGGCCTCCCAGTATGGTGCTGTTGTGCTGGGACAGCACCAGCCAGGGTTCCAGGGGACCAGCAGCAGAGCTGGGCTGAGGAGGGGCATCACCTACAGCTCCTGTTCGCTCGTGTACATCTGCAGCTGTCCTTTCCTTCCTCTGTGGCTGATCACCCTGTGGGACTCCCTGCTCAGAGGCAGTCCAACTGTGGCAAGTGTCTGTGATCCAGCAGGGTGACAGCACTGCAATCCTACCATGCTCCTTGCAGCCCTGTAGTGCTCCTGATCCCTGCTGGAGCTCCTTAATAGGACAAGGTGGAATGGCTTGCCAATGAGGGCAGGGTTAGATTGGATATTGGGAAGAAATTAGTCCCTGGGAGGGTGGGGTGGCCCTGGCACATGTTGCCCAGAGACACTGTGTCTGCCCAACCCCTGGAAGTGTTCAAGGCAAGGCTGGATGGGGTTTGGAGCACCCTGGTCTAGTGGAAGGTGTCCCTGCCCATGGCAGGGCGGGGAACAAGATGAGCTTCAAGGTCCCTTCCAACGCAAACCATTCTGGAATTCTCTGATTCTGTGATTCTGGAGCTTAGTGAAGAGCTTGGCTTTCACCCAAAATAATTCCCCCACTGCCATGGCAGAGGCAGGCTGGAAAAGCTGCTGAGAGCCCTGGGATCCAAGAGCAGGTCCCCTGGGAAAAGAGCCCCTGTGCTAGCTGAGAAAAAAACGTGATGTTCTGAGAGCCCAAACATCACATTCTGAAAGCTCAAGGTTGACTTTTCTCCATCTCCACATTTGCACCTCACAGAGAGCATGGCTGCCCCGAGCCATCCTTCCCTGTGGCACAAGTCCTGGAGGGGCGCTGGGGCAGGGACCCCACTGGGCCGTGCTCTGTGTGTGCCAGGAGCCTGGCAGGCTGTGAGGATCTGTGGAAATGTCGCTGTGCTGGCAGTGCTCCCGGGTGAGATGGGGACACGGCTGTTGGGGCCCAGCAGTGTTGCTGATGGAGAGCCATTCTCTGTGTCAGAAAAGCTTCCAGAGCAGCTTCCTCCCGGACTCGCCTTTTTTGTTTTATTTTCAGAAGGTGCTGCAGGCAGATGCTGGTCTCTCAGAAATCATCCTAGCTGGAAGTCAGCTCAAGGCCAGGCTAAGTGGGGTTGCTGGAAGTGCCTTGACAAGTCTCTTATCTGGTTCTAATCCCTCCAGATTGCGAGAAAAGGAAATTAAAGCAAAGCTCACATTTTAATGACCAAGATTTGCTTATCTTATTTTCTCCCTTCTGTATTTTCTCCCTTCTCTCTTCCAGGTCTCCCAGGAATTCCTTTCCCCTCACCTGTCAGGAAGGACAGTGCTGAGGCTGTGCTGAGGTGGGCAGAGTGGTGCTCCCCATGCTGCCAGCTCTGCTGCAGTGACTGTGGCTAATGCTGAGTGTCAGGCACTGTGTGTTGGTGGAGCTGGGCCAGAAAGGAAGAAAAAATGCATGAAATCGTGAAATCATTAAAGTTGGAAAAGCCCTCTAAGATTGAGTCCAACAATTAACACAGCATTGCCAAGCCCACCACTAATCCATGTCCCCAGGTGCCACATCCACACGTTTTTTGAACACTGATATGAGGCTCAAGGCACCTGTTGGCCAAGTCACTTCACTCCTGCCTTGGTTTCCCCTCTGTGTGGGCTCTCACCAGATGCCTTCCAGGGGCTGGAGAGTTCTGAACCTGCCACTTGCCCCCAGCTGGCAGCACTGCCTGGGGATGAGCCATGCTGGGGCATTAGTCTGGAGTACAGAGCAAACTGTGTCCTTGCACACCCCTCCTGGACAGGAGGCTGGGGGGTGCCCTGGTATTTCCAGAGGCAGTTTTCCCTGCACAGATCCAGCAAGGCTGTGGTGCTAGCAGCTCTCTTCCTGTTTATGGGTCTGTGGTGTAAATTGCCTGCCAGACACTCAGGCATGGCCACATAAAGGCTCTCAGGAGCAGCCTGGGGACAGGGAAATGGAGCCTTGTTTTAACCCTGTGTCTGGGGTAACACATGGGAGACTGCTCACCCTGGGTGCTTCTGTGCCTGCTTTCCCCATCATGTCACAACTGGGGAGCCCTGAAAGCCAGCCCAAATGAGTGAACCTGGGTGAAAGGAAGGCATGATCCTCCTGGCATGAGGCTGGGGTTATGGCTCCGTTGCACATATGCCTGAGGCTGTGCAACCCCAAGGCTATGCCTTTGGAACAAGCCAACTGGAAAAGCAGCAGCTCAGTAAACTCTGCAAGGTTGTGAATATCATGGTTGAATTTCCTGGTTCCTTGCTCTCTGGTGTCACAACTGAACACTGTTTTAATTTGTCTCCCAACCATTATGCCCAGGACAACAGGAGTGTGGGATTTCCTCAGCCCTAGGCTGGGAGAAGCTACAGCATGGTGGCCCTCGATTGTGCAGGAGGGACCCTGGCAGGGTGCAGGGCTCTGCAGGTGGGGGGTCATCCTTGTCTTGGGTTGAGCTGGCAAAATGCCAACTGCCCAAGAACAGAGAAGAAGGGTTTCTTCCCCCCAACCAGCCAAGAGAAAGAAAAAAAAAGAGGGAGAGGAAAAAAAAACTTCCAGACCAGGTTTATGCTGAAACTAACTACATGTATTTATACAGAAAAGAGAAAATTAAGAAGAAAACTACAATATAACACACACTTACACAAGTTACATATAACAAGAACTTCCCACTCCCCAGTTAATACAAAGTGTATTACTCTAGATTCATAAGCACTCTAAAAGACACCTAGCAAGAAACAGAAAGAGTAACAACAAAATGTTTCTACTTCTCTGAACTCAAACAAAATGCAAGAAGCAGCAGCCGAAGCAGGAACAAGGCCTAAGATAGCAGAAAGGATGTAGCACGTCCGGCTTGTACCTCAGCCATGGCAGAACTGAACTAACCACACCCACACACTGGATTTTACTCCTGTTGAGATGATGTAAGATGGTATGGAATACAAAATTATTGGCTAGAAGAAGTCAGCTGTTAGCTAGCCCGGCCCAGCTCCAGGCAGCTGACAATTCTAGGCCTAATATGATCTTTAAAGCCTAAATTTAGGCCCACCTGGCTAAACCATAACAATCCTAAATCATCCCAAAGATGTGGGAGATGAGCACCTCCTGCTCTCCTCCCTGAAGAGGCTGGGTATGGCTGACACCACCAGGCTGCCCTAGTTCCCCTGTCATCCTCTTTATTTTGAGAGAGGAGAAGCACAAGGGTAAGGGAGCTGCTTCTACCAACCCCTGAACGCCTTGACCTCGTGGACAGGCTTGTTCTCAGGAGGTGGAGAATGACCCATGTTTGTACCAGCCCCTTGCCATGCCTCCGTTTCCCCTGGTGTAACCCAGCTCTCTGTACCACTGCCCTTGGTGGACACAGGGCTGTTATGCTCAGGGATGATGGGGAAGCAGATCTCATTCACACATGGTGATTTAAACTCTGATATGAGCAGAAATGAGATCAAAACAGGTCAAAGTTCTCTGGTTTTCCCATCAGTATTCCCCTTAATGACTCCAGTTAATCACCCTTGCCTTCACTTAAGATGGATCTGGATTTTGGGATGTTGTTTTATAGGCCTTAATTACCTCTCCATTTCCTCTTCTCTCAGCCTGGAGTTCTGACATGTCCAGCCAGGCTTGACTGTGGGTTTTGTTTACTTGCATCCACGGTGTCTTTCCTGTGTCAGTACAGAGTCAGCCCATCTTCCTGACAAGGGGCAGGGTCACCCTCAACCCACTTCCTGAAGCCCAGAGTAGCTCCCCAGGACTGACCTCTGCTCCAGCCAGGCAGTCCCTACACTTTAGTGGCATCAAAGCCCCTTTCCCTCATTGCTAGCTCTTACTTGTTTACTTCTCAGCTGACCTGCCTGTCTGAGAACCCTCCTCTCCCTTTCACAGCCCCAGCTCTGCTGTGATTCAGGTCAACACTTTCTCTGTTTTAATTTAATACAAGTTACTGACACGGTATATCTGAGCTGGGCTCCCTCCACACCCCTTGGACCTTACTGAGGTGTTTCGGGGGTATTTCCAATCCTGAAAAATGGGCCTTGGAGCAGGAAGAGAAAAAGAAAACAATTCCCAAGTTGCTCAGCTGACGGCAGCCTAAAACTTGCAATGAGCCTTTGGAAATGCTGCTGCCACTGCATACGTGTGGGGAGGGACTTGGAGTCGTGTCACAGAGAGGCTCTGCTGAGGCAGGAGTGTCCCAGCTGGGACGACATGACCTGCTGTCTGTGCTCACAGCATGGCTGGACTGGGGTCTGTGCTGGTAACAGGACATATGTCCATCTCTCCAGGGGAGGCTGGAGTTGGGATTCTGCACACCACAGCCATGTATCAGCAGAGCTGGAGGGATGGGAAGACCACCAGAGGAGTGAGGCCTCTTCCTGTATCACAGAAGATCCATAGCCCTTTCTTTGTGTATCTGATGAGGTTAGATAAATTACTTGACCCAACAAAGATCCTCAGAGTTGCTGAGGTTGGAAGGCAATGCTGGAGCTGTCTTCATCAGGCATTGGAACAGGCTGCCCAGGGAACCACCATCCCTGGAAGTGTTCAAAAGGTGTGGCATTTGTAGGTTTAGTGGTGAACACGGTGCTGGATTAATGGTTGGAATTGATGATCTTAAAGGGCTTTTCCAATGTACATGATTCTGTGATTCCTTGATTCAAACCCCTCCCAAAGCAGGGCCAAGGGGACCAAGTTGATCAGGGCCATCTTTACCTGGGCTCCAGTGATGAAGATTCTGCAACCTCTTTGAACAACCCACTCCTGTGTTCAAACATCTCACAGTAAAACAGCTCTTTCTAATGTTTAGGAAGGATTTTCTGTATTTCAGAATGTGTTGGTTGCCTCTTGTCCTGGTGTTGTGCACCACTGGAAAGAGCCTGGATCTGTCCCCTTTCTACCGAGCTTCAGTTATTTATATCCCTTTGTAAGGTCCCTCACAAGCCTGGTCTGCTCCAGGCTGAGTAGTCCTAGCTCTCTCAGCCTTTCCTCACAGGAGAGATGCTTCAGTCCCTCCATCTCCTTTGTAGCTGCTGGTGTAACCATTGAAGGCTTTCTTGTTGCCTTTTTTGTTCCCTGCCAGACTCAGCTCTAGGTGGACTTTGGCTTTCCTGATCCCATCCCACACACCTGGAGAGTGTCTTGGGATTCCCCATGCGTTGTCCTCCCCCTCTGCTTCCACCTCTTCTACACCCTCGTTATGCCTGGGGTTTGTTGGGATTGCCTTGTTCAAGCCCCTGCTACCTTTACTTGATTCTTTGCTTGTCAGGGGGGAGTGGAGTAGTTGATCCTGAATCATGTTTCCTGGACACCTTTTCTCTCTAGAATTGCATCCTGTGGACTCTTCCGAGCAGATCCCTCAAGAGGCCAAGGTCTGCTATCCTGAGTCCAGGTTTGGGATCTTGCCTTTTGCTCTGCTCCCTTCCCTCGAGACTCAAAACGCCACCATGCCATGCCCTCTTCAGGCAAGGCTGCCCTCATCCTTCACATTCCTCACCCTGTTTACAGATCCAGAGTGTCTTCCCTCCTTGGCTCTTTGACACTCATATTAGGAAGTTGTTGCCAGAGTGTTCCAGAAACCTCTGAGATTCCCTGTGCCCTGCTGTGCTGTCCCTCACAGGCGTTAAGGTCCTCCATGGAGGACCATGCCCAGCAAACAGGAACCTTCTTCCAAGTGTCTGAAGAAAACTTCATCTTCTGCTTCCTGATCCAGAAGTCTATAGCAGACATCCAGGAGTACATAAATTTGCCTTCTAACCAGGATACTCCTGGCTGGCTCATTATTCATCCCAGGGCAGAGCTCCATGCATCCCTGCTGCTGCCTCACACCAAGGGCAGCTCCCTCTCCTCTGTTTTTCACGAGGGGAGTCCTCCCCATCCATGAATGAGGCAAGGTTTCATGGAAAAAAATTAACAAGTATCACTAAAAATGTGGCCAAGCACCAAAGGAACAAATGGGCACAGCCAACCCTCAGCTGGGCATCTTATGGCTCCAAACTGGACCTTCCTACCTTGCTTACAGTCTCCATTTGGACATGTCATTGTATTCCTCATTGCACAGGAACTCACTCTGACAGCCGACGTCTGGCACTCAGAGTCTCTCCCATTTCCCTGTGTTTTTTCTCTCTTTCTGGACTTTCATTCATGGCTTACATTTAACTATTCCCTGTTTTCTGACAGCTTTGATAGCTGCTCAAACATGGCTGTACTCCAAATG
Source organism: Sakesphorus luctuosus (assembly GCA_013396695.1). Taxonomy (NCBI): domain Eukaryota; kingdom Metazoa; phylum Chordata; class Aves; order Passeriformes; family Thamnophilidae; genus Sakesphorus; species Sakesphorus luctuosus. The sequence goes on from VWZD01006967.1 coordinate 106,209, forward strand.
GCATGTCTGCTCCTGTAATGCCTGCAATTTCCTGCCAGATTTTGCCTTCTCTGAGTAAGCTGCAGCTTTATGATGAGGATGTTGCACTGCTCTGTTCCCAGTATTCCAGCTGGGAATTTGACCACTGCCCAGGCTGCCTCCCCAGACACACTTAGCACCTGTTTTGGGAAACAGTCTTGAGAAGAGAAAGGCTCCTGTGTCTCTCCCTTTGGAATATGGCCCGTGAACATGCAATGTTTGCACAGCTCAGAGATGGCATTTTCCATCCATTCGAAAGGAAGACAGAGTTGTGTCTCCTGTGGTTTTACTGGTGGACACGCCAACACACAGACTGGGGAAGTGACGTGGCTGTGCCACCCACCAAGTTGGGGGCTCTTAGTCCCCTGTTACAGCCTCATTTTTACAGTCTGTAGATGCTACAGCAGGAAGTGTCTTGGCTGTAACACAACAACCTTCACAGCCAGACTTTGGAGGGGATGGGGATCAAAGGACAAATGTCATAAAGGTGTCCTGGGGCATCTCCAGGCTGGAGACCCTTTTGTCTCATCCCCTGACATGGTTGGTGCAGAGACCTGCACCTCCCGCTCTGCTCAGCTCTCCCAAGGGTTCTGGTTCCTATCAGCTTTCCCCAGCCAGATTGTGTGTGTTGCTGTTTTCTTCATGCCATCTGCACTGCTCTCTTCTCCCTCACTCTAATAGTGGCACATGCTGGTGGATGAGGGATGACTGGGTAGGCTCCAGGCAGGCTCCTGGGATTGCAAAAAGAGGAGAAAGGACCACAGAGATGCCCCAAGGGCTGAAACACTTCTGCTATGGAGACAGGCTGGGAGAGCTGGAGGCGTTCAGGGCTGGACTCTTGCATAGTGTTTACTGGTACACTCCTACTTCTCTCCCTGTCCATTAGCAATACCTCACAGGAGTTGGATATGCCTTAATGAGTGTTAATGAGGTGCCTCATCCTGTCTGAGTGACACCTGCTCTGTGTGTGGGGCTGGTGACCCAGACTGGGCACCACCAAATCCCTACTGAAACTGGCACAGGCTGCGGCTCCCATTGCATGGTGCAGAGGCAGTGGGACACAGCCTGAAGCTGCCTTTGATGTCCACTCCTCAGTGCTCCCCTCTCTTGCCTTCAGCACTGATGGCTTATAGAGCTCTGGAATTTCCCCCAGGCTGTGATTTTCCTTAGCTCCATGGAGATATCCCACTGCCCAAGCTGCTGTCTTTCTCCAGTCTCAGCCTGGTGCTGAGGGACAAAAGTCCATCCAAGGCACAGCAGAGCAACAATTCATGCTCCTTCTTGAAAGTCAAGGTATCTCAAACAAGTTCTTGAGCATGTCAGAGCAAACACTCTTGCAGAACCTGCCTTGCTCCTCAGATCCAGGAGGTATTTATCCCAGCTTTTGACAGTCTTCTCAAAAGATTCCTACATGTTTCTGCCCTAATGGGCCATGGCCTGTGTGACTTGATTTTCTAAAAGCAGACTCTGCTGCTGATCTGCCACTGGGCTTCCAAGTAGGTGCTTCAGGAACCAAGGTAAGGAGAGAAGGTGATGGTGAGGAGGACGAGGAAGTGGTTCCTTCTTCCACAGGAGGACCCGTGGAGAGGAGATCCAGTGCTTGGGTCTGGGAAGGGGCCTGGGAGAGGCAACGGGAGACACAGAGTGAGAAGCAGAGGGCCCTCAGGATGTTGGGATTCCTGGACACCTGCAGTCCCCAATCACTGTGGTCCAGAAAGGGCTGGTGGGGCTGCAGGTCCTGGGTGTCACAGTGCAGCAGGTGCTTGGCTCCTGCAGGTGAGGCTCCCAAGGCCAGGGATTTGCTGGGGAAAGCAGTGAGAGCAGGAGGCAGTGGTGGGAAGGGTGTGATGCCTTAGGACTTCATATATTTGTATATATGTATATATTTTTATGTATTTGTAGATTTTTATATAGCTGTATAAGTTTCTTACATTTTGAAACTAGCAGTTTATACCTCTGTGCTACATTCCTGAATTTCTGTGTTAAGGGCAAGGTAGCTGCCAGAACTTCATGCTTGGGACCCATGTACTAGGACTAGAGTAATAAGATATTATTTCAGTCAAAACAAGGTAGATGACTCAGCAACCTTGGAGAAGCTCCAGTAAGGGAAAGTGGCGTGAAGATGGTGATGATGGATGAAGAAGGGGTCATGAGACCTCCAGCTGAATTCCAAGGTGTGCCAAGGAGGAAGTTCTGGGGGTGGCACCAAGATGGTTCGATGGTGGACGGTTCCTGGGTTGGATGTAGCCTTTAGTTGTGATGATTAAGTAGTGTTACAAACTAGTAAGCGTCCCTGTACTGATGTGTGTGTCTATAAACTTTGTAAACCTGAAAAGCTTTTCAGTAAAGAGCTGTTCTCTACCTCACCCAGATAATATTGCCTCAAGAAGTTTTTTTTCCACACTTTTAGGCAATAGAGGAACTTGGTGGCTGTGGGTCTGGAAGGACAGCTGGAGCCAGCACTTCCAGGGGGTATTGCAGTGAGGAGGAAGGATCCAGATTTCTAAGGAAATTGCCTCTGTTTGCCTTCAGAACTTTAGAAAACCATGCTTTGATTCAAGAACAAGCCTTATATTCACCTTTTTTTTTCTGCCCTAAGCTGTCAGCTCAGACCAAAACTGGTCATTGGAAAACCAGAAAACCAGGGAGGAAAGGGATGAATGGGAACCTGAGAACAGGGAGTGAGGAGAGAGATAGTGAAGGATGGTAAAGAAGGAAAGCGGAATAGGAACTAAACATGGAGACCTCCAGCCAAGCCTCTCTGTGCTTCCCTCAGCCTGTCTTTCACATCTCATAGTGTTTGGGTTTCTCTAAACTTAGAAAATTCCCACATAAAGAATTTTTTATTTTATCACCAAGGCTGCTAAGTGCAACCCAAACTAAGAGACACTACATAATATAAATGCTTAAACATCAAACCTACGGAAATCACAAGCAAATGGTGCATTTGTTATTTCTATATTAACCCCAAGAGTTCCAGTGAGGATTGGAGGTACCAGTGGAAGAGGAAACACCAGGAATCAAGAAGAACCTGGTAAAGCTGGGAGGAAAGCAGGAAGGAGAGCACCACATGGGTGCAAGACTCACAAGAAAAGCAGGTTCATAAGCAGAGTCCTACATCACCAGAGAAATGTGGAGTTGCTCTCCATAACCTCAATAACCTCAATTCTGAGTCTGCACCCCATTTACAGATTTAATTTCAATCTGGGATTAGCCTTCTGTTTCTTTTAGGTTTAAAATTTCAGTGTTTTGTCATTTGCTGGGTGCATTAGGGTGCCTTGATGGAACAAGCAACAGGTATCCTGAGAGGAATTTTAGCACCACTGGGGAAATCTCTGTGCTGGGTTATTTCACCACAGCCAGGCCCATGGACCAGGACTCAGGGCCAGCTCAACATGTGGAGATGAGAGTTCCAGCCAGCACCAGGACCAGGGCTGTGCAGCACTGCCAGGGGCAGCAAGGAGAAAGAAGGACCAGGACCCTGAAAGTGTTGGAGCAACAATATTGTCATTCTTACGGGTGTCAGGGACACAAGGATTTTCAAAACCTCTGCTGTGCCCTTGTGCTGGGAGCAGGGAGCCCACATGGCCCAGCAAGGGCAGGGTTGGGCCGGCAGTCAGAGTGCAATTCTTCCAGGGATTCCTCCCAAACATGATGCTCAGATCCATGCAGCCTAAAGCCATCTGCAGTGAGGGGGTGGAGAGCCTTCAACACAAGCAGGAAGCACTGTCAGAAAAGCCTTGCCAGAGTTGTTATGCCGCTGAAATTATGTCAGAAACACAAAAAGGCATGGCCACCTGCAAAAGAGCAGGTGCCAGCTCTGACAGCCTCGGAGCTCCGACCCACACTGCCAGCCCTGCGAGAGACAGGCACAGAGCTCCTGCCACATCTCCCTGGGCTCAGTGACCCAGCCTCGATGTCTGGGGCCAGTTGAACCCCCCACAGCAGACAGAGAGGGTCCCTCTGCTCACCCACCTACCAGCACTGCTCCAGCCCCCCACGACCACCCCAGCCCAGAGCTCCTGTCAGTTCTCTTGGCCCCAGCGTGAACCCACAGCCAGGGAGAAGATGTGCCTCCTGCTCCATCAGCTGAGCCATGATGGGATTGGGCACTCACCCAGACTCGAGTCCTGTCTCCTGAGCCCTCTTTGTAGCTTCAAACCAGTGGGAGAGAGTGCTGCAGCCCAGGGTCAGTGTTCTGTATGTGCCAACTGTCTCTGAAGAACATCAATCACCGCTTGGTGCTTCCTGCTCCCTGCCTTTCCTGCCTGTTGATCCATGCAAACTCCTCCTGGTGTCTCTGGAAAGCGAAGGACAACACCAAAAAGTCCTACCCCCATGCCAAGGGGAGGTCTTGGCTGAGCTCTGGGTGGTCCAGAGGAAGGCAAACTTGCTCTTTGACACTGCCTCTTTCCCTAGTCCTGCCTGGTGACCCAAGCAGGCTGCAGGTATCATGTTAGCACAGGGAGGCTCCAGGATCAGATCCTGGAGGAATAATCAGTGCATCTTCCTCATCTGGCTGGCAAAGCACTGCCCACCAGTCTGATGCACTCTCCAGCCACCCGTACCATCTCCAAACAATGTCAACAGCCATGGAGTCCTGGAGTATCCAGGGGGTACACTGAAACACTTCACTTCCCCTCTGCCATGTAGATCTCAAACTTGTACATCACTTCATTCCTGGCCTGAGAGCCACAGAAGCAATATGTGCTCATGAACAAATCCAAAGGGTTAACAATTCCTGGGGATGAGCAAAGTCCTGATGGAAACTGGCATGGCCTGCAGTAGCAATTCCTGCCAAACTGCTTATCCCCCCAGAGAGGATTTTCAGTGGTGCTTCCCAGCATCCCTGACCTTGCTGTTACCTGCCAAGGGCTGGTGAGCTTCTGCAGAGCCTGGGTGCTCATCTCCCTGCTCGCCCACAGCGGATTTGGCACATTTCTGATGGCCACAGCTCAGCTCTTCCTGCCATCCCTGACACTTCCCCTCTGCACCACACGTTGACTTAGAAGGTGACTTCAGGAGTGAGCTGAGGATTCCTGGCTTTGGAATCCCAGCACCAGTGAGGCAGCACAGCACAAGAGACACCGAAGTGTCAGGTTGAGCTGACCAGTATTAAATGTTTTGGATCTGTTCATCAAAATGCAGCAGCTCTTCCCACCTTGGCAACACTTGCTGACTGCACATCAAAAACCTCCACCTGCTTTCCTTTTCCAGAAGTGGCACTTCTATTTTGCTCCTTGCAATGTTCCACTTAATGGAAAGATCTGGTATTTCCCTCTTCCTCCTCATCTGGATGAATTGCATACAGAAAGTTTTGTGCAGGAAGGAGAATGTGCCCACTGCTCAGGTCAAGATATTGCTGGCTCCTGGACACCTCCAGCTCCCCACCCTCTCCTGGATGCAATAGTGTGGATTCTGTGCTCCAAAAGGTTTTGTGCATGCATGTCTGTCTGTTCTCTGAGCCCCAGGCACATCCCCACCAGGGTAAATGAAAGGCCAAGAGAGATCAAGTTGTTGAGCCTGGAGAAGAGAAGGCTTTGAGGAGATCTTAGAGCCACTTTCAGTCCTTGGAGAGGCTCCAAGAGAGCTGGAGAGGGAATTTGCACAAGGGCTTGGAGTGACAGGACAAGAGGGAATGGCTTCAAATCTGACAGAGGGCAGGTTTAGAAGAAATTCTTCTTTGTGAGGGTATTGGAGCCCTGGCACTGGTTGCCCAGAGAAGCTGTGGTTGCCCCATCCCTGGACATATTCAAGGGCAGGTTGAACAGGGCTTGGAGCACCTGGTCTAGTGAAAGGTGTCCTTGCCCTTGGTAGGAGGTGGAACAAGATGAGTTTTAAGGTCTCTCCAATCCAAATCATTCTGGGATTCTATAAATACATCTGTGTGTGCAAGAGGTGCAGGAGGGAAGGCTCAGGCTTAGGTTCCCTTCACAGTATGGTTGGCCAGAGTGGGACCTTATTTGTTGAAGAAGGAGCATCCAAGGACCCCGATGCACCTGTCCAGTAAGGAGAGATTTATTTCCTCTTTTAAAGGACTAACAACAAAAAAAACAAGGGGAAGAAACAAGAAAGCTGGATAAAAACTTCCAGAAAGAGTGGGAAGGTACAGTGGAGCTGCAGTAAGGATCATGGTGTGGTCTCCTGAAACCTGAGCAGGGCAGAAACAAATGCCAGCAGCAGTGGGGATGACTTGGAAGAGCTGGCAGCATCTCCTGGGAGCTGAACATCACAGAGGCTTGATGTGACAGCACAGGCCAGGTGTGTCAGTATAGAAGGCAGAGCCTGGGAAAAGTGAATAATGCAGCATTGCTATACATCAAGGATGTCAAGATGAAAGCACAGATATGGAGAGAAAAATCAAGCAGACTAAGCCAGAAAAGAAGTTCTGCCTAAATGTATAAGCCTAGGAAAAACAAAAAAGTCTGTCTGTCCAGGAAAGTCTGGATTAAGGAAATGGGACAGATGGAGGGAACAACAGATGATAAGTGATATGGCTGACCTGTCAAAAATCTTTGTGCTTTATGTATTCACAGAAGGGTTCACTCTCACCAGATTACTGTTAGCAACCAGAGGGTCAGAACACAGCCAGAACAACAGGGTGGAAGAATATAGCAAGGGAATATTCAAGTTGTCAAGGTGTGATAAAATTTACCTTGGCCTACGTAGAGAACTGGTGACAGTCATCTCTGAGCTCAGAAAACACATGGACACTGGTGAGGTCCTTGGGCACTGGAGCAGGATGAAGCACAGTATGTGGCATTTAACAGGAAGAAGGGAAATACACGGGTCAGACTGATTTTGATGCCTGAAAAGATACAGAATGAAAATATTACACAGCATATGTTAAGCCTCTCAAGGATAATCCATGATATGGAACAGGCAGCAAGGATTTGTCAATCATACAACATGTTGAACCAATCTAATTACCATCTAATGTCCATCACTGAGGGGGATGCAGCCCATCTGGAAACAGGGAGCAGTAGACATGTTTTGATTTCCAGGGGGTATTGGCTCTCCCCATGGACATGCTTCTCAGGAAACACAGGTGGTTGAGCACAGCCACTGAGGGGGGTGCCCAGCTGGTTAAAAGCACTGAGAGTGAGGGCTGCTCAAATGGTATCAGTCTGGAAAGTTGCGCTCAGTGAGGTCCTTCAAGGTCTGTCCTGGGTCAGATCCTGGTCAACGATTTCATTAGCCACAAGGCTGATGAAATAGTGATTATGCTTATAAAATGCTGAACTAACAATAGATCACAAAGCACAGTGACTATTTTGAAGGGCATGATCAATATTTAAAATTAAACTCAAATATTTTCCAAATTATTCAAAATTGATAACATTCAGTTCAGTAAAGGCAAATGCAAAGCAGGCAGCCTGCAATGCTCCACTGTGCAGGAGCTCTGACTGAAGACCAGCACCACTGCTGGGCAGTCTGGGTGGGTAATGACTGCTCTGGCTGGGCAGCTTCTACTGCCAGGGGTAAAGTCAGAACAGGCTGAGCACAGCCAGTGAGGTGACCCTTGTAAGGCAGGGATAGAATCATAGAATCATAGAATGGTTTGGGTTGGAAAGGACCTTGAAGCTCACCTCATTCCAACCCCCTGCCATGGGCAGGAACACCTTCCACTAGACCAGGTTGCTTCAAGCCCCATCCAGCCTGGCCTTGAACACTTCCAGGAGTAGGGAGTCCACAACACAGGACAGTCACAGTGCTGCTCTGCTTGGCATGTGAGGAATTTCAGCCAGAGTCACAAGGGTCATCATAAGGAGGAGGGAGCAAACAGAGAAGATGCTGACAAGACTGGTTGGAAGTTTGATAAACATGAGCTTCAAGAAGAGGAGCTAATTGGATCTGTCTGTCTGGCAGGCTGAAGCCTGGGCAGGGATATGAGAATGGCCTTCTAAAATGCTAAAAGTCACTAGAAAGACATTAGTGATCATCTATTCTCAAGTCTACCCAGGATACTGTATGCAGTAATTGGCTTCATTTGCTTCTAGGGAGATTTAGGTTAGGTTTTAGGATTGCAACGAGATTTTCCTTGTGCCACATGATGATGTATCAAAGGCTGGCTGGGATCTAGGTGCTCCAAAGCAGTCTGCAGAGGGGAAGCTCCTTGCAGTCCCACCTGTCCTTTTGGACTGCCAGGCACCCTGAAGGAACCCCACTGTGCCAGACTCCTTGGAGAGACATCCCTGGTAAATCAGTGCCAGGCAGGGAATGGCTGAGCAGAGACACCTCTATGCACTCAGTGCATGAGCTGAGTGAGCAGAGGAGAGGGGAGGCAGCAGGAGCTCCTGTCCTGCTCCCAAGGAGCTGCCTGCCTCCCTGCCATGGGAGAAGGAGGTCTTGATCCTGTGGCAGAGAGTGGAAGCTGTCTTGGTGAGCTGTGCCACCGAATAGGAAAATCAGCTTCATGACTGTAGCTCTGGATCTCCTGTCTGATTCATCCCCCAGCCACTTCAGCCTTCTCTCTCCTATCTCTCTGTGCTTCTGTTTTGCATCTCCTCTGTCATCTCTTTCCTGCTGCACCTCTCCTGCTCTCCATCTTCCCCTTTCCTCCAGCTGTGCTCCTCCTTTCCATCCTCTCTCTCTTCATTCCCATTCCATCTCACACCAGCTTTTTAATTCAGCAGCATGACATTTCCATTTGAATTGCTTTCCCGGCTCCATCCAGGACAGGAGCAGAGCCAGGGGCTGCATCCTGCTCAAGGCTCACATTCGGTGGCACCATGTGGACAGTGCCAGCTGTCACCAGCCCACTCCCATTCCGTATGGATGTCCCCATGCCCTCTACACTGCTGGGACAGCAACATGGGGCATGGCTCCCTCCCAGAGAGAGAGTGATAGGGACTATTGCCTGGAGAGTGGCTGAGTGCTCCCCGTGGACATCCCCAGATGACTAACCACCCATTCCCAGGGGATCTACTGGGTCTGCAGGGTGCAAGACACAGAGATCTGTGCCACCTCTGCCCATCTATCCCCATGGACCAGCCTGGGAATCCCCCTGCCAAAGTAAGGACCTCAGTGGCAAAGGCACAGGGTAAGTGTGGTGAGGAGGAAAGTCTACTGAAGGTGGGTGTCTGTAAAGGCTGCTGGCAGCGGGACCATCTGAAGGGGCTTCTGGCAGGCACTGGGTTTGCTGGGAGTAAAGGTCCGCTCTCACCAGGGCAGTGCAAGTTCAGGGGTTTGCTGACAGCTGGTTGGGGGGGCTGGGCTCAGCCATCCCCTCAGAAGTACTCAGAGTGCAGGGGCCTCCCCAGCTCTACATAGACCCTAAGATTAGCCACTGGGGTCTGGCAAAATCTGTTCTTTCCCAAAACCATCTTCAGATGTTCCTGCTCACCTGGGTGCTGAGGATGGCATTTGAGGGCAAATTGGTTTTTTTCTTTATTTTCTCAAGGCCCTGTGAGCATGACGCTGTGATCTGTGCAAAGTGTCAGAATTTCTCCTGTTTTTCACAGATGCTGCCTGGTCCAGGCTGAAGCAGACGGGGTGTGTATTCTCCAAGGTCACACTCTGCCCTTCACACACCCATCACAGTCACTGGTTTTCTACCAGAGGCAGCAGTTGGGCATCAAGGCTTTGGTGGAGCCATCCCTGCTGAAAACTGAGCCCTTGGGCATGATCTTTCCAAAAGTTTGACCCAAGGTATTTCAATCTGAACATTTGAACTTTGCAGTGGTTAATCTTTTGGCCAGATTCTGCCATTTTTACCCATTTCCATAACATAGGATAGCCACGTGGGTTGGGGTTGCTCTTCCTCAGTGGTGTTCTCTGTCTCACCAGGATTCTCCAAAGCAGAAGCCAGTCTTGCCTTATCCCTATCCCCCAGCCATCCCAGAGCCAGGTTCTTGGGCTGCAAGGTGTTCCCCCAGCTCTCAGCTGCTGCTCTGTGTGTGTGTGTGTGTGTGTTTGTACCCCAAATGCCCTCTCACATATCCATGAATTCACTTCTTCCACACCAGGACATGTCAATATCCATCAGGGACCATGGGCAGGGCCATTGAGCTGGGCCTGGGACCCAACGTGACAGCTCTTCTTCCCTGGCCCTACTGTGTCTGCAGCTGAGCTTCCCCAGCTCCATCACCTGGAGGACAGAGCGCCAGGAAATCCCATCCTGTGGGCAATCTCTCCATGGATATGGGAGGCCCTGTTGTTAAAGTCCCCAAGACTAGGACTGTTACATGGTGTATGTTCCCTGAAGTCCCTTGGACTGGCAGTCAGGGTTGGGGTTGGGACAGGTGAATACACACCTGCCCACTGTTCCCACCTCCTTCTCTCCTCTCTGGAGGCTCATTTGGTGTTTAGCCTTGCAGAGATTTACCACTCCCTCTTCCAGTGTTATAGTCTGACCAGGCTAAGTAAGACTTATTATCTCCCCAGCACTCAGGGGACATGCAGGCCAAGAGCCTCCAGCCTTCCAGAGTGTTCCTTCCCCCTCTGTTAGGTGCCAGTTAATGGTTAACCTCTGTGAGCTTTCCTCCTGGCAAACAGGGAGTCCTTCATCATTTTCTGTAACCTCTTGGTTAAAGAAAAACCAAGAGAGATGGTTGATATCTGGGGAACTTCCCTCTGTGCCAGGTGGAACTGGTGCCCACTTTGCAGATGTCCAGCAGAAGGGCAGCACCACCCGGCTCCAGCCGTAGCCACTGGCACAGTGCAGGACAAGGGGCCAGAGGGGTCAGGTTCACTTAGGTGATAGAATCATGGAATCACAGAATGGTTTGGGTTGGAAAGGACCTTAAAGATCATCTACGTCCACCTCCCTGCTATGGTCAGGGACACCTTCCACTAGCCCAGGTTGCCCAACCCTAGCACTGTATCTCAAACCCAAGACTAATTTTACAGTATTGTCCAATCAAACAGTATATCCATGCACTAATTTCTTTATAAAGTCTTTCTTTTAGGAGCTATGTGAGTACATTTCCAAAACCCCAGACTTCAACATTTAGCCTCTCAAGCTTTAGCAATCAACATGTAGAAGCTTGGTCTGATGGAGGTCAAATGCAGCTGAGAATGGGGTGCCCTGCAGCGACCTCAATGTTTGCCATCAGCAAAAGGGCTATGGATGCTGTTGGGCTGGAAGTCAGGATTCTGCCTGTCTCCTTCTCCATGAAGTCACAAAACACTCTAAGCATGCAGACAGCCATCACCTCCCTCATTGCAGAGGAGAAATGGGGGCTCAGGTTTCTACTTGCTGCAGAGTTGTTGCACAGAAATTCAGATATTTGAAAGAGAGTCAGATTCTGCTGGTAACAGTGCCCAGTGAGAGAACATTTTGAGGTCTTGTGTTTGGTGGCCATTGGTGGTAGGTGTCCCAGCCCATGGCAGAGGGTTTTTAAGGTGGTTTTTAAGGACCCTTCCTATCCAAACCATTCTATGGAGAAGAGCAGGCTCAGAAGTGACCTCAGCACTGTCTAGAACTCCCTGAAGGGATGTTCTGGCCAGGTGGGGGTTGGTCTCTTCTCCCAGGCACTCAGCAATAGGACAAGGGGGCACGGGGGGCTCAAGCTCTGCCAGGGGAAATTGAAGTTGGAGAGCAGAAAAAACTTCTTCGCAGAGAGAGTGCTGAGGGATTGGAATGGGCTGCCCAGAGAGGGGGTGGATTCCCCATCCCTGGAGGTTTTTAAGGTGAGCTTGGCCATGGCACTGAGTGCCATGATCTGGTAAAGGGACTGGAGTTGGCCCAAGGGTTGGACTTGATGATCTCGGAGGTCTGTTCCAACCCAATCAATTCTATGATTCTATTGACAAGCCATCAACATGTGGTAACTCTCAGACCACATGAGCAGAGGGGCTTGCATTGCCCTTTGGTGGCAGCACCACGGCAGAACACCATGTCCCTTTGGGCTTGACCGGACTGTTAAAATAGCACTTGATTCCCATTCTCTCTGTCACGATGGCAAAAACAAACAGGCAAAGAGGTTTTGTGCTCAGGTTGTTAAATTTTCATGGCAACATAGCAAGGTTGGTTGAGAGTTGCTTTCCAACTGAATTCAGTTCCTTTGCACTGCTTCTGGGCTGCAGGGCCTTGGCTGCAAATGTGACAGTGGGGAGCTGCTCCTTTGCTGCTCAGAGCCTTGTCATGGGAAAAAGCTGACCTGGGAAAGAGTGTTATCATCATCTGATAAGAGACGACAGTGCTAATTTTGGTCCTAAAGTCTTTCCTTAATAGAAATGATCAGCTCATCTTTATCTGAGCAATTACAGCTATAAAGAGCTCACATAAAGAACATGCACCTTTTGCAACCGAGAGGAGAGGTTTTTGTGGCTCATGGGAACTGACACTAACAGGGCTTTGTGAAGGAAATTCTCCCTTTGGAGATTAAATCAGCATCTCACTGTTAGAAATTGGGCCCTTTTCTCCCATAGAATCTCAGAATCATAGACTGGTTTGGGTTGAAAGGAGCCTTACAGACCATCTCATTCTACCCCGCCTCCACCATAGACAAGGACACGTTCCACTAGACCAGGTTGCTCCAAAGCCTGTCCAGCCTGGCCTTGGACACTTCCAGGGATGGGGCAGCCACACCTTCTCTGGGCACCCTGTGCCAGGGCCTGCCCACCCTCATAGAGAAGATTGCTTCCCAACATCCCATATAACCCTGCCCTCTGGCAGTGGGAAGCCATTGCCCCTTGTCCTGTCACTCCAGGCCCTTCTCCAAAGTTCCTCTTAAGCTCTCTTCCAGCACTGGAAGAGGCTCTGAAGTCTCACAGGACAGGCTGTCCCACATCTGTCTGATGGGCAGGTGTCTTGTCACTCCCAGCTGTCTTTTGTCCTTGCAGAAGCAGGTGGCAGGGCCTGGCTCCGCTCCAATGCCAGTGTGGGTTTGTGGTCAAGGTCTGACATTCTGAGTGGTGTTTTTAAGGATGCCTGCAAGGGACTTTTGCCAGAAAATGTCCCTCCTGGGGTGTCAGGTCTAATTGCACACATTCATCCCAGCCTAGGTTTGATCAATGTATGCTTGTGCAGTGCAGCTCTGTGCAGGGTGACCTGCTGAGGTGTCACCATATATGTCCCACTGCTTGTAGATACATTTTCCAGCAATAAGGAGAGTTTTCCAGCCTGCACAGTCCTTGCCTCAGCAAAGCTCACTGGCTGCTTTCCACAGCACCAGCCATTGACCTTTCTCTTCTGCCTAAATCCACTGGGGCTGGGCCTTTGGAGCTGGTGCACGGTACCAGCCATGGACCAGGCAAGTGAGGAGCCAGGTGGCACTGGAGGAGGGCATCAGCCTGCCTGGTCTGTTCTCCTCTGGGTGATCTGTCAGCCCAGAGGGTCACTGCACACCATCAGGCTGGCACGGCTGCCCACCGTGGGCACCTGACCCTGGCACATGGGCAGGGCTGGAAGTGGCACTTCTGTGGCAAAAAATCAGGGGCCAAAAATGTGTCTTGTGTGCAAAACACCAGAGCCAAGGGAACAGGATGAATTTCCCAGTTCTCCCACATGCCAGTCCAAGTTGTCTGTACAAAGAGGAAATCACCGGCAGTTCAGTACTGGACGTGTTTCTGTGAGCATCTCCAGTGCCATGCTTGCAGTGCTGCCCACTCTTGATGGCCACTGACCATCATCTCCCTGATCCCAGTCCTGAAAAAAGGAATAACCAGACCCCTTCAGGACAGGGCAAGTGCACATGTTTAGGATGACAAAGCCCTAAGCTAGGACCCTTCTAGACAGAGTTACTTGCAGGGTACCTCCCAAGGCAGGAGGTAGGGACTGACACCCCTCAAATGCTGGCTTTGCAGGGAAGTAGGTCCCCTCAGACCCAGCTGGCCATTGGCACTGGGGATGTCCAGCTGTCTCATTGTGAAAGCCAAGAGTGTGTCCCCAAAAGCACTCAGCTGCCATCATCATTGGCTGGTGGTCTCTGTGCCCCCTGCAGTTGCAGCAGCAGCTCCCTGGGCTCCTCTCCCAGTTCCAGCACCTCAGAACAGCCACCAGCAAGGGCCTGACCCAGAGTGTCCTTCCCCCAGACTGACTAACTGGAGAGTCACTGAGCCCAGGATCTCTGTGGCCACCACAAATCCTTTGCCCCAGACATCTGGGGCAGGACTAGGGATCAGGAGAGGTTCCTCCTGCATCTCTTCGTCTTGCCCAGTGCACCCTGTGCTGTGGGCATGTGGGTCCTTGGCTGTTGCCAGCAGCACTTGCAGTGGACCAGCCAGCAGTGTTGAACCCTCCATGACTCCAGTCCTTCCCAGCAGATCCTGCTATCCTACATGAGTCTGTGCTCAGCTTTGGGCAAGCCCTGCACTGGCTGCAATGAATGAAACAAGACCACTGTGACAAGAGAGCTCCAGCCAGGGAGCAGAGCTGGCACAATGATGAGCTGCTCCATAGGCCTCTTCCCTCCTCCTCACTTCTGGTCAAATCAACCAGCATCAGCTGAAGCTGGCAGAGAGCTGGAGGTCTCAGCAACACAATACCCTGAAAAGAGGCCCCCACCGTCAAGCCTGGTCCTGTGCTGCTGAGAGAGGTTCCAGCTGAGTGCTGGACATCCCTGGCAGGCGACGGTTCTGCGCAGATCTTTATTTTCCAAATATTATTCATGACCTTGTATTTGATGAGCAATAATAAGGCTGGGATCTCACTGTGTGCTGCTGCCAGGGTGCCTGGGCCAGGGAAATTGGCCATGGAGGCCACTGTTGGAAGTGCTTTCACAACATATGGGGGGTTGAGCCCTGGCAGGGATGCTGCTCTCTGTGCCCTTGGCTGTGTGATCAGGGGCAGCTCATGCCAGAGGCTGCAGTAGATGTTGCTTAGAGGCCAAGGAAGTAGGAATCTGGGACAAAACAGGGTTTGTTTCCCCAGCTGTGACTTCTCTCATTAGCTCAGCTGCGAGCTTGTGTTCCCACATCTCAGTGGGGTGGCATCCCCAGGAGGATGCTCCTCTTGTCCCATGACATTTGTGGGCTGGAGGCCAAAGGTTCCGTGTCCTCTCTGGAGCCTCACTGGAGACCTGACCACCCCCTTCTTGTGCAGCTTGTGGGACCGGGCCCCACAGAGAGAGAGACCAATGGCCAAGGCTGCACGGGAGGAAAGCTCAGCACAACCCTGGAGCACCAACCACATCCTTCAAGGGGCTGGTGTGGTCAGACTTAGGAAGAGGGTGAGCTGGAGCCTTTCTGGGGTTGACACACTGAGGGGCCACCTCCACTTTGGACTCAGGGATGGCCAATATGAGGAAAATAGCGGGGAGGAGATGGCACAGTGATGTACCAACCCCACATGTCAGGGACCCTATGGCTCAGGGACCCCAGGACGATGTAGAGCTCCCTGCTGCATCCTACCCATAGATCCCAGCAACCTGATGATCCTGGTGGAATGCTGGTGGACTGAGGCTGTGTGGAGGGCATGAGGTGCAGGCCGTCTCCCTTGCCCCATGGGAAGGAGCACAGAGCTGCTCCCCGGGTTTGGCAGTAGAGTGACCCCAAACCAGGGCTGGGCTCTGGTCTGGTCTATGCACTGCCCTCCCACCCATGGGCAGAGCCAGCAGTGGGGCACAGCCAGCACTAGGGACACAGAGAGGAGTGGGGACACAGAGGGGAGTGGGGTACAACCAGCAGTGGGGTACAACCAAGAGCCTAGCACTGGGGATTTGGTCACTAATCCTCTCTGGCTGTAATTTAGCAAAATTGTCTGGCTTTTTCTATTAACTTCTCCCAGGCTGCCAGATGCTCCTGGCCAGCACATCCAGCAGTGAGGGACTGTCCTCCTCCACCTTCCTGAACATCTGAAGTGGGAAAGTGTGTTGAAGTGCACAGCACTGGGAAGGTGTCAGGTTAAGTGGGGTGATGCTGGAACTCACTTCATGTCAGGGGTTAGACCATTTGGGAGCAAGCCCTGTGTCCCAGGGTGTGATGAGTATGAGACACAAACCATTTGGAGAGAACAGCATGGGGGCAGTTCTCCCAGGATTGAGAGGCAGCAGGAGAGAAGGCATGGGGAGAGCTGCCAGGGGCAGACAGGTCTGTGGGGTACAGGAGCCATCCCTCACCTTTGAGGAGCCACCTGTGTGGGGCCAGCCAGCCATCAGCACTCTCCCTGCCTGCTCCGGATGGAGCACGCAAGCTCCTGCTTCCAGCATGAGCAGGATCCCACTCAGCAGTGCTGGTGAAAGCAGTGATCCAGCTAGGTTTTAATCCAGCAGCTTGCAGGCTTCCTGGTGTCCCTGATGCCCCCTTCCACTGGTTGGTTGCCAGGGAAAGGCTGTCCTGTCCAAGGAGCTGCAGGTCTCCAGTTTCCATCAGACACGGACCAAAGGCTGATACTCCAGAGAGCTGGGACAAAGCTGTAGGAGTTCAGCAGCTGGAGGTTGCCTGGGACACAGTGAGGAGTGAGTTATGTGCCCATCACTGCCTGCCCTGCAAGGCCCTTCCTGCCCCACTGATGACGAACAGTGTGATTGTGGCTTGTAGGAAAACATGGAAAGGCTGGAGCACACTCCAGCTACACTTGACGCACTGGGATCTGCTTCTAACCAGGGTGGTGTCTCTGGGTCAATTTCTGGCATGTTCTCTGGGATATTTGGTGGGAGATAAGGAGCCATGTGAATCCTGCATCCAAACCCATGAGTACCATCACAACATCCAGACCTCAGGATAGAGTACTTAGAACCAAATGGGGTTTTAGCAGAGGTTTTGCAAGATATTCAGCCCTCCCCATGTGCTGATCCAAGACCAGAGTCCTTTTTCAATGTCCTTGGCAAATCCTTGCAGCACAGCCCTCACCACAATGTCACTCAGCCCAGGTGTAATATCCAGGGGGAAAGTTTTCCTGGATTCCCTTCATTCAGAAGACATCCCAGGCAGGCACCATCAGTAACCACGGGGTGTACTTAAAGATACTGGAGGGAGCATCTACTTGTTGTGACCCTCATCCCTTCAACTTCCCTGCCTCTCTCCATCAGCAGAGAAGGAAGGGTATTGTGCCTATCTTTTCCCCAGTATGGAACCCAGGTATGAAGCACAGACTGCTGGGGACTCTTGGGAAAGAAAGCATCGCTCTTTCTACATCCATCCTGAACCCTCCCAGTACGAAACACAGTCTCAAATGTGTCTTAAGCCCACAAACATTTACAGTCATCATGTATGAAGCTGAAAGGGGTCCAAGAAGTCTGCCAGCCCACCTAGGGGCAGAACCTGCCTGGCAGCAGCAGAGTGGGTTCATCCAGGACAATGTTCACAGAGGTGTGTGGGAGCCACAAGCAGCAGTGTGGGAAGAATCCGCTTGTGCATATATGAGCACTCTGTAACCAGACACATGCAGCAAAATGTAGTAATTAGGCTGGTAATTAGAGTTCAATGATGGCTGGGATGCTGCTCATACAGAGGAGGTCATTAACTTCCTTAGCCCTGTGGCCAGCTGACCATCACTCCTCAGCTGGATGTCCCCCCACACACACGTGCTTTCCCAGCCACCAGCCCTGGGCCCCGTGGGAGGCTGGGGGACAGTTCACCAGGCTTGGCTTTGCAAGTTGCAGTAGTTCTGCATGGCTTGGTGCCTTTTCCACCTAATCAGATCCTTAGATCATTCTTGACCCTTTCTTGGTCTTTTTTTCTGCCATTCCAGTCTTTAGGTTTCACATTTTCCTGCCATAGAATCATTGAGGTTGGAAAATACCTCCAAGATTAAGTCGAACTATTAACCCAGTACTGGTGTGGTCACCACTAAACCATGTCTCTGAGTGTCACATTCACACACCTTTTGAACACTTCCAGGGATGGCACTTTTGGTGCTGTGCCCAAAAGTGTTAGAAGCTGAGATTTTCACATGGTCACCTGGTTCCATGCAATGGGACACTGGGGACTGTAACTGGTCATCTCAAATCCATAACAGATGGCTTCTTTCTTTTTTTCTTCAGGCATTCCCTTCATGCCTGTGATTCTTAATAGAAAAATCTATACAGTCTCAAGATGTTTGCACTGAGAAGAAATAGCTTGGGCAGTGAGAAAGATTACGTGGGACAAAGTCAGGTTCTTGGGCAGAAATGCCCAATCTTGCTGGTGCCATCCCCCAGGTCAGGTCAGCAGTCCTGCTGCAATCAGCACTGCAGCCACTGTGGGGCTCCCCAAAGCAGAGGGATTTGGGACAGGCAGTGATAAGTAGCATCCTTCTCACCAGGACAGCTGAGGGATGCAGGAGCCATGGGAGGGGATGAGCTGCTTTCTTTGGGAGTGCTGCAACATGACCCTCATCCCTTCTGCCCCCGAGAGGTGATGTTGGCAGGATGGTCAGATTGGCAGATTCGGTTAAAGGACTGAGAATCACCACATCCACTCACCTCCTCGCACCCTGTTCTCCTTCTTCTCTTTGGTGCCCTGGTGCTCTGCTGACAGGAGCTTGGCTGCTCTCAGTGGGGCAGGCTGGTGTCACTCATCCTCGTTCACACCCTGCCACCTTCAAGCTGGCAGTTAATTATGCCGTCAGAGCTTTCCCTTTAATCAGAGCATGGCAGATCTGTGGCAGGGGCTCCCCTCAGAAGAGCTGTACTTTCCTGGCAGCCTCAGGATGGGAAGACACAGGATATCCCATTGCTCTGCCTGTCACACAGTCTGGGGCAGAGCCTCGGCTGTGCTGCGTTCCCAAACAGGATAGGACTGATGGTCTCTAGGGGGAGGCAGCCCAGGATTACATCGAGCTGGTTGGTGCAGGAAGCCCAGCTAAGGAAGAAGCAGATCCAGTGGGCTCAGGACATGCATTGAGGGCTGGAACTGCTGCTGGAGTAGGACCTGCCCAGCCCTTCCTCCAGCCTCTCACATCCTCCAGCACAGCAGGAACCCCTTGCCAATATTGTCACTCTCTTTGCCAGTGGCAACTGCGCCCATTGCTGACTGGCTGGGGACCCCATCTGCTCCCTGGGTCTGCTCTGCCACCAGTGCTCTTTGCACCTTGTTACAGCTTTGCTGGGTGGCAGCAGGCATCCATGTCCTGCCCTGGATCTCCAGTTCCCTGGCTAGAAAGGGGGCAAATGTTCCTTCCTCCCAGTCTCCCAGGAGTGC
Source organism: Sakesphorus luctuosus (assembly GCA_013396695.1). Lineage (NCBI taxonomy): Eukaryota > Metazoa > Chordata > Aves > Passeriformes > Thamnophilidae > Sakesphorus > Sakesphorus luctuosus. The sequence continues at coordinate 125,235 of VWZD01006967.1, forward strand.
TGCAATGCTTCCCACTGCAACCCTTTTATCCCTGCAAGGCAGCAGGCGGGATGTGTCCTAACTGTGACACAGGCCATTAATCTCTTTGATTAATAAAAAAATGCATTTCCTGCCCCTTTTATTCCTATTTTTCTACAATGTGCATAACTATCTGCAGTATTGCAACTGTCTGAAGGCCAGCAGGCACTGACAGCATTTCAGGAATAGGTCCTTGGAAACCCTTGGAAAGCACAGGATGAAGACAGTGGGAAGCCTGCTCATCTCTCAGGACTTCTGGGTTCCAGACATGCAGGAATAATAAGGGCTTGATCATCAGATCTGGTGACAGTCTCTGATGACATCTCAGTCCGACGGACTTCTTTGAGCTTGGGATTACAATCAAACAGCCTGGAGGAAGATGGCACCAAGAGCTAGAAATGTTTTCTTTGGATGGAAACATTTGCCTGAGGTCACCACTGCATTCTCACCACCCAAAGTGTATGAAGAGCGAAAGTTGCCCAGAAGCTGGAAGTGAGGAGCTGTGCTTCCTCTCCTGCAGGGTGTCAATTTCTGCAGCTCTCTTGAGCCCATGGGCACCCCCATGCCTCCTTCTGGGCCCATTTTTATGGTGGGGATGGAGCTGAGGAGCACACAGGCAGCGTCTCACTGATCCCAGCTGGCAGTCAGCTCCCCGAGCTGCACAAAGGGCCTTTTCATGCCCTGCATAAACAAGTGAGAGGCATGAAAGGTTGTTATCGCAGAGCATCAGCACCAGCAGCAGCTCAGGCGGGGATTCCCAAAATAACCTTCTCCCAAAAGTGCACAGACATGCACACCCCTTTTTCCATGCTGCTGGGCTTTATGGAATAAAGGCTTTGGGTGCCCCCAGCTCCTCTGCAGAGCCTCAGCTCTGGCTCACAGGCAGCTCTGGACCCCTGTGCCGGGCAGGGCCTCCTGCCCCAGCACACACATGCACACTTTCACCTGGTGTTGGCAGTGAGGAAGAACACAGCCCCACATCAGCTTTTGCTGCATCCCTGTATCTTTCAGTCTGATGAAGAATCCTTAGCAGAGATGGTTGATAGCTGGAGATGGGCTTTTCCAACACCAGGACTGCAAGGACTGATTAACAGTTTGCTTTAGGCTTGAAAGGTGGACCTCCAAGAATTTCAAGGTGCTCTTCCTTAGAGGAGGTTTCCTTTTCATAGCTGCACCCAGAAACTCAATCCTGAGCTACACACCTCTTATCTCTCTCCTTAAATGAGCAGTTTCCATGTAGAAATAGATTCCAGAGGTGCTACTGGAGGACATGATGATCCTCTTCGCTTTCTATCCCATAAAGCCAAGCAAAGTCACTGCAGAGGTAAATTGCAAGGGGGAAACTTGCTGGAATAAAAGAGCTTGGAACCTCTCAAGAAGGTAGAATCCTAGAATCCCAGAATGGTTTAGGTTGGAAAGGACCTTAAAGACCATCCAGTCCCAGACCTCTGCTGTAGGCAGGGACAACTTCCACTAGACTGAGTTGCTGCAAGTCTGGCCTTGAACATTCCAGGGATGGGGCAGCCACAGCTTCTCTGGGCAACCTGTGCCAGGGCCTCATCACACTTGCAGGGAAGAATTTCTTCCTAACATCCAACCTTAATCTCTGTTCTTTCAGTTTAAAACCATTTTCTCTCATCCTGTCACCATCTCCCAGTGTAAAAAGCTTCTCTCCCTCATTTTTAGAAGCCTAAACCACTGCAAGGGGCTCTGATGCCTCCCTGGAGCCTTCTCTTCTCCAGGCTGAATATCCCCTGTTCTGCCAGCCTCTCTCCAGGGCAGAGGGGCTCCAGCTCTTGGAGCATCTCCATGGGCTCCTCTGGATTCACTCCAACAGCTCCACGACCTTTCTGTGCTGGGAGTCCCAGAGCTGGAGGCAGCACTGCAGATGGGGTTTCGCCTGAGCAGAGCAGAGGGCCATAATCCCCTCCCTCTCCCTGCTGCCCACACCTCTTTTGATGCAGCTCAGATGCAATTGGTTTTTTGGGCTGGCAAAAATCTGGCAAAAGCCTGATCCTCAAGCCTGTCTTAGCATTGAACCATGAAACAACTGCCAGCCCTTGCAATTTATGCTGAACCTCATTTATTTGTGTTTTCTTACGTTGTTTGAAGTTGATTCTGCCGGACAATGGGAATCTGGTCAGGATATCTTCCCTTGGGTTTCAAAACTGCCCTGATTCCCCAGAGAAGAAGGGTTTTCCATAGAGCTTCGCAAGGCTTACAGATTTCTCTGTTCACATTGCTGTTGCATGAGGCTCAGAGGTTCCCTTGTGCACCACTGGGCACCAAAGGTCCCCACTGTCTGATGGACAGGCAGAGGGCCAGTTCCACCCACCCGAGTGATGGCTGCATTTGGGGTTTAAAACAACTCTGTTTTCTGGAAACATATTTGATGTCGCTGAAAAAAAATAACTGAAAAATGACAGCTCCTTTAAATGTCTTTAAATGATTTTTAAAATTTCAGTTATACTCTTGAAAACCTTGTAACAATTACACTTCTTCAGTGTTTTCTGGGGGAAAAAACCAGAGTCTTGCTGTCCCTTCCCCAGCACCCCATCTGCCACTGGTGGCCAACGCAGGTATCTCCATTGCTGCCATGACGGCAGCAGGAATTTGATGCAGGAAAGGATGCAGGAAAGCCCATTTGTCTGTTATTGAATAGCCAAGAAAGAGTCCAGCACAGCTGGGGTGACCAATAGCTCACAGAGGATTATTTTGCCCCTGAAGCTCTTTCCCTCATCTCAGGGGGCCAAGGGCCATGCAGCCCAGTATGGGCAATGATTGCACTTTCTGTGTCTTCATGATGGTTGGAGAGTTTCAGGCTTTTTCTTGGTGTTAGCGGGAGGGAAGACAGTTCAGGCTGGGCTGTTTGCACCAGTGCAAGAAAAGGAGTGAAGGATTCACTGGGGAAATTTGTTCTATACGTTCTTCCAGCTCCTTGGCTTCCCAAGGGGAATGCTCCCTGAGGTGGGCAGTGATACCAAGGATACCTGTGCTCAGAACTCTGCCACTGTGGTCACCCACCGACTTATTTGACCCAAATTCCCTTAAAAGGGAATTTAACATTTACATTTCCTAGATTTTCCTTTGGAGAATGACAGAACCTCCTGAGCAGCCATCACTATTTTCTCTTTGAAGGCCTGAAAGACGAATGCAGACACTCACAACAGCCTGCACACACCTACAGTTGTAATTATTTTTTTCAATGATACAGTGCAGCTTTTCTCCTGTAAAAGTTCCCCACAAATTCAGCACAGCGTGGCATACCAGTGATGTCCTGTGCAGCAAATTGTGTCCTTTGCAGGACAGTCACCTCGGCAGCAGGTTAAGCACCTTTTGAGCATTTTCCCTTACAGATGTGCAGCAGTGAATGGCTGGAGGGGAAAGTCATGTCTGTATGAGGGATCTCAGCAGCCAGCTGAAAAATCATTTACTTGTAAATGAATGCCCTCCCTCAAGTTGGCTCCCATGTAGTGGGGTGGGTTTTTTTTACAAGAGGTTCCTGCTATTTACCCAACTTTCCAGCTGGGCTTCTCTGCAGCACAAAGCAGCAGGACCTGCCTGAGTTTGTACAGTGAGTCAACAGCTCAGCAGGGGATTAGAGCCCACAGTCCTGCTGGCATCGCTGCCTTGGCTCAAACCACTGGACCATGCAGCCTCATTTTGTTCCTGGTACTCTGCTGGTATGTGGTTTGTCAGGAAAAAAGCCTCAGCGTGGCTAATAAAGGAGGCGCTTTCAAAAGCAGTAAAACAAAGCCTGCCTCATTCCAGGACTTCGTCCCAAGCCATGGCGGTGAAGGGTCAGGCTCCCTTTGTGAGTGGGAACGGCAGGTTTCCTGAAGGCTGGGGGTGAGGAAGCTGAGCAACAGCACCCAGAGGCAGCAGGCACAGCCACTGCTGCCAGACAGGTGACCCTGTGCTGACACACTGTGACAAGCCACCCCAGAACAACCTGGCATGCAGAGGATAAGCAGAGGCAGCCAGGTTGGAGCTTTCCAGCCAGGAAGAGCCCCCCTGGCCTCTCTGGGTGATGGAGACCTGCCTTTCCTGGAGTCCCGCACAGAGCTGCAACCTTCCAGCCTCAGAGGACCAGGACAGTCACCAAGGGCAGATATGCCACCAAGTAACAGAGCAAAGCCAAGCCTTGGCAGGGCAATCCAGGGAACAATGTGCTGCTGGGAGCCCTGCATGGTGCACAAGTGCAGAGGGCAGGACTTCTCACAGGCTCTGGGAATGAGGAAACCAGATTGATTCCCCCTGTCTGTGAGCACCAATCTGACTACCCAACGCTTAGACCTAAGGCAGAGAGCGGCCACTGCATCCCTGTTGTGCATCCGGTGCATCGCCATGTCCCCAGAGCATTCCTGCATCCCTGTTGTACGTCCAGTCCATCCCTCACCCTCTACTTCCTTGCTGTGCATCCAGTGTATCCCTACACCCAGTGCATCCATGCTGTGCACATGATGCATCCCTGAATCCAGTGCATCTACACTGTGCATCCAGTGCACCCGGTGCATCCCCCCACCCAGTGCATCCCTGCTGTGCATCCACTGTGCCCATGCAACGCGTGCATTCGTGCTGTGGGTGCACTCGTGTCTGGCAGAGCAACAGCCCCCACGTTCCCTGACACCCCCAAAGTGCACAAGTCCAATGAGTTGATGTTGTGGAGATCTCCAGGGCCTGGCTATGGGTGTGCCCTCCCAACGGGCTGTGCACTGCAAGTGGGCTTCCCGGGATGCTCCTGGAAGGACCAGGAACCCCAGGGAGCTGCAGAACCCGCCGCGTGTGCTGCGCCCGGGGCGGGGAACGGCAGGAGGCGGCTCTGCAGGGATGGGGGGTGTGGGGAGGACACTGAAGGTGTCTCTGCGGGACCCTGCCCGTGGGCACGCAGGCCGTGCGTGAGAGCAGCCTCGGCAGCCCCCGGTGCTTCGGGCAGGGAGGGACAGAGCCCGGCGCAGGCCACACCGCCCGCACCGCCCGCACCGCCCGCAGCCCCGNCCGCGCCCGGGAGACGGCCGCGGAACGGAGCGGGCAGAGCCGAGGTGAGCAGCCGAGGGAGCGTGGGGGGCCCGGGGCCGCGCAGCACCAGGTGCGGAGCTGTGCCTGCGGCGGAGGGGCGTGCAGGCTGCAGGCAGGGCTGCAGCCGCACCGCCGGGAAGGCTGTTCGAAGTGGAGTCTCCCGTTCCCGGCGGCGGCGCATCCCGCCCCGTGCCCTGCTGGGATGCTGGCGGCGGGCGCGGCTCCCCGCGGCGGGGCGATGGCACAGGGTGTGGGCAGGACCGCGCTCCCACCCGCCGAGGAGCACAGCGGTGTGCGGGGAAGCAGCAGAGCCAGCAGAGCCCTGGGGGCGGGATGATCCGGCCCCGGGGGTCCGCAGCCCTGAGCCGCTGTAACACACTGAACTGCCGGCCTGTGATTTGAGGGAGACGATTTACATTAGAGAGAGAATGTGGAGAGAGCCAGGAACAACTTGGAATGGGTCCTCGCATATTTCTGTAGTTATTTTTGGAGTACTGTCATATGGCAGGAGGTGGGCTCTAGAGGTATCCTTGAGCTCAGCATTTTCTCCATAGACTGGTTACCCCGGAGATCGTACTAGAGGACCTGCGTGGCCCCGTCAGTGATTTCTGTATTTCCCATCTCTTTTTCCTCTGGCTGTTTCCCGGGGTATTGTTCCCCTCTGGCGTGCCCAGCCCTCAGCCTGCCACGGTGGGGACCCTCCTGTGGGCAAACAACGTTCTGGGTGTGTGTGGCTGAGTAGTCACAATATGCTGTAGGTGATGGCAAAGCTGTGTTTGATTCAGCTGTGGATGGTGTGAGGTGACTCCTGATCAGCCGGTTCTCCATTGCTGTGCATGAGGTGTGGCTTCTCCAGCATCCTCAGAGAGACCAACCCATGCATCAGTCTCTTCCTGCACTTAACTGGCACTTTCCCTCCAGCTTTTTCATGCTAGACTTGTGCAAAGGGATTTTTGCTTCTGAACAACTTGAGATGTGGGAAGCACATTGTTACCACAGTCCTGCTCCTTGGGGGGCTCTCTGCGTCCTTTTGTCTCTAGTAGGAGGTCTCTGCTGGTGTCAAGCCCCTTGGACCACGACTGTACAGGCTGGAGAGCTGCTCTGGTGGCCTTCAGCTCCATGTCTCTGTTGCCATCATATGAATTTGGAACTCAGGGAAGGTTGGCTGGGTTTGGGTGATGGTCCTTGAAGAAGGGAATTACCCTTTAATTCTGTTGTTTTGAAGTCTAGTTTAGTAGGCACGGAGCCTGTCCATGGGGTGCTCCCCAGCATGCTCTCTCTCCATGAGAGCTGTTCTCTCCATGAGGACCTGTCTCTGTTGTGTACAGGGATGCAGGGCATGTTCTGGAAGCTGTGGCAGGCCCTGGCTGTTGTAGCATTTGACAAGCCCAGAGAGTTCCCTCCTTACAGAGGGATAAACCTCCATGTTTGGAGTCAAGGACCTTGGGACAGTGTGAGCCACCCCCCCCTGCAGCCCTGCTGGGAGGGAAGTATTCCCATTCCTCTCCTCTTTGCACCATCCCTGTGCCGTGTCAGTTGCTATAGCCATGACTTCAGCTGGTGATGCTGCCATTAACACAGCAGTTGCTGTTCGCAGGAGAGCCCTGGGCAGGGCTGTGGGGCACAGAGCCTATGTTTGTGCTGGGGTAAGCCAGCTTTGGCTACAGGAGGTGGGTTCTTCTCCTGCTGCTTTGGTTGCTTTTGATGCTATGCCTGGAAAGGTACAGGATTTTTTATTTTTATCAATTTTTGAGAAATGAGCATTTTTTAAAACTTAGAGGAGATGTTTTGGTTTGGAAGAAGCATCTAGAAGGGGTTTTGAAGTCCAGTGTTGTATTTCTGGGCTAAAGGCATGAGTGCTGCAGAGAGCCTGTCTGTGTTCCTGGCATGTGGAAGGGGAAGGTTTTGGTACCTCCCCTGTCCAGTGCAGAGACAGAGTGTGCTGGGCCCCCTTTCCTGGGCTGCTGTCATGCTTGTCGCCACAACAGCCTAACAGGGTAAGTATCTTCAGGCATGTGTTTTCTGTGTGGCCACGAGAGGTGGCTGGGTCAGCTGAAGAAGTCACTGCAACGTAGAATGGGGAAAATCTTAAAAATCAATTTTCTTCCCCCAGGCAGTTGAGCTCCCTGATAAGCTGTGGGTGATGACCTTGATCCTGGTGAGGAGCAGGATCTCCCATTCATTTACAGAATAACATTTGGGGGTTTCTGCTGGCAGCACCAAGCCCTTGTCCCGTGGGTGACTCTGGCATCACTCAGGGCTGCCTGCCTTCTGCCTCACTCCAGCACTGCTGGGGACTTCTGCTTTCCAAGAGGAGGCTTTCAGAGACAGACCAGTCAGGTGCCTGACTAATTTTGTCCCTAAAAGAAGAAATCTTTCCCCTAACTAATTAGGATTTCTAAATTAGGAAGCCTGTCGGTTAAAGGGCAGGGACTGGGCTGTTCCCAGGCTTGCTCCGAGCTTCCTCCTCAGACTCGCAGACATCACTTGAGTGTCCTTTGCCTTAATTCTCTTTGGCCGTGGACTTGGGCTATTTCCCTGCCGCCTTGAGCACAGTGCTACAGTGCCGGAGTGACAGCTGGGATGCCGATGGGGAAGCAAGTGTGTGTGAAGAAATGGGCTGAGTATTGGGCTTAAGCTTTGCGCAGAGCAGCGTAGGCGGCTGTAAGGCCTGTGTATAGTAGACTTTCATGCGGTGCCTGTCACTTGGAGGTCTAAGTCAAGCCTGGAGCTCTGTTTTGAGCAGAGATGCCAAAGAAGAAACACGAAACAGTGGCAGTTCCCAAGTCCCTGGATGCTGGAAGCTCCTGCGCAGGGAGACTTGTGCAGCTACAAATACCTGACTCTCATCCGGCACCTAAAAATGTGCTTGCGCTGACGCTGTGACAGTGATGGCTGCGTGGCTTATTGTTCTCATTACAGCAGTCAGTGGCTCTGAGTCAGCAGGTTAAGATTTGTCAGAGCTGGGGTGGTTGTGCCGAGGAGGCCTGTGCGGATCTGTAGTGCTAAGTGGAGGGGCTGTCCCCAACCCTCTCCTTTTGTGGGGGGACATTGGGTTTGAGCCTGGACCCCAGTCACTCTCGGCTTGTGCTGCCACTTGACCCTGGAAGCAGTTTGTGTGTGAAGAAATGGGCTGAGTATTGTGGAACTTCTTCCCAGCCTCTGCCTTGTGCTATTTGGGTCTGTAAAGTGGAACATCACTGCTGCTGGTGGGCATCATGCTGACCAGTCTGGCTCTTCATCATCACCCTGACTAGATTAAAAGTAGTGGAAAGGATGATGGGAGGAGAGTGTCTTTAATGGAGACATGTTGCAGTATTTCCCTATGACTGCAAGTGCATCCTTCCCCTCTTTCTAGCCCTTGGGTGGGTGCTCATGGGTTGTCCAGGACCTAAGAGTGCCTTACAGTGAAGAGGGGAAGATCTGGGCAACCAAGTCTTTCACCATGGGAACAGTGGCTGGTTTCTGCAGCAGATCACCTGTCCACACAGTGTGTCCCTGGTGCAGAGCAGGGTGCTGGGCCGAGCCTCCATGGATGTCCCTTGTCTTGAATGCCAACTGCTCCCTCCACCCTGCCTTGCTCCAAAGAGGTGAACTGTTTGGGGGTGCGTGGTGGTACAGAATCATGGGGTTAGGTTGGAAGGGACCTTAAAGCCCATTTCATTCCAACCTCACTGCTAAGGACAAGGGCAACTTCCGCTAGACCAGGTTGCTTCAAGCCCCATCCAACCTGGCCTTGAGCACTTCCAGGGATGGGGAGCCACAGTCTCTTTCGGCAACCTGTGCCAGGGCCTGCCCACCCTCACAGTCAAGAATTTCTTTCCAATATCTAATCCTGGGAAGAGCTGTTGGGCTGAAGCTTTGTACGACTGGGACAGGAGTCAAGGTTTGCTCTCCTTGCACTAGGCCGGGAACTGTGGGACTGTGTGGAAAGGGTCAGACATCCCAGAGTCCTCAGTGGGTGATTTGGTACAAATTCTCATATCTTCTTGTCCCAGTACACAGTTGAGGGGCTCTGAATACAGCTGAGAGCTAGCCAATATCCTGACAAGTGTGCACATGCTCATGAACACACTCATGCAGACTCCCCAGGGGTGACAGCAGCAGGCAGAGCCTTAAAATCTCGATGGTAATGCTCTGGAAGAGGATTTTCTTTTTGTCTTATGCGGACGGTCCATGTTTTGCCCTGTGTAGACCAATCCTGGTCCTCTAGAGGCTTAGCAGAGTCCCACGCTGGGTCTGTCCTGCGCAAGAGCTGCTGTGCCTGGGGGCAGCTGGCTCTGGGTGTGCAGCATCCAAGGTCTGGCAGGATCACAGAGCCAAGGGGTGACTGGGCTGACCCTTTTGTGCTCAAAACATGAGACAAATGACGCTGAAGCTGCAGATCTGCAGCTGCCAGCAGGTCAGCAGTTTTGCTCGGGCACTTGGCCTCTTGGTAGCAATGAAATGTGGTAGCAGGTTGGTCCATCCTGCTTTCAGAGACCAGGCTTCTGCCCACCAGCTATAACTGGACCCTGTGGCCACTTCAATCCATTGAGATGTCCCTGAGCCCTCCTCAGTCTCAGTGCTCCTTTGCAAGGTGCTGGCGATGGGATGGAAAGCTGGAGCAGGTGCTGTGCTAGTGTGAAGCTCATCCTGCGCCTGAGGCGATGCTGAATGAGGATTCACAGCCCAGCCCTGCTGCCAGGTTCCTCCCACCGGCTCCTTCCTCCCTCTGCTCCTACTAACCCACTGCCGGGGCCCCTCGCTGCCTGGCAGCAGCAGAGATGTCTGCTGGTATCCTTCTCCGAGCATCAGATGGAGAGGAAAACACAGGGTGGAGTCAGCTCTCGCACAAAGGAAATGTTGAGGTATCATTTCTGCCTTCGGTGCATTTTTTTGGTGGCTGGGGAGAGATTAAACAGGATCTTAACACATTCACAGCCCCCTTCCCACCTCATTTTCTTGTAAATCTATTGCTGTCATGGTATCTTTCAGATGGTATTTTTAGCTTTGCCTTTTCCTTTTTTTGCCTCCTATCCTCGTATCAGGCTTTTGCAGGGAAACGCGTTTCTATGGGAGAACAGAATGAGCCATTTCACGAGACATTTTGTTATGGGCAGAAGGGCCAGGAAATCTGATTGTGTGTTTGAAATGACACATTCCCCTTTGTAATCAGCTAATCGGACTTGTCAGGGCGAGTGCCAGCAGTGAGGCCAGGCTGGAGGTGGCTGCAGGGCAGGTGGGGGATGGACCAGCCCTTCACATCCTCCTCAGGCCTATCCACAGGGGACCATCACCCAGGTGGCCACATGTGAAGGGTGCAGTGCTGGCAGGAGGTTCCTGCAGGTTTTTCTCCTTAATGATCCTATGCTTGAGAGAAGCAACTGGATGTTCTAATTAGGTGCACTCTGGATCTATCTGGCAGTGTTTGTGCTGGCAGGAGCCCTGTGGAGCACAGGGTGGTGTTGCCCCTGATAGAATTTTGGGGATCTGCTTTAATTGTGCTGAGAGGGATGTAGCAATGGTTTCAAGGTTGGAGAGAAGTGGTCGTACAGCTGGATCTGCTGCTTGCTATGGGAAGGTGCCATTTTTGTCAAGGCTACAAACTTGAAGTTGATGGTGAACTTTGTTGGGAGAAAATTCCAGCCTGAACACAGCAGTGTTTCCCTTTAGGACTGCAAGTCCTGATAGATGAAGGTCCTGCTGAGTGAACTGGCCAGAACAAGAGAAACCTCCTGGTCTGGCTCTGGGTATGTGCCCCCCTATGTGGGGCAGGGCTGTTAACTCTGCAAGTTCACTGGGACTATTCTTCAGGGAACCAAAGAATGCTTTCCAGTGGTATCCCATAGTAGCATGGCATCTCTGGAAGTGTCCAGGGTCAGGTTGCACCAGGCTTTGAGCAACTTGGTCTGGTGGAAGGTGAACCCCCTGCCCATGGCAGGGCTGTGGAACATGATGATCTTTAAGGTCCCTTTCAACTCAAACCATCCAATAATTCTATGGGATGAGTAAATCCCAGCTGGTCACCTTGGTCTCATGTGTGACCAAGAAATGCAAGAAATGCAAGAAATGCAGCTGACTTCAGGTGACCGTGGGAAGACGCAGCTGCCCATATGTGTTTTGTGGTCCATGTCTGCCATTGCTGTCAGCCCACCTGGCCGCCTCAGTATCACTGCAGGAGCTTTGGGGCTCTGTTCCACCCTGGCATGCTGCTGCTGGCAGGTGTGGGCAGGGCAGCCTGGAAGCCCGTGGTGGTGTAGTCCATGGGACTCTCCTGCTGGGTGCTGGCTGGGCTATTCCCTTTTGGCTCACTGAGCTGTTGTGATGCCAAATGGGCAAAGCTGTGCACAGCTGGACTGGTCTCCAGATGTGTTCCTGTGCTCCTGCTCTATGTGTGCTCCTGCTCTGGTACTCATGTGAAGGGGACATTGCGAATCCTTGTCCTTTGCTGGACCCATCAGCATGTTTGCAACGTGCTGGCCTAGATTTAAGTGAGCTGGACCAGTACAGGGCTCCCTCCTAAGCCCCAGCCAGCGGCTGAGCCGGGCTGTGGTGCCGGCTGGGCTCTGCCCTGAGCACAGACTGGAGCCTTCATCTGTCTGCCGCTGTGTTCCAGCACCTGTTCCCCAGCCAGCACTCACACTGACCCATCAGGACCAGTCTGGGTGATTGTGATGACAATGCTGTGACAATGTGGGTCACTGTGGAATGTTTTTGAGTGCAGGGCAATGTCTGTGGCTGAGATGGTGTACCCAGCAGCCTGGTGCTGGCAAAGCTGCATGGCGAGAGGTCAGGATGCAGCCTAGTATGGATTGTTTGCTTGCAGGAGTGGGATGGGGAGCTGCTGTTTGCAAGCAGAAGTGAGCAGAGTTGGGGGAGGTCTTGCTCCCACCGCCTTTATTCTCAGAATGCTTCATTAATGGTACTAATTGATGTCTATAGGTCAGAGCCTGCTGTGGTCCAGTCAGCCCCAGTGAATGCTGCTCGCAAAGGGAAGCCACAGTCCGTGGCTGATGGAGAGCGTGCAAGGGCTTTGTTTGACAGTGTCAACACAGGCAGGTTGGGTTGTATCGAGTGCCACTGCCCTGCCTTTGATGGCTGCATCCTCCATCCTTCCTTACAGGAGGTACAGGGTGCAAGCTTGTGAGCCCCAGGTGCTGGAGCCACTGGTGCCTTATCTCTTCTTCTGGGTCTGTGGAAAGCTGGATGCTCTTGTACCAGGTTGTGCACCTGCCTGCCCATCTCTAGTTGGCTTCTATTGACTCGCCTTTGAGCTGGGGTGGGAGATAGCTGAGCATACAAACCCAGGAGCAGCATGGAGTACCCACAGAAATTGCTGGGCTTGACAGAGAAGGAGCAGGACCACAGAGGCTGTGCCGAAGGAGGGTGAGAGCCCCACAGATTCCCATGTGTGACCTGTGTCTGCAGGTGGGAGTGCAAGCTGCTGGTATTGGAGTCCATTCTGAGGATCAACTTGGCCTGTTGGGGCACTCGTATGTCCTGCTGGGGATCTTGCTCTTTTTTGGCTCCTGAGTCCCCGTGCAGGGACATCTGCGTGAGCAGAGAATACAAGTGAAGGAGAGGGAGGCTTGTCTGGACTCCAGGAGCGGTGTGGACATGTAGGTAATGGCATGGGACAGTAGCCTTTTCCACGTGCCAGTGGCATCCTGAATCTGTGGGCAGTGTGGAATTATGCTGGGACACACATTCAACTCCTGTGCTGTGCACTGGTGTGGGAGTGCTAAGGCCCCATGACACTGGCCCTGTAGTGCCTGTGGGTGGGGAGATCTGGGGTTGTGGGTACCACCAGTGCTGGAACCAAGCACAGTGTGGCTGCCCAGCCCTTAGAATCATAGAATGGATTGGGTTGGAAAAGACCTCTAAGATCATCAAGTCCAACCCTTGGTCCAACTCCGGTCCCTTTACCAGATCATGGCACTCAGTGCCACGGCCAAGCTCACCTTAAAAACCTCCAGGGATGGGGAATCCACCCCCTCTCTGGGCAGCCCATTCCAATGCCTGAGCACTCTCTTTGCAAAGAATTTTTTTCTGCTCTCCAACTTCAATTTCCCCTGGCAGAGCTTGAGCCCCCCGTGCCCCCTTGTCCTATTGCTGAGTGCCTGGAAGAAGAGACCAACCCCCAGCTGGCCAGAACTTCCCTTCAGGTAGTTCCAGACAGTGCTGAGGTCACCTCTCAGCCTCCTCTTCTCCAGCACAAACACCCCCAGCTCCCTCAGCCTCTCCTCACAGCACTTGTGCTCCACTCCCTTCTCCAGCCTCGTTGCTCTTCTCTGGCCCCGCTCCAGCCCCTCAATATCCTTCCTGAACTGAGGGGCCCAGAACTGAACACAATGCATTGGGACAGCTAAGCAGTAAAACCACATGGCAGCTGGGAAAGAATCTCCCTAGTGGGACCCAGAACCATGGGTGGCATCCTGCCTGTGCTTCCCTTTGTGTGACAGATGCAGAGGGCAGGCATAGGGCCACGGATGCAGAGGTGGCTGTGACCCCCCTTCTCTTCACGTTATCTGTCATGAGAATTGTTTAAGGGTATGATTCTCCCTGCTGAAAGGGGATTTTGTTTCCTTGGAGGTGCTGAACCTCCTGGCCTTATTGATTCACGTTTTCTGCCTGGGAACACAGTGGGTCCTGTCCTTATCTGGAAGGGCTGGCTGGAGCCCCTGCAGGAGCTGCCCAGCTGTAGGTCAGTCACTGATGTTGCCATGCTGCATGGGGACTTGGTCCAAATGGACAGCGGAGCAGCTTTTGTACCTCTTTGGGGAAGCAGCTATGGGTTGGTGTTGCTTAGGGCAGGCTGTTGGCCAAACACAGCTGATGTTTGCTTGTGGACACTGAAAGGATTTTGCTGAATACATGGGAGAGGTGGGAGTTTGCATAGGTGGGTGATCCTGCCTGCTTTGCTTCTGCACTGGAGGAAGGTTGGGCCTTGCCTGTCCAAGTATGTTTGAATATTAACCCTTGGAAAAGTGGGAGGTATCGCTGCTGGGCCATGAGACCGTGCTTCCTCCTCCATGTCACTGTAGTGCCTGCTGGGCAGATTCTTCTCCCCTGTTAGATGAGTTGTCATGTAAAAAGTGGCCCTGAAAATGCTATTGCAGGTTGGGGGCAGATTTTAGCTCCTGGTGTATCAGACCTGCTGATGACTCCATGGGTGAGGAAGTAGAGCTGCCTCCCTTAGGTCCCACATCACTGACCTGCGTCATTGCCCGCAGCCAAAGCCCTGCTAACCAGATGTTTGTCCTCACTGTCTACTGTCCCCGCACTGTGGGGGCCGCACCGTGAGCCAGAGGGATGGCTGACAATGGGGTGTCACAGATGGCCTGAAAGGAGAACACCTGGGTTGCACTGAGGGGATCTGTGTCACTCCTTGGAGGTGTGTTGGCTCTGCAGCACTGCTGTAGTAAATATTTGCATTTATCCCTGGACAAACAGAGCTGGCTGCGGTGCACGCGGCAGGGCTGCCTTCACATCAGGGCAAATGACATCTAACACAGTCCTGAGCTTCCATTCCTCAGCACTTGAGCTAGGCAGGCATCCTCTTATGAGAGCTGTAGCTGTCCTTCTGAGCACTTGCCATCATCTTCTTTTTAACCAAATCTGATTTCTTCTTTGCAGGTTCTGAATTGAGCCCAAAGCAAGTGCTGAGAGCAGCCCCTGGAAGCAGCGTGAGTTTATCCTGAAAACTTTTGTTCTCCTTTCCAGATCCCACATGAGACTGAATGGGTTTTGCAGCGTAGGAGGGGTTGCTCAGCTTGGAGAGGTACTGCAGGGAGGCTCGTCTGCCAGAAGCCCCCAGCAGTACTGGAAATCTAGCCTGCTCCCATGAAAGCACCAAACTGCTGGGCTTGGGCTTCTTCTGGCTTTCTTTGTGTTGGCATTTTTTCCTGGTTTAGCTGGGACTTGGGCAACAGCCCCTTTGTCAACAGGAAGGTTCCTGCTGGTGGAGTGGCTTTGGGATATCACACTTAACATTGGGTTTCTGAGCTCTGGGTTTCCATGCTGTCTTTTGTGTGGAGGACCTGAGGAAGGCAGTGTGTTTACAAACCAGCTGTGGTGTTTTGCCAGCTGTGAATCCCAGCCCAGGGCTCAGGTCCCTGGGCTCATGGGACTGGACACAGCTGGCCTGAGGTGCATCCCAGAGAGTCTGGCACTGCTGGGCAGTGGGGAACGAAGTACAGGGGGGTTCTGAGCTCCAGGGTTAAATAGCTGTGATGCCTGAAAGAGTTAAGGGCTTATGGTCCAGGCCTTCTCAGAGGCCCCAAGGTCCCTCCAGCTGAAAGGGCTGCTCTGCTCCAGGGCCCCACTGCACAGCGCAGTGACATCCATGTGAAACCAGATGTGAGGAGCTGCTTCTTTGCATCCTGCAGCCAGTGTGGGGCTGGTGGTGGCTGGGAGGACAAGGTCTTCCTTCTGCTCTTGCTCTCTGACCTGAGAGGTGAGCGTGGCCAGAGCAACACTGCAGTATGACCCTGGCCCGGGGCTGAGGTGGCAGGATGGTTTTGTCATCTGAAAACTGGGGGTGAGGAGCTCCATAGCTGCACTCTGCTGTCCTGGCTCTGTCCCAGGCAACAGGGCCATGTGGCAGTGGAACTGCTGCCCATGGGGTTTGGCTCCTGCCCACATGAGGCAGTGGGTGCAAGTTCTTCCCCCAGAGGGTGGTCAAGCACTGGAACAGGCTCCCAGGGCAGTGTTTGTGGCCCCAAGTCTGACAGAGCTGAAGGAGCATTTAGTCAATGCTTTCAGGTACATCGTGGGATTGTTGGGGTTGCCTTGTGCAGAGCCAGGAGCTGGACTCTGATCCTTTTGGGTCCCTTCCCACTCAGGAGATTCTATGACACTGTAAGGGCAGATGCAGGCAGGGGATCTGTTTCTCTTCTGAGGGCTGTGATGGGCTCCTTGGGGCTAGAGATGTCTCTGGCTCTGAACAGGGCAGGTTCCCATGTTTTATAAGCAGTTCCTCACCATCTGGTGTCTCACCAGCTATCTTCCTCCAGGCATTTTGTGGATCCAGTGAGATGCCAACTCCACCCATGCCCCAGAGTGCTTGTCAGTTTGGAGAGGAAGGAGAGTGGCTGGGTTTCCTCTCTTATCTCTGTATGCTGAAGAGTTTGGGTGGTAGCTGACCAGTTTTGGAATTGGTTGAGGTGGAGGTGCAGGCCCAGCTTCAGTGGTGGATTGCACGTGCTCCTGCATCTCTGTGTGCCTCAGTTTCCCTGCAGGATGGAGTCTGGTTGCTGTGGGCTCTGCACTAGGGCTCAGCATGAGGAATGCACTGGCCCTTGCACCCATGGGAGGGTTGGCACTAGCCACAGCTGGCGTGGGAGTGTTCGGCTCCCTGGCAGTACCCTACAGGAATCTCTGCCCTTGCTGCAGTTTCCCACCCTGGGTTGGCATGGGGAACAGGAGGACAAGTGCCATCTCCACGGTGACCCCTGGTGCTCAGCCAACACCTCTGTTTTGCTATTGGCCATGGTGTCCCAGATGCAGCTGGGGTCAGTTGCCTGGGTCTGTGTGTCTTTGGTTCATGATTTCCCCTTTCATCTTGTGAGCCAGCATTGAGGACTTGGGGCAGCTGTAGTGCAGCAGAGCTGCTCTGTGTCTGTGCACTCCAGGCAGGCTCACCCAACCTGTGCTGGTCATCTGCGGGTCTCAGCTCCCTGGCAAGTCTGGGAAAGCAGATCCTTCCCAGCAGAGCTCAGGCCAGCTAGGCCAGCTGCTGCTGTGTGCCAAGGGAGGTGTCCCTCAGCTTTGGGAAAGATTGGTGACACTTCGCTCCCAGCACAGTGACTGTGCTGGCAATGAGCTTCTCCTTTCTCTTTGTTTCTGCAGCTCCCTCACAGCTGATGCTGTATCCTACCTCCTGGGTGTCTGGAAGGGCTTGCTGCTGGGATTGGGTGGGCGGCAGTGAGGGGAGAGGGCTGATTCCTTGGGAGCTTGCTCAAGGGAGATGATCATCCATTATTTGGACTGGTGGTCATTGTAGGTTCCTTCCAACTGAAGTACTCCATCCTCCTCGAAACTGCTGGCAAGGTGTGAGCATTATCTTGGAGAACATGGCACTTTGCACTATCATTTTGGACACAAGCAGGGCCCTCCTGGAGCTGCAGAGCAGAAGAAGATGACTGTAGCAGAGCCCCTGGCCCTTCTTTTGGAAGGAAAGAGATGATGGGAGAAGGCTGAGCCTATGCCTGAGCTGGGCTCTCTCTGGTGGCTCCCCTTGTTTCAGGTGATCTTCACCCTCTCAACCTCCACTCTTCCAACACTCTGGTTTCCCATGGTGTTCTTGCACAGAGAGCACCTGAGCTCCCCTGGCTGTCACATCCCAGCACAGGGGAGCTCAACCCGTGTTCTTTGCCTTGCTCTGAGTGTGATAGCTGCCAGGGCAGCAGAGGACCTGCAGTAGGATGGGAGCAACTCCACTCTCACCAGCAGAGGAAGAGCATTCCCTGGTGGTGGATGATCTGTGTGGTCTGCAACAGCCCTGCCTGCTCCTGGTGTGTATCCAACGTGCCCTGCTGGTGCCCCACAGTGGCCAGTGGCAGCTGGGTGAACTGGGTTCACAAAGCCTTTGTTTCAGTCTCCCTTCTCTGCTGCACCAGAACGTTCCAGGGCTCTGCTCCAGTGCTGTCTCTGTGTGAGAGCTGGAGTATGAGGGGAGGGATGTTTGCAGTGTTGGTGGTCCTAGTGTTTCCCTGAAAAGCCTGGTCCTTATCTGGGCTGACTGCTCCACTTGGCTGTTGCACCTCTTGGACAGCCCCTTCCTCATCCCAGAAAACATGGGGGGCCAGCAGGGCAGGGCCAGCTCTTGGGCAAATCTACCCCATCCCCCAGGCAGTGGGGTTCTCTGGCAGTGTTGGGATGTGTCACTTGAGGTGGTTTAGCCCCAGAGCTCTGTTCTTGGGCAGTTTCTAATGGCTGTGAAGTGCAGGTGGGCACAGAGCAGCTGCCAGGGTATCTCCCCAGCAGCCTGGGCAGGATGAGGTCCTAACAAAAAGAATTGGTCTATGACACTGCACAAATCTCCTTAGACCTGAGAAATGCTGTCAGTCTGTTTTATGGAGTAGTTGGGAAGATGAATCTGTTCTGTGCTCCCTGCCTTCCACCCCAGAGAGCAGTGAGACCCCAGCAGGGCTGGCAATGCTGCCATCCCTGGTGCAGCTGGTGGTAGCTGGCAGTGCTGCCTGTGCCCCACCCTGCCTCTGGGTTGCTGGTGCACTTTCTCCTTGATTTGGGGCCTGTCCTGGCTGCAAGACATGCCTTGTTCACTGAGCCTTGCTCTGTACCATCACAGCTGCTTTGCCTGGGGCTGAGCAAACAGGTTTGCAATATGTGGCAATGTGTGCTCTGAAGGCTGGTGGGAGCTCCCTCACTCTTGGGAAAGGCTGACTGCTGGACAAACACCCTGCTTGCCTTGGCTGATTTTTTTAACTTCTTCTGCATCACATCACTTGGGAGCTGGGTTTCCCCCATGCTGCATCATGGTCAGCTGAGCTGGGGTGCCCACCCATATCTGACCTGTCTGCCCAGCTGTTGGAGGCTCCTCTTTCCAGAGCTGTGCAGGTGGGATCCTGCCCCACCTTTGACATACAGGGCTGTCTGCTTGGGCAGCAGGTAATGGGGCTTTACCAGGGAGATGCAGCTTTGTTGCTCTGATGGCCATGAGCTTGCTCAAGTCCTCAACAGATCTCAGAGTGATGGACACCTCTGTTCCCATGTCAGGTACCACCTCCCTCCCTGCTTCTGGCCAAGGGTATGAAGGACTGGAATGGGTTTACTTCTTTGCTAGACTGGTGATCCCACTGAGGCTGGGTGGAAAGGAAGAGCTATCTGTTCTCAAATCCCTGCGGTGAAGGACTTGCCAGCTGGGACTGGTGTTTCAACAGCTTTTTTGGCACAGCAGGACCCATGGATGTGAAGCTGTAGGCAGCATCTGAACAGGCACCATGTGGGCTGGGGAGATGCATGACTTGCTCCCAAGGGTGATGCGTAGGCTGGACCGTGCTCAGGGGAGCACCTGGCCCTGGTGTGCTTTGGGCCACCATCTTCCAACAGCTGGGTACTGGTGGGGACCCTCTCTGGGCTTCTTCCAGCCCATTTCCACCACAGCCCTTGCTGTTCTCTCCTTTATTCTGTGGCTAATATTTTCTGTTCTTGGCTCTCCTCCTTGTTGCTGAAGGGGTTGAAGAGTGTTTGCGCTACTTCCCATCTTCAGCAGCTACAAGAACAGGTGCCAAGTACTGCTTGGTGGGAGCTCAACAGGTTCTACTCCCATCATTGTAGCTGACCAGGGTGCAAGTCTGGGATGCCAGGGCTACCTACCTGTCTGATGCCTCCCTAGGGGATATTCGGTCTCCAGAGGCTGTGTGTTTGTCATGCCTCTGTGCACAGCATCTCAGGCTGCTGAAAGTGTCCTCAGCAGGGCCAGTGCTTGCTCTACTCTGACATTGCTCAGGGACCTCTGGGCTGGTTCTTCATAAAGCCATATGCTGCCCCAGATTTGGGATTTGGCTTGTGTCCCTCCCCACCTGCACAGCAGGCAGGATACTTGGTGGGGTGATGGCAGGGTCTGATGGGGCATCAGAAGCAGCTCTGTGCTGCAGTGAGGAGCTTTGGGAGCCTCTGAGGCCACTGGACTTGCTGGATGGAGAGTGAGATTGGGCCTTGCTGTCACTGGTGTCACCTGGAAATGCTTGTCCAGCTCCCATGTGCATGTAGTCATGCAAGGTAGCTGGCACTGAGACAGTGTTGTTACTCCACATGTGGCTGTTCCATAGGTCCCACTTTCCTCCAGCCAAAAGGCTGGTGTTTCTCAGTACACTCGGTGGTGGTGGCAGGCGGGGTGAACAGGAGCACTGCTACTTCCCAGGACACTGGCATGATGCTTCTTGTTCCTCACTGCAAGGTTGTGTTTAATGATGAATTTTGGATGGAGATTTGGGGATGGATGAATTTGGGAGGATGAGGGAAGGAGAGGGCTGCCCTAATCCTGCTAAAGATTCAGTGTGGCTTTTGTGCACAAACCAACTTGGCTGCAGGTGAGAAGGTCAGTACCTGGGTTGCTGGGGAGACAGAGCCGTCAGATGTGGCAGATGCTGTGGCCTTGCCAGGTGGTTTGTGTCCCACCTTTTTGCTGCCACCAGTAACAGTCCCAGTGGCAGTCCCTGACTTGTTGCAGGGCACACAGTGCTGAGACATTTGTGTGCTGTCCTGTCCCAAGGGAGCTTGGGGATGGAGCACTCTCACCAGTGGCTCCTGGTGGCTGTGGCTGCAGCAGTGCTCTGGCTGGATGCCCTGGGCCTGGGGCATGCTTGGTAGTCAGGTGGATGTGGGTTCTTCTGGCATGGATTAGGGGCCCAAGCTCCAGAGTTGTACTGGGCCCTATGGGATGGTGCTGTCTGGGATGCCCATCTCAGCTCATTCACCTGGTGACTGAGATGGGCAGCACTATCTCTTGAAAAGTTCAGGCTTCTCTCCACCTCTAGAAGGGACCCATCATGAGCCACCTTCAGGTCCCCAAGGAGTGACCAGCAACTGATGAGCAGAGGCACATGGTGATTTGCCAGTCCAGAACTGGGAGTGGCATGTTGCTACTCTGCCAGGGCTACAGTCCTGCCTCTGTCCCCACATGGCCATCACCCATCCAGCTCCTCTTCTGGGCAAGACCACAGTGCCCTTTGCTTGCACACCCAGCCCTAGGCATCCCCCAGCAGCTGCCCACACTCTTCCTCCCTGCTGTGGGATAAGTGTCCTCCCACTGTTTGGAAGCCACGTGGGGAGTGGTAAACCTGTCAGGATGGCTGCAAAGGTGCAAGAGGCATCTTCTTTCCCTCATGCTGTGATGAAAGCACTGGAGCCTCATGCTCGTGGGACCTGTGGTGTCACTGCTCCATGCTGAGTAGCCCTGCTGCCAGGTTGGGCTGGGCAGGACAGAGGGCTTAGGCTGGACTGGACCTGGCTGAGCCTGAAGCCACCACTGGCTTTGTGTCCCCCATCCTGGCTGAGGCTTTCCCAATATAGCTGGGAGGCCAGGAGCCATGACGCTCTCCGTCCAGGCTTTCTTGACCTGGACAGAAACTGCTCTGTTAGAGGCCAGCCCAGCTGTGGGGTCCCTGCTTCCAGCCCAGCCCAGCTGTGGCAATGGAGGTCGCTGCTCCCAGCTGGGTTGTCATGGTGGGGTCTCTGCTCCCAGCTTGGCTGTGGCAGTGGGATCCCTGCTCCAGTATTGGGCTGGGCACAGTACCCTGTAATCTGGGAGCAGAGCTTTGTGTTCAGGGTGCCTGGGCTGGGACCTTCCTCTTGGAGCAGGAGGCTTTGCCTACCCTGGGGCTCTGCCCTTGGGTGCAGTAGGAAGGAGAGGCTTTGCTCAGGTTTCTTTCTTTTCCCCTTTATTTATTTATTATTATGTTTTAAGCTTCTGCAGCAGCCCTTCCTTCTGTTGTCTTCTAATTGTCCAACTTCCCCGAATACTTGTCACTTGCCTGGTGGGAGAATTTGAGATACATCAAAGGTAGCTGGGCTTCTGCAGGCGATGAGCAAATATCCTCTGGGAGCTGGGGAGAGATTAAACAGCTGAGAAAAACAACTGCTCTGCTCAGGATTGTCCAGGAGGTAAAATGGAAGGGTTGGGGGAGAGTGAGAGAAAACCAGCAATACTTGCTTCCCAAAAAAATGTGCCCAGTGCCTGGGAGGAGGCTGGTGTGCTGGGTCCCTCTGAGGGTGAGGCCTGGAGGGTGTTGTTGGGGAACATGAGGCTGGAGCAGCTCTGCAGTGGGAACTGGGGGTCTCCATTCCTCTCTCCCAGTTGACCCTGGAGTGAGTTTGTACAGCTGTTTGTCAGAATTGTGCCTATGCATTGTGTAAATGACTCAGCTTTGAGGAGCAAGGCCAGGGATGAAAGGGACTGAAATGAAGCATAAAACCTGGTGTCACACTTGGGCTGGAGTCCTCCCTGGGGTAAGTGTGGGCAGATGTGTAGGGAGGAGGGAAGTGACTTGCACCCACCTGGCTGCCTGTGGGCACTGGGGGCTGCCTGTGTGTGAGTGGTGAATTAGACTTGAACTGTCAGTTCAAGAGTGGGAAAAAAGGAATTTTCAGCTTTGTCTTTGGGAGTAATACAAAGCAAATGGAATAAACGCCGAGCAGTGGCATTGTTTGTAGTGTCAGCACTGGATCAAGGCAGCGCTGGGAGAGGTGTCAGCACCTCAGTCTCTGGCAGAAGCCAGTGCTGGCTGTGTGTTGTGGGCCTTGGCACAGCAGTCTGCCAGGCTCCCTGATGGCTGCCCTGGCCCTGCTGGGGCCTGTGACCAGGCCCCTGAGCCTTATTGAACCTGCACTCAAAGAAGAATGGCTTTCTGGGGCTTTTTTATTTGTTTTAAAATCCCTATAGCAGTAGTTATTTTGTGACATAAAATACCTTAGAAAAACCAAAAAGAAATAACCCACCTAAGATATTCTCCTCCACTTCACTGGAAAACCTTTGGTTTTGATGGTGCTGGTGAGTGAGCTGACATGGCGTGCTGTGCCCCAGCATCCAGTGCATCCATACACCAGGAGGTACTGTCTCCCCTGCTGTTGGCATGGCCCTGAGAATGTGAGGGAAGCTGGGGACCTTTGGGGAGCAGCCTCTGGAGACACATTTGCAGGTATCTCAGGCTCCTTTCATGCTCAGGGCCACTGCCAGGAGTGCCAAGATGCAAGAGGGCTGTTAGCAGAGTGGAAAGCTCATGGAGCTGCTCTGCTTTTTCAATGAGACTGTGGGAAAATGTGCTGGTGGGTGCATTGATTTCTTGCAGCACTGGTGATTAGTTAGATTTTTGGGTGCCAAGTCAAAGGGAGAGTTTGGTTTAATTCTTTAGCTCTGACCCGTGAGAGGTCAGACCTCTGCTGGAGACGCCAGTGCTGGGAATAGTTTAAGGAAGTCCCAGAAGGTCTGTTTTCCAGTTATGATTTTCCATGGTTAATATAGCAATTTCCTGCTCCTCTTTCCAGCCAGGTAATCTGTCTTCCCTTGGAAAAGAGATGAGCAGCAGATAAATTGCAGGCAGTGTCCAAAAAGCTGTTTGCAAGAGCAATTCTCTTTGTTGAGCTCCTGCCTGTTTCATTTATTTATCTGTTCCTCTTCTTCCTGTGAACTTGTAGCATTTTCTTCTCTGGAAAGGAATTTTGAGATGTTTGGAGGGATTTTCCCATGCCTGTTGGTCTCTGTCATTTAGTTGGTGATGCTAAGGTTTGTGATTTGTCCTTTGCAGCTCAGGGACTTGCAGGAGGGAGCCAGCTGTGAAGGATGGTGCTGACCAGAGCCCAGGGAGGGCTCAGACACACCAGTGTCCCTGGGAAAGCAGGTTATGTGGTGCTGGGGGAGAGCCCTTCTGCCCTTCCTTCCAGCATGAGGTTACAGCACTGATGAGTGAGGGAAGAGCAACTGATGGGTGAGGGAAGAGCAACTGATGTCCTCTACCTGGACTTATGTAAAGGTGACATGGACAGTGAGATTGAGGCACACTTGGTGAGTTTGCTGATGGCACAGAGCTGTGGGTGTAGGCACAGGCTGCTGGGAGGGGATGGGGCATCCAGAAAGGACTGGACAGGGCAACAGGTTCAACAAGGCCAAGGGCAAGGTCCTGCTCCTGCTCATGGGTTGGGGCAATCCCAAGCACAAACACAGGCTGGGAGGAGAGCTGTTTGAGAGCAGCTCTGAGGAGATGGACTTGGGGGACTGATGGAAGAAAGGCTGGATAGGACCCAGCCATTCTGCCCCTCTGTTCCACTCGGGTGAGACCCCACCTGGAACAGTAGAATGTGGAGCTGTTGGAGTGAGTCCATAGGAGGCTACAAAGATGTTCCAAGCACTGGAGCACTTCTGCAATGAAAACAGGCTGGAAGAGCTAGGGATGTCCAGCCTGGAGAAGAGAGGACTCCAGGGAGAGCTGAGGGCCGCTTCGAGTGCCTCAAGGGGCTCCAAGAGAGCTGGAGAGGTACTTTGGACAAGGAGCTGGAGTGACAGGACAATGGGGAATGGCTTCTCACTGCCAGAGGGCAGGATTGGATTGGATATTGGGAAGAAATTTTTAGCTGTGAGGATGGTGACACCCTGGCACATGTTGCCTAGAGAAGCTATGGATGTCCCATCCCTGGAGTGTTGAAGGCCAGGTTGGATGGGGCTTGGAGCACCCTGCTCTAGTGGGAGTGTCCCTGCCTGTGGCAGGGGGATGGAAATTAATGATTTTTAAGGTCCCTTCCAACCCAAACTGTTCTGTGATTCTATGCTTGTTGCCAGTCAGCTGGGCTGGCTGGTTGATGTGGGTTCAAATGGCATGAAGGCATTTCAATGTGTCTGTTTCCTTTCCCTGTCTAGCATTTATCAGCTTCAGGAGGCAGTAGCTATACCTGGGGTGGGAGGTCTTTCTCGTCTGAAAATGTTGCTCCCTTTCCTGAAGGCCTTTGTTCTGAGGTGAGCCTGGGGCTGAGCTGTGGGGGCCAATGGGGAGCACAGACAGACTGAGTGGANATGGCGTGCTGTGCCCCAGCATCCAGTGCATCCATACACCAGGAGGTACTGTCTCCCCTGCTGTTGGCATGGCCCTGAGAATGTGAGGGAAGCTGGGGACCTTTGGGGAGCAGCCTCTGGAGACACATTTGCAGGTATCTCAGGCTCCTTTCATGCTCAGGGCCACTGCCAGGAGTGCCAAGATGCAAGAGGGCTGTTAGCAGAGTGGAAAGCTCATGGAGCTGCTCTGCTTTTTCAATGAGACTGTGGGAAAATGTGCTGGTGGGTGCATTGATTTCTTGCAGCACTGGTGATTAGTTAGATTTTTGGGTGCCAAGTCAAAGGGAGAGTTTGGTTTAATTCTTTAGCTCTGACCCGTGAGAGGTCAGACCTCTGCTGGAGACGCCAGTGCTGGGAATAGTTTAAGGAAGTCCCAGAAGGTCTGTTTTCCAGTTATGATTTTCCATGGTTAATATAGCAATTTCCTGCTCCTCTTTCCAGCCAGGTAATCTGTCTTCCCTTGGAAAAGAGATGAGCAGCAGATAAATTGCAGGCAGTGTCCAAAAAGCTGTTTGCAAGAGCAATTCTCTTTGTTGAGCTCCTGCCTGTTTCATTTATTTATCTGTTCCTCTTCTTCCTGTGAACTTGTAGCATTTTCTTCTCTGGAAAGGAATTTTGAGATGTTTGGAGGGATTTTCCCATGCCTGTTGGTCTCTGTCATTTAGTTGGTGATGCTAAGGTTTGTGATTTGTCCTTTGCAGCTCAGGGACTTGCAGGAGGGAGCCAGCTGTGAAGGATGGTGCTGACCAGAGCCCAGGGAGGGCTCAGACACACCAGTGTCCCTGGGAAAGCAGGTTATGTGGTGCTGGGGGAGAGCCCTTCTGCCCTTCCTTCCAGCATGAGGTTACAGCACTGATGAGTGAGGGAAGAGCAACTGATGGGTGAGGGAAGAGCAACTGATGTCCTCTACCTGGACTTATGTAAAGGTGACATGGACAGTGAGATTGAGGCACACTTGGTGAGTTTGCTGATGGCACAGAGCTGTGGGTGTAGGCACAGGCTGCTGGGAGGGGATGGGGCATCCAGAAAGGACTGGACAGGGCAACAGGTTCAACAAGGCCAAGGGCAAGGTCCTGCTCCTGCTCATGGGTTGGGGCAATCCCAAGCACAAACACAGGCTGGGAGGAGAGCTGTTTGAGAGCAGCTCTGAGGAGATGGACTTGGGGGACTGATGGAAGAAAGGCTGGATAGGACCCAGCCATTCTGCCCCTCTGTTCCACTCGGGTGAGACCCCACCTGGAACAGTAGAATGTGGAGCTGTTGGAGTGAGTCCATAGGAGGCTACAAAGATGTTCCAAGCACTGGAGCACTTCTGCAATGAAAACAGGCTGGAAGAGCTAGGGATGTCCAGCCTGGAGAAGAGAGGACTCCAGGGAGAGCTGAGGGCCGCTTCGAGTGCCTCAAGGGGCTCCAAGAGAGCTGGAGAGGTACTTTGGACAAGGAGCTGGAGTGACAGGACAATGGGGAATGGCTTCTCACTGCCAGAGGGCAGGATTGGATTGGATATTGGGAAGAAATTTTTAGCTGTGAGGATGGTGACACCCTGGCACATGTTGCCTAGAGAAGCTATGGATGTCCCATCCCTGGAGTGTTGAAGGCCA
Source organism: Sakesphorus luctuosus (assembly GCA_013396695.1). NCBI lineage: Eukaryota > Metazoa > Chordata > Aves > Passeriformes > Thamnophilidae > Sakesphorus > Sakesphorus luctuosus. Next base: position 151,422 of record VWZD01006967.1, read on the forward strand.
GGTTGGATGGGGCTTGGAGCACCCTGCTCTAGTGGGAGTGTCCCTGCCTGTGGCAGGGGGATGGAAATTAATGATTTTTAAGGTCCCTTCCAACCCAAACTGTTCTGTGATTCTATGCTTGTTGCCAGTCAGCTGGGCTGGCTGGTTGATGTGGGTTCAAATGGCATGAAGGCATTTCAATGTGTCTGTTTCCTTTCCCTGTCTAGCATTTATCAGCTTCAGGAGGCAGTAGCTATACCTGGGGTGGGAGGTCTTTCTCGTCTGAAAATGTTGCTCCCTTTCCTGAAGGCCTTTGTTCTGAGGTGAGCCTGGGGCTGAGCTGTGGGGGCCAATGGGGAGCACAGACAGACTGAGTGGAGCATGTCCCTGCTGCAGTCAGATCCCAGGGCTTCAGTGGAAAGGGGTTAGCTGGTGGGTAGCAGGTGGTGGTGTCTGGGCTCATTTCTGTTTCCAGAGCCTCTGCAGCAGAGCTGGTGCTGCTGGCAGGGACGTGCAGGCAAGGTGGCTCCTCCGGGATGCTGGTCGCTAAGCAACCGGCAGAGGTGGAGTTTTCTGGGTACCATTCCCAGCACATCCCTGCCTGCATCCCTTCCTGAGCTGCTCCCTACCTGCTCCAGCATTGCTCACATCCTCCCAGGCAGCGTGGTGGGAGCTCCTGCTGCCTGCACCACACTCTCCTGGGGCAGAAGGGCAACCTAGGGTATCTCTGGGCATTGCCAAACCTTGATTTGGGGTTTTTCTGCCTAAGTTCACGAACACCCTTCCAGGGAAGGTGTCTTGAAGCTCTGTTGACACTTTATCTGAAGCTTCTGTCTCAGTGCTGGTTCTCTGCCTGGTTCTGGGAAGCAGGACTAAAAGTGGGAGTCGCAAGGCTCCTGCACCTTGAGACTCCCTGCAGCCCTTTGGCTGGCTGGGGAGCTGTGGGCGTGCTGGCTGTGGAATGCTGTGGGAGCCTGTTTCCCTTCTGGGGCAGTTGTGCTGATGGAGCCTGGGTGCTTTCAGTCTCCCTTAGGTGATGGCTGTGGCAGGACAGGGATGCTCAGGCTCATACAGGAGGGCTGGGTAGTGCAGAAGGGTTTGGGAAGGTGTCAGTGGCTCCACTGCTTGGGAGTCCCTGCTTGGGGCTGTCTGTCAGGGTGACTGCAGCCCTGATGCACCATTAGATCATAAATCTCTCTACTCCTGGTGTGCTCCCAACTCTGCTGACAGTGCAGGCCATACCTTTTGAAAGGTTGATGTTTGCCTGGAGGAGGTCCAGTCCTGGCTTTACAGGGCTGCCTGGAGTGACAGAAGGGATAAGCTGGGCAGCCTTTGGTGGTGCAAGCAGCCTCAGTGGACTTCCAGACCCACCTGCATTCTCCCCTGGAGCTGTATGATTTTGTGCACAGGGACTGCTGTTTGATCCTGCCTTGGGGATCTGTCCTCGGTGCCCCTGTTGCTCCTGAGTGGCAGAGCTGCCACACTGCTGGTGAGATCCTGTGCTCTGGTCTGAATTTTGGGGTCCCTGTGAGCCTGCAGGGTGGTGTGGCTATACTGGCACAAAGGTGCTGTGTGGCAGTGTCCCCAGTCAGGGAGTGGGCTGGTGAGCAGCAGTGATGGCTTTCATGGAGCCAAGGCTCTACCTGGTAGCAGGGAATAGTTTTCCACCACTGGTGACAGAGGGGCACACTTCTGCTTGTGCTGCCAAGGGGCTGTCACGGGGAAGGAGCTCAGGTGTGAGGCAACTGGGCTGAAACTGGAGAGCTCTGGAATAGCATCATCCCCATGGCATCTCCAAAGGCTGGGGGACTGCAGAGTTGCTGCCCTGGCTAAACTGGGCAGGTGCAGGCAAGGTGCTGGTGGGACTGAGGGTGTCAATAGGGCTTGGATTTTGGAGGGGAATGCAGGTAAGACTGGAGTGGCCCATGAGTGCCAGGCCAAGTGGGGGAGTCCCCAGAGCACTAAGGAGGCAGGTGGTGTGCTACTGTGGGGATGATGTTGTGGCACCTGGGCTCAGTGGTGGCACTCGGTGTGGTGGTGCTGCTGGTCCCATCCCAAGTGCTCCAGGGAGCTGGTGGGAGCAGGGAGAGAAACCGGCAGATAGGGGGACTGGAGGCTGCAGCGTGCACTGGCTCTTCCTCTCACTGCACATGGTGTCTGGGCTGCCCTTCCATCTGGAGAGGCACAGGGTCTGTGCAGGGGCTGGATCAGGGCTCTTCTGGCCCACCAGCTGCAAAATCTTCATTTCCACATTAATGAGGTTGTGGAAGGTGTTTCTTGGCTTCCAAGGCATCACAGCAACTTATTCCTGAGTTTATTTACTCAGCTGGGACGCATGACTCAAAAGGGTAGGAGTGAAACCTTGTTTAAAATGGCCGCAAATTTCCCAGGTCTTGCTAAAGGACTGTATCCCACTGTGCAAGAGGGAGCAGGGAGGAGGATACTCCCCCTTCACATCCTGGCAAGCTTGGAGAAGAAGGAGGCGCCTCAGCCTGTCCCCTTGCAATGCAGCAGAGGTCATGGTCCTCTTCCCTGGTTTTTCCTGGTGCCAAAAGGGCTGGGGCCACAGCACAGCAGCAGCAAGCTGGAAGGAGAGTTGTGTCTCTCAGGGCAGACTCTGCCCTGGCTGCTCTCAGTGCTGGCAGCTGAACTGAGTGGTGCTGAGTTGCCATCAATGCCTCACTCCAGGCTGACTCAGGAGACAACTCCTTGTCAACTTGGTGGCTTCTTTCCCCCCCACCCCTAACTTTCACCTGATTCATTTTTGACACATGGCATGCTTCTGTAGCAGCAGGGATGCTGATCTTCACTTCCAGGGTGTAGTTTTGTGGAATAAGCTCAGGCTGCTTTTTTAACTCTGGAGCAGGGGATGGCACCGTGGACAGCAGGTCTGTGCCCCACAGGCGATGCCAGGGAAGTATGGAGCATTTGTGGAAGAGTGGCACTTGGCTGCCTGTCAGCTGTGCATAAAGAAGCCCGGCATCCTGCTCTGGGGTCAGATGTCTCTGCAATGCCTGGCTCGGGCATGATGGATGAGCAGATGTCTGGGCTGTTGGCAACTGCTGACATAATGTAAATACATATTTGCCGAAACACAGATTCAACATGTGTCAATTAAGGCTGAGCTGATGCAGCAGAGCAGCTTTGCCAGCCCCACGCAGGCGGGTGGGATAGCTCCACATTGTGGGCTCCTTCCATGTGGTGGATCCCAAAGTTTGTGGAGGTGTTACACGGTATCACTACACTCATGTGAGTGTGTTCCCACAGGATCATCCCATGCTTGGTGCTTTTGCTTTCCTTTTTTTCCTGAGTTGACCTGATTCTTCTCTGGGCAGCTCCAGCCTGGCTGAAGTGAGGGGCCCAGAACTGAACACAGGACTCAGTGTGGAGCCAGCTCCTCCTGGTGCTGTGCTGCCATGGGGTGGAACAGCTGTGGGGTTATTGGCAGGATAAGGTGGCACAGCTCACCTGGGCCAGCGCAAAGCCCACTCACAGGCTGGGGAGAAAGGTGTCAGGTGAAGAGGGAATGCTCACACTATCCTTCATGTTCCTATTGTCATGTTCTTGAGCTCATATCATCCTGCTGGGCAGGAGAACATTGTGCTCTGTTAGTCTGACATCTCTTTTCTGACCGCTCCTGGCAAAAGGGTGGGAGGTTGCAGGCTTGGAGGTGATGGGCACAGGGTGAGTTGTGTGGCTGTGAGACTGCACATTTGCTGGGGGGACACGGGTGGACATGGGGCGTGAGGCTCATGGAGGGAGGGCATGAGGATGCAGGGAGGATGGGGTGAGGTGGTTGATGGTAACAGGGGAGCAATAAAGCTTCTCCCAGCATGCCAGTGCCCTGCTGCTCCTGCAGGCATTGAGTCCTGCCTGCAGGGTGCTCATGGGATGTGGTGCTCATGGAACTTGTGCTTCAGTCCTGCCAGTTGTGTGCATGTGTGTTTGCTGGGCAGAGGAGCCAGATGTGTGGGGATTGGAGGATCCCTTTGGTGTGAGGCAAAGGGAAACTGCTCTACTGTAAATGGAAAACATCAGAAGAAATTGTGATTGTCTGGAAAAAGACCTGGAGGCTGAAACATCCAACTGTGTGACTGACCTGAGGAACAAAGAGAAGGTAGTGGGACATAGAGAGGGGGCTTGAGACAAGTGTGTGGGGATGAAGAGTCTGAGAGAGTTTTGCACCAGATGGTAAATCTCAGTGCTGTGATCACAAAGCTGTGCTGTCCCAGGTAACAAGGATCTGCAGGAGCGAGGCAGAAAGGAGAAGTGAACCCCAAGGTCCATCCAGCTACAGGCAGCAAGGGCAGGTGGACCAGACCCTCAGGGAACAGTCAAGACTCTGAAGGCAGGAGGGGGAACCAAATGCAACTGGTTTGGCCCCAGCAGTGTTCAGCAGCTGCCTCTGCCCACTGGGTTCTTCACTTTCAGGCTGAGTAGAGAAGAGCTGTTGGAGCTGGGTCTGCAGGGACCTCCCTGGGCAGTTTTGCTGTGCTGCAGTGGCTCTGGAGGCCTGCTGCTGCTCTTGAGGGTCTCCGTATTGCCACTGGGAAGGACCAAGGCTGTAACCTGATGGACTTGAGCAGGCACTTCCCTTGGTGGAGGGAAGGTCCTGTTGGTTGGATGCTGGACGCAGAACGCTGCTGTCCTGGGCTGAGTGACCCACCATGGGTGTTGCCTTCTCTGAGTAAAGCTGAGCTGCCACTGATACTGGATCTCTGCAGGACTGGGCCTGTGGAGGGGTTGTGGTGGCCTGGGGACAGTGGGGAGCTGCAAAGCTTGAAATAGTGGGAAAGCAGAAGGAGCTTTACCCTGGCTGCTCAAGACAGGGCCAACCACAGCCCAAAACCAGGGGGAAGGAGGTTTGGTGAGATGATGAACACCTCTCTAATGGGACAAGGATAAAGCCCTGGAGCAGGTGACAGTGTGCGAGAAGAGTTGCAGAATCACAGAATGGTTTGGGTTGGAAGGGACCTTAGAGCTTGTCTTGGTGGGACATGGGCAGGGAATCCTTCCACTAGACCGGGTTGCTCCAGGCCCCATCCAGCCTGGCCTTGGACACTTCCAGGGATGGGGCAGCCACAACTTCTCTGGACAACCAGTGCCAAGGCCTCACCACCCTCACAGGGAAGAATTCCTTCAACATCCAATCTAAATCTCTCTGTTTTTAGTTTGAAATGGTTCCCCTTGTCCTGTCAGTATCTCTCCATGTAAAAAGTCCCTCCTCCTGTTTTTTGTAAGCCCCCTTCAGACACGGGAAGGGGCTCTCAGGTCTCCTAGGAGCCTTCTCTTCTCCAGGCTGAACACTCACAGCTGTCTCAACTTGTCTCCATACCAGAAGTGGTCCAGCCCTCAAAGCATCTCTGTGGCCCTGGGAGATTAGATACTTATCCCGCTCTCCTTTCCATCACAGACACCATTAAAGGCTTGTTGGGGTGGCATGGATGGAGCTGCTCCCTGTCTTGAGTGGTTCAAATGACGTCTGGAAGCATCATCTCCCTCCACAGTGGGGAGCTGCTGCAGCCCCGCGGGGCTCGCAGAGGCGGCTTGGCGGGGGGCGGGCTTGGGGCTGGAGGAGTTTGGCAGAGCTCCTTTGTAGCAGGCTGCGTGGCCCGGGGCTCCCGCCTCAGCCGCATCCGGAGCCTCACCTGTGAGTCAGTGTTTGGCTGATGATTCACAGCAGCGCTTCGAGACAGCCACGGGCTGGTGCAGGACTGGGATTAATGTTCTGGAAGGAGGGCAATGTGGAAGGAGGGAGACAAGATGTTTTCCCTCATCAGCATTACCCAAGTCTGACTGCCAGATACGTCAGCCCTGAGGTGGAGAGATGTTGTCAGCCTGCAAAGGAAGCTCCAGCTGTCGGTGCCCTCCCTGGCAGCAGCTGGGCACAGGATTTGGTGGCTGCACCCGACCATCACTGTCCTAACCTGAGAGCACTATCCCTACTTGGCTGGACCTCCTGGGAGCTCATGACATGCTGCTTCAGGCACAGGCAGCCCCTGCCCTTACCTGACCCAAGCTGGCAGGAGGATGAGATGACCCCCCACCTCCCAGGGCGAGGCATCTCAGGAGCTGGGGGCTCCTGGTTGAGGAGATATTTCTGTAATTCATGTTAAAGGTGAGGGTTGCCTCGCCTCCTTTTCCAGGGGTGACCCCCTGCACATCTGGCACAACTGTGAATCACAGAATCCCAAAATGGTTTGGGTTGGAAAGGATGTTAAAGACCATCCAGTCCCACCTCCCTGCCATGGGCAGGGACACCTTCCACAAGACAAGTTTGCTCCAAGCCCCCTCCAACCAGCCCTTGAACACTTCCAGGGATGGGGCAGGCACAGCTTCTCCTGACAACCAATGCCAGGTCGTCATCACGCTCACGTGGGAGAATTTCATCCCAATAGCCCATCTAACCCTGCCCTCTGTCAGTGGGAAGCCATTCCTTGTCCTGTCACTCCAGACCCTTGTCCAAAGTCCCCCATTTCTACTGGAGCCCCTTTAGGCACTGGAAGGGGCTCTTGGCTCTCCCCAAAACCTCTTCTCCAGGCTAAAATCCATTCAGCTATTCTGAACCAACTCAAGTCAGCAGACAAGCACTGCTGTTATGCTTCAGAAATATTATTGGGGCATCTTTCCATGTGTCTTTTGGTCTTTGAAACCCTCACCTGGAGCCACAAATTGTGGGAGCTGCCCATGGTCATAATCCTCTGGGAGCCTTGGCCCCATCCTCAGTGCTGTAGCTCACAGCAGAGTCAGAGGCTGACCCACATCCTCAGTGTGTGTCCAGGTTGGTGCTTTCCAGCCCTGCTTTCCTTCTGAAGGACTTTTGCAGACCATATGTCCTGCAGCAAGCTGAAACCTGATGGCGGCGGGGAGGATTTGTTGGTTGCATTTTACAAGTCACTGAGGGGTTTTCAGTTTGTCCCCAGTTTGGGTGTCCACAGTGTCTGGATACTTGGATACCAAAGGCATCCCAGTTCTGTGAGGACACAAATATTATTGCTGTAGATTTGTACAGAAATGAGACTGGTGAAGTATTTTCCTAGCAGTGTAGAGCCAGAGCCAGGTTAGAAAGGTTGTTCAAGGCTGTGAACCTCTTGCCATCTATCTCCATCAAGGCTGCTTTGGGGCAACCTGAGGTGGGGGTCTGGCTGCCCATGCCATGGTCCTTCCCAGCACCTGTAGCCCAGGCCCCGATGCTATTCCTGGCTCCTGCTCATCCATGTGACTTGCTCAAGCTCTTTTGACACCTTGTTTGTTCATCTGTGAGATGCTTCAGAGGATGGAAATTTCCAAGTTCCAGTTTCCCTGCAGCAGCTGGGCCAGTCATGTATTTTAGGACTCAGGTGTGGGAGTGGGCAATGCAGTGCTGGGCACTGTGGGCACCTCTGGGGGCTGGGGTCATAGTGGCTTTGGAACTCAGCCCAGCTGAAGTGAGGGTGCAGGGAGCGTTGGGAGCACTGCAGTGATGCATATAAAGCATACATTATATATACATCCTGAATAGAAATCAGGCAGGGAAAGCAGCCTGGGCAGGGCTAATTGCTGCTGAAAGACAACCAGGAACATCTGAAGGATATTAAGCAGGAGGGAATTAGAGTAAATCTGTTCCTCAGAACTGGTTTTCTGGTGTGTGGACACTTCTCATGTTGTGCCACAGTGAAGCCAGGACAGGGCTAGGGGAGAAGGGGTCCCAGCTCCTGGGGGATGCAGCCTGGAAGGAACGCAGTGGGAGAGAAGAGTAGGGCTGGGAGCTTATGGGGCTCATGGACTTGTGCACAGGGCAGTCCATTCCTGCTCTGCCAGGCTTGGTGGCATGGCCTGTGTCCTCCATGCAAGATAGCGAGGGCTGGGGGCCCCTTTGCTTCTTGCCATCAAGGATTATGCTATGCAATGGAGCCCTGGTCTGGTGAAGTGGATACTGTCCACAATGGATGCCTGCCAGAGGCCTGGGTCTGGCCAGCACACCTCCTGGGGAGTGTTGCTTTCAGAGGGTGTCCAAGGACTCTTCAGTGACCCCAGGCACTGATGCACTGTCCAAGATAAACTGGAAAACATGAGGATAGATGGCAGTGAGCTTGGCTGTTGTGGTAGGCCCTGGAGGCTTCCTTGAGGAGAGGGGCACACACTGTCCCACAGGACCCAGGGCCGTGGCACAGCATGTCCTGCTTCTGAGGTGGTGGGAGGCAGCAGGACCCTGGTATGGGTAGCACTGCAGAGGTCTGGGTTGGGTTGGGGAGGGTTCCCTGCAGTGCAGTGTCAGTCCTGGGGTAGGCCTGAGGTACCCTCTCTTCTGCTTCCATATCTCCAATGCTGGTGTTTTCCATCGATGTGTATGTTAACAGCTTTATTTAAAAATGGCAGTTTTAGTGATCCCTATGTGTCCCTTTTCCTCCTCAAAACAGCTCTTCCTTCCAAAGGTGCTGTGCTGTGTAGAAGCCTGACAGTTTTTGCTGCTACTGTTTTTCTTTGGGTTTATTGTGCAATTTTGATTAAAGATGCTTCCTTTTCAGTAATAGATAATACTTTTTGTTCACTTAAACTGGATATTTTATGTAGTGGATATTTTTTTTGTCTCTTAAGGAAAGTACAGCTTCCTTTCTCTGCTGCAGCCCCAGCTCTGCCTGCATGGCCCAAGTCCCTGCTGTGTCCCAGTGTCCCAGAGTGTCCTCTACATGGAAGGTCAGAGCCAATGAAGGAAGCTGGTGTGCTGCTCCCCACCCTACTGCAGCTCTGAGCTGACTCGCTCACTATTCTCCCCTCTCTGTGACCCTTTTTCCATCCCTTCTGCCCTTTAAAACATTTCTCTCTTATCTTTGATCATTGCCTACAAGGCCTGAGCATCCCCGAGGCCTCCAAGCTGTCCTTGTGTTGGCAAAAGTGAAAAAATCTCTCACCTCCCATGTCTGAGCACCCACAGAGGGTCCATTTCCTTCTCTGCAGCAGCCTGGGATACACTGTGCCATGGGTACCAGTGGGATATTTCCATGTCTGTCCTACAGATCTTCCTTGTGGCTGCAGGTCTTCTGCCATGGACAGGCTGCTCCCTGGTGTTCCTGCCCTGGTGGAGACAACCTTGTCCCATGGGTCTGTGCCCCTGAATCAGCTCCTTGGTGGGGTGTGGAATCTCAGGATGTGCTGTGTTGTGTGAGCTTTTGTTATTCAGTCCCATCTGGGGACACTGGAGTATTATCAGGGTCCTGATTCTGCTTCAGTCTGTCAGTAGTGGGGATGGGGCTCATGGCTGTGTGTACCCACAGGGGTACTGTTGGTCCCCTCTCCCCAGCAAATGTTCCTTGTGGCTGAGAGAGGGTCAGATGGAGAGGAACTAGAGGGAGGTCTGCACTAGTGTCTTAAGGGGTTCAGAAAGCGTGAGCCAGGCATCCCAAAAATGGGGAACTGGGCTAAAACCCACAAATACTCAAATTAACAGGCCCTCCAGTGCTTGTTCTGAGGTAGGTGCCAAGGACGGAGCTGAGCAGATGTTGACAGGAAAGAGTGATCCAAATGGGGTGTTTTGGGAAAAGACTCTTTTGGGCATAGAACAGCTGTGCCATGCCATGCCATAGCCCCTGACCCCCCAGATCCCTCCTCCTCCTGCTTGGACTGAGGAGGACATCAGAGGCATGCACAGCCATGGTGTCCCTGTGTGTCTGGGGTGCCAGCTGATGCCTCTGATGGCTGGTGGTTACAGGGAATGATGAGCCCTCACCTGGATTTAAACCCTTGAGGATTAATGGCCTGTTTTCCTCTATGCCTGTCCTTCCCTGCCGTCTCAGGGGGCTGCCAGGCAGCTGGATGCAAGATGAGGCTGGTCCCAAAAACAAACATTCAGTGCTGGGATGTGCCCAGTGCTGGTTCAGGTGAGGTTTTTCAATTGACTTTCCAGCTTTCTAGTGCTGGAATTGGCTTTGACCGTGCCCCTCTTCCCCCACCCCAGCTTAATTTCTACCAAATTAATCAGAAACATATTGATGTTTGAAATCAGAGGCTCTATCTGGGATGGAGGGAGCGTTGAATTGGCTTGTAGCTGGAACTGCTCTGTGCAGCAGCCACTTCCCTGCCTTCCTCCAGGTTCCCAAACGCCTCCAAAAGAGTGCCTGGCAGCCAGCTTTGCCAGGATGGTGGTGGAGGGATGAGACCGATGCTCCTCTGCCCCCACAGCATCCCCCACTGGGATCTAAGGACTTACTGGAATGCTGAACTAAAACCTAAGCCTGGCTTAGCTGTGACCTCCTCCAGGACTCGAGCTGTGTCCCACTGTGGTCCAACAGAGCTTGCTTCGTTTCCCTGTCTGAGTCACCAAATGGTGCTCCAGGTGGCAGGGAGGGGATGCACATGGTCCCCTCCTACACCGAGTGGGATCACAAAACTGGGAGGGAGCCACATCATGGGGTCAGCAGGAGCAAGAAAGCATTCTCCAACAGCACCCTCTTTGGAGAAGCTTGGCTCAGTGCTTGCTTGGGGGGCACCTCTCAGGCAGAGAGGGTATGTCTGGGGTCCTCAAGCTGCTCCCTGCCCCAGGAGGCATCTTGGTGTGTCTTTTTGGTGGATAAGGAGGTGCACAATCAGGCACAAGCCACATCTCAGTGGGATGACTCAGGCATTATCTGGGACCTCGCTGAGCCCACTGGCATGGCAGCAGTTTAGGGGCTCTTCTGTGGGGTGGTCCTGCGGCTGATGTCTTTCTGCTGGCCCAAGCCCTGCACTGAAATGCAGGTGAAGATCTCTTGGGCTCTTCTTCTTGCTCCAATGTCCTTCCTGAGTTGCCCTGTGCCACTCTGAGGTGCTAATTTGCTGCTTCTTAGAGAAATAAATGAGGGAGCTTGTCCATGGGGTGACCTCCCCCTGCTCCTAGCAGAATGTGCCATCCTTGGCTACTTACAGGCTTCTGCCAAGAGGATGGAGTCAGGCTCTGCTCAGCAGTGCCTGGGGACAGCCCCAGAGGCCACAGGCACAGACTGACACACAGGAGGGGCCCTCCAAGTGTCAGGAAACACTTTTTCACTGTGAGGGTTGCCAAGCACTGGTGCAGGTGCTCAGGGAGGTGGTGGAGTCTCATCCATGGAGAGACTCAAAAGCTGCCTGAACACATCTTGAGCAGTTGCCTCTGGGTGGCCCTGATGGAGCAGAGACTGGGCAAGGTGACCTCCAGAGGTGCCTCCAACCTCACCCAACCTGTGATCCAGGCCCTGAGCACAGCCTGGTGGCCTGGACAGTGTACATGAGGTTCAGCACAGCGCAGTGGGGTCCTTGATGGGCACAGTACAGGCACTGATGCTGCAGGGCCCAAGTGCCAGCAGGACCCTCTTTTTAACCTGTTGCTGTTCAGGTCTCCCCAGTCCTTGTGAACCCTGTGGGTCTCAGCAGTCATAGAACCATTGAGGTTGGAAAGGAGCTTTTAAGATTGTTGAGCCAGCACTGCCAAGACCACCACTAAACCATGTCCCCAAATGCCACATCTATGTGTCTTTTAAATCCCTCCAGGGATGGTGACTCCTGGTGTGCCAGTGCCTGACCATCCTTTCCATGAAGATTTTGCAGCTAAGAAGGGCATCGCTATAGACACTTCCATAGTTAGTTGGTAGCAGATGCAGTGGGTTCCTCCTGCCCTGGCATCCCAGGGCCTGAGCCCCTCTTTCTGGGTCCATCATTGTTTCTTGCCAGGGATGAAGGGAAGATCCTTCCTGCCCTTGTTGGAGCCAGCTCAGGGATGCTGTTCAGTTGTGGATGCTGAGAGATGGGTGATGCCAACCCTAAACCAGTGCAGAACTGGTAGCCCCCAGCCCCAAAGCCCTGTGGCTGCACCCTCATGGAGAGGGGACAAGGGCTAGAAATGCCATTGAGGATGCTAAGGCTGCCCAGACTGGGAGCCCCTTACAGAGGCATGCCTGAGTGCTGCTCCCAGGGAAGCTGCAAGCCCCACTGGTCCCTGGCCTGGCTGACTCACAGGGATTGCATTACCAAGGCTGGGACAACAAAGGGTGCAAACAGGCCAGGCAAGGATTTTCGAGGAAGGGGGTTTGCTGAGAAGTTTGGGATTACTGGTTCTCCATTGCTACAGACTTCTGTGTTTCAGAGTGAGATCCCCCTGGGCTGACCTAGTTTAGCAGCTCAGAAGTACCTGTGCAAGGTGCCAGCCCTGAGGAGGGCTCATGTAGGGGCTGGGACCCAGTCCTGCCCATCTGGTTCCCCCAAGGCAGATACTCTTGGCTGAGGGGACAGTCATTAAGCATCCCAATCCAAGTGTACTACTTGGAGAGCTCATACTGGTGAGCAACTGGACAGCTGGGGCTGAATGGGGATTTCTCCCTCTGCATCCAGTGCAGTCACCCACACAGTGATAGCTGGAGCCTGCCTTGAGTCTCCCAACAAGTCCCCAGACTTTGCCTGGCTTGTGCTTCTTTCCCTGTGGTTCCTGATGGCTTGGTGTGCCCAGGAGTTTCCATCAGTGTGTGTCCAAACTGGGTCCTACCTGGGCACTACTGCTCCCAGCAGGCTGCCTACATCTGGTCAATATAACCCAGCTCCTGCCAGCCCCCATGGTCTACCTGAATCCCAGGTGCTGCCCCACGCCTGCTGCCTGGTCCGTGTCCCTGCAGATGTCCCTGCCTGTGCTTTGGGTGTCCCCACTGCCCGCTGATGACAGGATCCTTCCCTCTGCATAGTGAGGTCAGTGCTGGGCTTCATGCCCCCCCCACGCTGTTGTGTTGTGGGTATGTGCAGTGCATGGCCCCAGTGTTTGCTCTGTGTTGTTGTCCCTTCCAGGGGACAAAGTGGGGATGAGGAGCCACATGCCCTGGAGACAGGGATGTGCTGGGTGTCACGCTTGGCACTTCAGCCTGGACAGGGCTGATGAAAGAGCTTTTGTTCAGCCCCCGCCGCTGGGATGTCTTAAGAGCTGACAGGCGCTAACAGGGTACTTGGGTACGTGGTTTGGAGTGGCACAGTGTTTGCTGCCCCAGGACTCATGGAAGGGATGAGTGGGGTGCAGGACAGTGCCAGGCTAACTTTGGGTGAAGGTGTACAGTGGATCCAGTTCCTGTGCAGAAGCCTATCTCTCCTTCCCTTCCAGGGCATGCACAGGTAAGGATCCTGGCAGGAGCACAGTCTAGTGCCTGGCCAGGTGTTTGCGGGCAAGGGGCATGATGGGGCTGGCACCAGCATCCCAGCAGGACCCTCCTGCCATGCCAAGGGCGGCGGTGCAGGCCCAGAGCACATGGGAGTGAGGAGCCCAGCAGAGGGCTGGGAAGGCAGCCCAGCCCTCTGCCCAGCCGGCTGCAGTGCTCAGCCATCCATCACTGTGCAGGGGGTGGGAAGAGGCGGCTCTGCAGAAGGCGCTGCCTTGGATGCAGCCACAGCCCAGCGGAATGAGCCATGCTGGAGACATGGGGAGCTGGCTCCAAGGTAGGGGCCCACCATGGACAAGGCCACTGTGCAATGCTCAGTGCTGCTGCTGATGCTCTGGGCTTTAGCCAGCAGTGGGGAGTAGCTGTGGGTGAGATGTGGGTCCTGGAGCTTGGGAGGGGGACAGTTGGGCTTGCTCTTAGAGGTCTTTTTGAAACTTAATGATTCTATGACAGAGCACTTTTATGGCTGGGAAACTGCTCAGGGCACTGCAGATCTCTGCCTCTGCCAGTCATGCCTTAGGATAAATGAGGTTCATCCTCCAGGAGCCGGGGATACTCTGTATTTCTGATCCCCTTTTCACCATAAACACCTCATATGATTCTCTGGCCCTGCTGCAGAGCAGCACAGGAGAGCTCTCTGGGCTGCACTGCAGACCATTTTGGGGATTTGCAAGTCTTGTGCCAAAGGGGGAGGGCTGAGGTGGCAGCGGGGCTCAGGGGTGGCAGCAGGGCTCAGGGGTGGCAGCAGGGCTCAGAGGTGGCAGTGGGGCTCAAGGTGCCACATGTTGCCAGGGCTTCAGGGCTTCTTTCCCTGTTTGCTGTTTGTGTGTCCCTGGAGGATCCCCAGGACTCCCTGCCAGGCTCCTCTCAAGTTTCCAGCAGGCTGCAAGGCACTGCTTGTGCTCCCATCCTGCCTGTCCGCTGCCAGCTCAGCCCTTGCCCCTGCCCCATCAGGGGTTCTGGGTGCAACAGCTCTGGTGAGCACCTCTGTTCTTGGTGGCTGGCAATACCTGGACCCCCTGCCCTGTGTCATGGAGCCACTGCCATGCCCACAGGGTACCCCCCCTCCATCAGTCTCTGCAGCAGCTGTCTGTCCCACAGAATGGTGGGGGGGCTTTGCTGCCAGGATCAGCTCCATGGGCCCTCAGTGCTGGTGAGGTAGGAGGGTGCTTGGGTGTTACCCAGCTCTGTGCACCCTAATTGTGCTGTAGCCTGCTGGGCCCAGTTTGGGCACTCAGCATGGGACTGGTGTCTGCCTAGGAATGTGATGCTGCAGAGGTGAAGCCTCTTGGAGGGACAGCAGCCGAGGCAGAGAGAGAGAGAGAAAACAGAATTCAGTAACAAAGGGGGATCCTCAGCTTTGGAAATCAGCCCAGCAGCTGGAAGTGACTGAGCAGGGGAAGGGGACAGCAGGCTGCAGTAAACCCCTAACCCTGGAGGTGGCAGGGAAGGGAAGGGAGGGGAAGGTTCTGGGAGGGGAGCATTGTGGAGGCTGGAACCAGAATATAGAGGGGAACTGCTGAGGTAGAGCATCTGGGAAAGCCGTGAATCTATACTTTGGCTTGAAGCGGGAGGAAGAGGAAAACACCAAGGAAGGAGTAGCAGGCAGGGAGATGATGGGAGGAGATTCCAGGCATGACAAGCAGGTCTGCCTCTAATCCTGCTAAGGCTTTCTTTGCAGTCGACATATTCCCACTGCCTGTTCCAGTTGCCTGGAGCTCCATCTGGCTCCAGCCATTTCCCCTTAGGAGAACATCCCCCAGCCCACAGGGGTCCAGCTGCAGCAGAATTGAGCCAACCCTTACTGAAACTGGGCTTGTGCTGAAAACTTGCCCATACTGAAAACCGGGTGCATGGCACTGGAGTCTGTGGGTGCAGAGGAACCCTTCAGCTGTCATCCTGCACAGAGAAGGGTATGGGGGAATGGTGTCTGCCGCCTTCTGCCTTCTCCAGCTGCTGCCAGGCAGCTGCCAGCCTCAGCATGGGAGCTGCTCCAGCCCTGGCTGCACTCCTGAGGGGACATGCACAAGCTGTCCCTACGTGCTCGGAAGGGCTGGGACAGCCTGGCCAGGGTGACACCCAATGGGATTGGATCCTCCTCCTTCTGTGGGAGATATTTAGGAAGAAATTATTTGGGACAGCATCTCTACCTGTCTCTACTCAGTTCACTGCAGTTGTGGTGTAAACCTCTTTTAAAGGTTTGTGGTGGAAAGTGTCAGTGAAATTACCCCTTTGGCAGCACACTGGGACCTGTGTGCTTTCTCAACCTGTGGTCCCCCACACCAGGGTCTCCTGTGTGGAGTCGGCAGCAGAAGCTGAGTTCTGCATCCAGAAGCTGCTGTGTGATGGACAGCACTCTAAGGCTGCTGCTCACTGACTGAGGTTTGCTTGCCACCTCTACATCAGGGGCAACTCTTGCCTGAGGCAGAGAGCTGCCCCTGTGATAACCAACATTGGTTCTGGAGCTCTTGAATGCCGTAGGAAAGACCATGTAAAAAAAGGGGGAGAAGAGGTTGGGACAGGTGGCATTGGTTGTCTCACTGTGAAGCTCAGGTCCCTTCTGAGAGCCTGCAAGTGCCCTCAGGATGCTGAGCGCCCCCAGCCTGGTACAGGGAACATTTGGGGTGCTGGTGGTCATGTTGGTCTTGGCATCCTTCTCCCACAGCCCTGGGAGCAGGTGACCAGGCTTCCGTGGAGGGTGGCATTATCCTGCTGCTGGCCAGAGCTCTGGGGGCTGGTGCCACCATCCCCAGGGCTTGATGCTGCCAGGCTAGGGCTGACCTTCAGTGCCAGCTAGTCCTGAGCCCCCCAGGCTTCCAGCAGCATTGGGGTGAGTAACAGTGCTGGAGGAGCCCTGGCTCTGTGCTCCTGGCCTCTCTGTTCAGTGCCGCCACAGGCAGGGAACCCTGGGCAGCAGCACTGCTCACACAGCTGTGGCACCCATGCCCACCAGCTCCTGAATGTGGCTGTTGTGGCTGTGCCCAGGAGTGTGGCGGTGCCAGTGTGGCCCCGTCCATCGGGGCTGTGCAGCTGCAGGGCTCAGCTGCAGTGGTGCCATGCCCAGGGCCGCTGCTCCACTGACAGCCCCAGCTCCCCTGGGGCAGCTTTCTGACTCTCGTACCCCAGCAACAACCCAGTGTAGGGACTGGAGCCTCCCCAGCATGGCTGCAGAGTGAGAGACTGAGGGGCTCCCTGCCCCTCCAAAGCCTGTCCAAAGTACAGAGGGGCTCAATCCTCCCTCCTGTGTTCCACACTGCTGGGGCAGGCGCAATGCCACAGGGATGGGCTCAGTGGGCTCTTTCTGGGCTGGGATCCATCGGGGCTGGGCTTTCCTCTGTGGCTGTGCTGAGCCCCATGCCCCTGCCCAGGCATAGAGACAGGGGGTGCCGGGAGGCCCTTGGCACCTGAAGGAGGGGCAGGAGGGAGAGCATACACTGGGGATTACTAGGGCCGGGGAGAGGTGGTAGTGGCCAGGGTTCCAAAGCAGAGTGACAGGAGAAGCCAGGACACAATGGGAACAGGGAGATGATCCCTAGTTGTTTGCCAGGTTCCTCTGCCAGGGCTCTGCCACCCTAGCACTGCTGTGTTGTGCTCTCACTGACTTCAACTGGTGGTCAGGGTCCTTTGCTCAGGGTCCTTGGTTGAAACTGGAGCTTAATGTCATGGAATCATAGAATCATAGAATGGATTGGGTTGGAAAAGACCTCCAAGATCATCAAGTCCAACCCTTGGTCCAACTCCAGTCCCTTTACCAGATCATGGCACTCAGTGCCACGGCCAATTTCAGTTTAAAAATCTCCAGGGATGGGGAATCCACCCCCTCTCTGGGCAGCCCATTCCAATCCCTGAGCACTCTCTCTGCAAAGAATTTCTACCTGATCTCCAACTTCAATTTCCCCTGGCAGAGCTTGAGCCCCCCGTGCCCCCTTGTCCTATTGCTGAGTGCCTGGGAGAAGAGACCAACCCCCACCTGGCCACAACTTCCCTTCAGGCAGTTCCAGACAGTGCTGAGGTCACCTCTGAGCCTCCTCTTCTCCAGCACAAACACCCCCAGCTCCCTCAGCCTCTCCCCACAGCACTTGTGCTCCACTCCCTTCTCCAGCCTCGTTGCTCTTCTCTGGCCCCGCTCCAGCCCCTCAATCTCTTGCCTCAACTCAGGGGCCCAGAACTCAACACAACACTCAAGGTGTGGCCTCCCCAAGGCAGAGTCCAGGGGAAGGCTCACTGCCCTGGGCCTGCTGGCCACGCTACTTTGGATCCAGGCCAGGATCCCATTGGCCTTCTTGGCCACCTGGGCACACTCTTGGCTCCTGTTGAGCTTCCTGTCCCTCAGTCCCCCCAGGTCCCTTTCTGCCTGGCTGCTCTCCAGCCACTCTGTGCCCAGCCTGGAGCGCTGCAGGGCTTGGGGTGGCCAAAGGGCAGGACCTGCACTTGGCCTTGTTGAACTTCATCCCATTGGAATCATATGCAAAAGTAGGTCTGGCTGGGCAAGATGGGATGAATTTCTAGCCTCCTACCCTTAAGAATAGCCTTCATTTTCTCAGGAATCAGTGCTTCCCACTGCAGGGAAAAAGTAGTTTGGAAGAAAGTTTAGAAACCTGTGAGAATACGCAGTAGGTGGTGGCAGCCAAAAAATTAATGAGGGCACAGTTCACAGGTGTCACACAGAAGAGATAGTTTATTAAATCACTCCATGGAGAAAGGAAAATAGGTAAAGGTAAAAGCTAACTCTAACTTCAAATTACACAGTATGTATTTTTAAATCCCACCCATAGCCCAGTCTTATAGGTTGTATCACAGTGTCCATAAACGTCATTACAGCTTTTAATAGGATGACACTTTCTGGACAGATGTTCACTTTGCCCTGAGAATTTTATCTCTTCAACATTCCTTTCCCATGGGCAGCTCAACCCAAAGCCTTCTTATTTCACTTTGTTTTTGCTGGCTTGTTGGTCTTTCTCACAGAACTAATTTAGTCCCTGCTAGCAGGCCTCAGAATCTGCCTGCAGTTCCAAAAGCTTTTTCTCAACTCAAAAATGCTTCTTTATCTCTACAGAAACCTTGAATGAAAAACTCCGTGTGTTTTTGGCTCAAAGAGATGATTATCATTTTAGAGATTTCACATTGATTAAAAAATTCACACAGTGCATCGAAGCGGAAGTCCTTAGGAGTGATCCACACGGGGGTTGGAGCTGGGAGCATGAAACTGCTTGAATTCAGAGGGAAAACAGCAGCCCTGTTTCCTCTTTGGAAAAAACAAACCACTGGTGACCTTTGAAAGCCTGGCCTTTGGCCAAGCAGTGGGGTATGTCAGGAGGAGCTGAGCTCAGGGGATGGTGGTAGGCTGTCCTGCCTGTCGTGGCCAGGAGAGTGTGGGCCTGGGGCAGGGCCTTTTGGTGTGAACCAAGTCCCCCTGCGGTCAGCCCCAGTGGATTCACCAGGGATGTGGCATCCAGAGGGAAGGGATGGGGCATCCACAGGGACCTGGGCAGGCAGGACAGGAGGAATGAGCTCATGTGAACCTGATGCAGTGCCACCAGGTCAGGTGCAAAGTCCTGTACCTGGATCGGGGCAGCACCAGCACAGGTTCTGAAAACATGTTGCTGAGCACCCCGGCATGGAAAGTGCCTTCCTCTCCCTGTTCCTGGCCCTGGGTTTGTTTTTGCATCGTGCACAGGACAGGCAGCTGGGGCTGGAGGCAGGAATCCTGCCACGCCACAGGGTCTCACGCTGGCCGTGGGAACACAGCATGCTGCTGCTGCTGGGATGGCCAGAGGGGAACAAACCAGCCGGCCTGGATGCAATCTGTGGAGTTGTCTGTGTTTGCCATTTCCTGTGTCAGTGCAGCCTTTCCCCTGACTCACAGCCTGACTTTTCCTCCTACTTCTAAAAGACAGGAGTGAAGGTACCTCTGGGCACAGGGCTGGGGGGAGCAGGGGGCCAGGGCAGCCTCACTGCCTGCTGTGACTGCAGGGATGAGGCATGAGCCCGTGTTCTGCCTGTGGTGGGTTCCTGCCACCAGGCAGTGGATCCATGAGTGGACAGGGAGCTGGAACCTGGCAGTTGATCTGTGCATGGACAGGGAGCTGAGGTCGGGCAGCAAATCCATGCGTGGACAGGGAGCCGGGGTCTGGCAGTGGGTCCATGAGTGAACAGGGAGCTGGAACCTGGCAGTGGATCTGTGCATGGACAGGAAGCTGACGTCGGGCAGCAAATCCATGCGTGGACAGGGAGCCGGGGTCTGGCAGTGGATCCGTGTGTGCAGGCAGTGGGGCAGAGATGGGCATGGCCCGAGCCTGTCCGACACCTCCCCGTGCAGCCAGGGCATCCCAGCTGCTGGCTGCCCAGCCAGCATCCTCCATGCCCGTGCGCCCCCAGTGATACCTCCTGTCTCTCCCTCGGGTGGCGGTGGCAGAGCAGGGTGGCCAGCAGCCATGACAACGGAGACGGGCCCCGGGTCGGAGGTGAGGAATGCGCAGGAAGAGGCTCCGCAGCAGCAGCTGGAGGCGGCCGCCCACGGCCCCACCACGGCCCCCAACCCCGCCGGCCGGGACTGCGACGCCAGTGAGAAGCCCGGGGCACAGTCCGATGCCCGAAATACAGAGCCAGTGAGTGGGTGACAGCGGGTGCCGCGAGAGGCAACAGGGGGAGGCGCAGCAGAGGAGAGGATGTGCCACCACTCACTGCTGCCCATCACTGTGGCCTTGCTGTAGTGAGGGGACTGCAGGAGCCCAGTAAGGTGGGCACATCCCCTGTGCCCAAGGAGAACATTCTGGAGGGGAGCCCCCTCAGCCAGGGTGGTGGGTGGCTCTGTCAGCTGCCTGCACAGCTGCCCACACAGCTCCTTGCAGGCAGGAAGGCAGAAGGAGCTGTGCGGCAGCTTGGAGTGCCAATGAGGCTGGGAATGGCAGTGCTGGTCGGGGCATGAGGAGGGAGCGGGTGGTCCCATGTGCCCTGCTGAGCTGCCCCGGGCAGGTCTAGGAGCAGCAGCTGCACCTGGTATTGGCTGCAGAGCTGCTGAGGAGCTGAGTTGTTGGGCAGGGAGGTTTTGGGGGCTGAACTGACCCCAGGTGTCAGTTTTCCAGGGGCCTAGCTTGTGCTGGCAGTGTGGGTTGGGAGAACTAGGCTTGACTGGGGACTCCCAAGAGGTCATCAGCCTCCCCACCACCAGCTGGCCTCCTTTGCCTGCTGTAGAGGGCTTTCCCTCCTCTCTGTCTCCATCCTGGCAGTGGTGCCAGATAGGCCTCTGTGTCTCCCTTTTCCAGGGCACAGACATGGAGGACAAGGACTACAGTGAAACGGATGGACTCTCTGACAAAACAACCCCCAGCAAGACCCAGAAGTCACCCCAGAAAACTACCAAGAAGGTGAAGAGTGCCCTGTGCAGGGTGACCCTGCTCGATGCCTCCGAGTATGAGTGCGAGGTGGAGGTGAGTCCTGACTTTGAGGGGCTTTGTTGACGTCAAGGAGAGGACACTCTCAGCCCAGGGACAGGCACCTGGCAGTGGCTGCAGTGAGGGACAGAGGGAACAGCCACCTGGCAGTGGCCACCTGGGCACTGGGAAGTGCTTCAGGGCCACTTCAGCCACCATCAGCACGGAGACCTCTTCCTTCTAGGACAGGTGGGGGGCACCTGAGATTAACTCAGGAGTTCAAGCTGGCATTAGTGGAAGATTCTGTGGCCCTGCCACCAGGACAAGGCAGCAGGGAGCAGAGGGACTTCCTGGGAGCACCTGTTCCCATCTCCAGCACTCGCCACTGTCTCCTGCCTGCAGGCTGGGAAGGCAGTGCTGTTCCAATCTGCACCATGAGCCCAGAGGGAGGGAGCGACAATTTTAGGGACTTAAAAATGAAAAGCTGAAGTTGTTCAGGAGCAGAAATCCGAGGGTCTTTGCCAGGGAGATCTTTGCCCTTGCTCTGGCAAGGAGACACAAGGGTGTTTGCTGGCAGCAGCTTGGAGCTGGTGGCATGGGGCTGCTCCGGGTCTCAGCTGCATGGAATTGATGAATGTAGGGAGTGTGACTGCCTGGCAGGAGAGAGCACCTTGAGGAAGCCAGTGGCAGGGTCATGGCATGGGCAGCAGGGCCTTTGATCTCTGTGTTCCAGAAGCCCTGGCTGTTGCTTTAGTGGTAAAATTGTTCACTAAGCTGTCGAAGGATGACTTTGCAGCAAGATGAAAGAATTCCCAAAGAAGGAAAGGTTCAGAGCACCCCAGGGAGCTCACAGGGCACAGGGGAGACTCATGAGCCCCAGCAGGGTCATCCTTCCCTGGCTCTTTGCAGAGCAGTGGCCAACCAAACTGGGTTGCCAGGAGAATCCCAGGTCACAGGTGCTGGCAGAGCAGAGCGATGCCCCTCACCACATCTCCCAAGGATGGGGTCAACTTTGAGACAGCTGCTGCTCTCTAAAAACGCCATCTGGGGCACAAGGGAGAGAGTTTGGGGTAGAAAGTCCAGTGCTGCATTTCTTCTTTTTTTCTGGCAGACGCCATTGGAATAGTTGTGCCTGTCCCTCTGTTTCAATTAAACCTTAATTTAGTAAAAATCAAACAAGTGAGTCAAACTGTTCAATGTGACAACCCAGTATGTGCCATGGGTGAACCTCTGCCTTCAAACCCAGGTCAGAAGTAGAGTGGAGACCCAGGAAGAGCAACAAGGCTGGTGAAGGGAGTGGAGCACAAGTCCTATGGGGAGAGGCTGAGGGAGCTGGGGTTGTTTAGCCTGGAGAAGAGGAGGCTCAGAGGTGACCTCAGCAATGTCTAGAACTGCCTGAAGGGAAGTTGTGGCCAGGTGGGGGTTGGTCTCTTCTCCCAGGCACTCAGCAATAGGACAAGGGGGCACGGGCTCAATCTCTGCCAGGGGAAATTGAAGTTGGAGAGCAGAAAAAACTTCTTTGCAGAGAGAGTGCTCAGGGATTGGAATGGGCTGCCCAGAGAGGGGGTGGATTCACCATCCCTGGAGATTTTTAAACGCAGATTGGATGTGGCACTGGGTGCCATGGTCTAGTTAATGGACTGGAGTTGGCCCAAGGGTTGGACTTGATGATCTCGGAGGTCTTTTCCAACCCAATCGATTCTGTGATCCTATGATTCTATTCTAAGAGTGATGGCAACTTCTGGAAAAGCTTTGGAGGGCAGCAGGAGTCTGGGCTGGGCTGCCATCCTGGGAGCACCTGTTAAAGGTGCTCCAGTAAATGGTTGCCTTGGAGAGGGGAGATGAGAGCTGCCAGACTGAAAATAGGAGAGATGCACACTTGAGAAGGGTTGTTTTTCCATGTCCATGAGTGAGCCTGTAACCTCGCTACCACCATTAACAAAGGGAAATTCAGGGGAATTCCCTTCCCATCCCTGGAAGTGTTCAAGGTCAGGTTGGATGGGGCTTGGAGCAACCCTAGTCTAGTGGAAGGTGTCCCTGCCCATGGCAGGGGGTAGAACTAGACAACCTTTAAGATCTCTTCCAACCCAAACCATTCTGGGATTCATTTATAACTGAGGGTGCCCTCCGTTGCTGCACATGGCCCAGGCTCTTGGTGGCTCTCATCTGTCATGCTCTGCTTGGGGATCCAGCCACTACTGCCACTAGCAGCCCATCCCTGCAGCCCTGGGACCACATGGGTGTACCCAAAGCAGTGCAAAGCCCAGGTGATCTTTGGGCTGCAGGGATGGGACATCTCACTGCCAGGTGAGAGCACCTTTTGGGAGTCACCTGCAGGGTCTCCCTTGAGCCATCAGCCTCTCCATGTCTCCAACAGAAACACGCCCGAGGCCAGGTCCTCTTTGACATGGTGTGCGAGCACCTCAACCTCCTGGAGAAGGACTACTTCGGCCTGACTTTCTGCGACTCAGACAGCCAGAAGGTGAGCACGGTAGGGTCCCTCTGCAGCTGCCTCCTCCGTGGTGGGGACCCCCCTGACCTGCTGTCTCCTTGTTACAGAACTGGTTGGACCCTTCCAAGGAGATCAAGAAGCAGATCCGCAGTAAGTGCCCAGGGAGAGTCCATCCTTCCCAGCCCTGGGGTGTCCTATGGTGCTTCAGGATAGCTCTGCTGTGGCTGTCCTGCAGTGTGTCCGCTCCTCACCTGCCCTAGAGGGGACCTTTGGCAGCTGGCTTTGGGACAGGGATGCTTGTGCTCATCCAGTTTAAGTGTTACCCACCTCTCCTCTTATGCATGAGAGGCACTGGGGTGCACAGGACCCCATCTGTGCCATCAGAGCTGGCTGAGACCTGGTGCTTCTCTGGGCACCACCTGCCCTGAGCAGGGAGAGCAGGGACAGAGGGAAAAAGTGGTGTCCTTGCTGGGACAGGTCCCGAGGTACCTTTGCCCATGATGTTGCATTACTGGGGTGGCAGAAGGGCTATGGTCCAAGGTGTGATGTTCTGGGACTCAGGAGGCTTTTACTGTGATACTGATGTTGTGACAATGATGAGGAGCCAATGGCTCCTGAAGTTGTGATGCTTTTCTCTTCCTAGTTATTTGGGAAGGATTAACCAAGTCATTCTGATGTCCTGAGGGCTGTGCTCCTGGCAGCTTCTGGAGCCCCCTGTCCCTGTCCTTTGCTGGGCTTAGGGCATACACAGATGCTCCTGTACCCTGTGTGCAACCTCATGAGTCCTGTCCTGCCTGCTCTCTTCCCTCCCTAGGTGGGCCCTGGAACTTTGCCTTCACTGTGAAGTTTTACCCTCCGGACCCTGCCCAGCTCACAGAGGACATCACAAGGTGGGGACCACACACCTCCTTCCTGGGGAGCCCCAGGCTGCTTTGGGGGGCACATGCCTCCTTCTCAAGGAGCTCCAGCCTGCTCCAGGAAGCCCATGCCTCCTTCCCTGGAGCTCCAACCTGCTCAGGGGAGCACACACCTCCTTCCTGGGGAGCCTCAGCCTCACCTGGGGGACACAAGACTCCTTTCCAGGGAGCCCCAGCCTGCTCAGGGGGCACACACTCTCGCCCCACTCTCACTCTCTACCCCCTCCTGCAGATACTACCTGTGCCTGCAGCTCCGTGCAGATATCATCACAGGGCGCCTACCCTGCTCCTTCGTCACCCATGCCCTGCTGGGCTCCTACGCAGTCCAGGCTGAGCTGGGTGACCATGACACCGAGGAGCACGTGGGTAACTATGTCAGCGAGCTCCGCTTTGCCCCCAACCAGACACGGGAGCTGGAGGAGCGCATCATGGAGCTGCACAAGACTTACCGGTGAGCCCCAAGAGGGGACAGCACTGGAGAGCTGGCCCTCGCCTGGTGGAGCGCCCAGCCATGTGTCCCCCTCTCTGTCTTCCTGCAGGGGAATGACCCCCGGGGAAGCAGAGATCCACTTTCTGGAGAATGCCAAGAAGCTCTCCATGTATGGGGTAGACCTGCACCATGCCAAGGTATGGGGCCATGGGGCTGCCAGCGCCATCCCACCCTGCTCCTGCACACCCCTCCTGCCCAGTCCTTCCTCCAACAGTGAAGGCTCAGCGATGACATGCTCCTGGCATGGCTCTGGGTGGCTCTGGGCGTCCCCATGTTGGACCAGAGGAGCTCCAGAAGTCCACCGTCTTGGGGTTCAGGGCCCTCAAAGTACCCAGCAGGAGGGAGTGTGGCACTGCTGGCCAGGCTGGTTCTTGCCATGGTACTGAACTGTCCCCTCCTGTCCCCTTCACTCCTGCAGGACTCAGAGGGAATTGACATCATGCTGGGTGTCTGCGCCAATGGCCTCCTCATCTACAGGGACCGTCTGCGCATCAACCGCTTTGCCTGGCCCAAGATCCTCAAAATTTCTTACAAGAGGAGCAACTTCTACATCAAGATCCGCCCGGGTGAGGTGGGTGTCAGGTGCCTGTGCAGCCCTGGGGTGCAGCAGGGTACCTGTCCTGCAGGACTGGGGCTGATTGTGGGGATGTTCTCACCTGGATCCAGCCTCTGTCCCAAGGGTCTCACACGAATGACCACACTGGCCAAGAGAGCACATCTCCTGTGGCATGGATTTTCTTGTCCATGCTTTCATGACTTCAAGAGCTGAGGGACCCCAGGATCCCATCCCTACCCGACAGACACTCTGATCCTGCTGGTGTAAGGAGTTTGCCCAGGAAGGGGGGTTGAGGGCCATTTTATATGTATCTTCCCCGAAAAAACATTCGTTTTCAGACTTCATTTTCACTGTTTCATGTGCACTGGTGGGAGAATGCATTTCTACCCACATGTTCCAGTAGGCTGGAAGGACAGCACATGTAAAAGGGAGAGCGATACCCTCACACTAAAACAGCTGTAAAAGTGTTTTGTTTCTTGGAGGAGTTTATCTTGCACTGAAAAGCCATTTACAGCTGAGGGAAGTGCTTAGGCCACAGGTGTGATCCCATCGCTCTGCTGGGTAGCACGGATCTGCCCAGCACATCTTTGAAGAAGACTTTTGAGGCTTTTTGAGGCTTTTTGGTCATGGCTTCTGCCAGGGCAGCCTGAGAGCTTTGGCAAGGTCCTATCCCATCAAGTTCCCTAGGGCACGATCTGCCTGTAACGGCCTGTATCTGTCTCCCCAAGTATGAACAGTTTGAGAGCACCATTGGCTTCAAGCTGCCCAACCACCGCTCAGCCAAGCGGCTCTGGAAGGTCTGCATAGAGCATCACACCTTCTTCAGGTGAGGACACCTTCTCAGACTTTCTCCAGGCCTCCCTTCTGGGAAGCAGACACACTTCTGCTTCTGCTGCAGTTGGGTGTGTTGGGGACAGTTCTGGGGGCCAGCTGGGGCTTGCTGATGCCCCTCCACCACTCTGCCCCTAGGCTGGTGTCCCCGGAGCCACCCCCCAAGGGCTTCCTGGTGATGGGCTCCAAGTTTCGGTATAGTGGGCGGACGCAGGCGCAGACACGACAGGCCAGTGCCCTCATCGACCGCCCAGCTCCGTTTTTCGAGCGCTCCTCCAGCAAACGGTACACCATGTCTCGCAGCCTTGATGGAGGTATGCCCCAAATTGGGGAGGGGGAGGGAGATTGGTCTGCTGGCGGGAGCAATGGGGTGCTGCTCGGCTTGGTTCTGCTTTGCCTCGTTGTGCTGAGCAGGGTCACAGCAGCATCAGGCTTCCTTCTAGGGGCTGGCCTCAGTCACTTCCCCATGGTAGAGGGTCTGTCCCCACCCCATGCAGTAGCTCAGACTGTGTTTGAGCAGGGGGATGTGGCAGGGCTTGGCAACATGTGCCCCCTGGCTCCCTGTGCCTTGGGATGCCTGGGACCATCCATCCCTGCTGCAGGGTGTTCAAGGCTCCTTGATTGCCAGGTCTGAGCTGGTAGAGTGGGGGCAGGGGATGGGGGATGGGGGAGGAGTGGGTGTGGTGGGGCTGTGGTGACCTGGGCTGTCTCCCATGGGCAGAGTTCTCGCGTCCAGCCTCTGTCAGCGAGAACCATGACGCTGGGGCGGAGGGTGAGAAGCAGAATGAGGATGGTGAGTTTGACAGCAGGAGACGGTCTGAGACAGAGGACGAGGAGGTGACCACCCCGACAAAAATCAAGGAGCTGAAGGTACAGCTGAGGTGGGCAGAGGAGGGTGGGAGTGGAGGGGTAGGCAGGCAGGGGACTGGGCACAGGCAGCAGGGCTGGGCTGCAGGCAGGAAGGGTCACTTCAGGGCATGGTCACCTGCAGCTCTGTCTGTGTCAGCTGAGCTCCAGGCTGGTGGGACTCCTGGGATGTGGCTCTTGGCCCCACCAGTTGAAATGAGGTGGTCACAGGGCTTTGGTTAAACTGATTTCCCAGACCCTTCCAGGTGATCTCAAGACTCATCCCCATGCAGATCTGGACCTGGACCAGTCCAGTTCTGAGACAGGGATGGGGATGGGGACAGGCCAAGAACATCGATGCCTACTCATGTCTGCCACTGCCACTGCCCCTGCACAGCCCACCCACTCCCTGCCCTCTTCCTTGGGCTGTCCCAGCCCATTTCAGCCCCACTTCAAGGGGAGGGGGTGTCCCTATCAGCTGATCAACTTAATTGCAATGTTTGTGACAAATTCCTTCGTAACCTGCTGGTTACTTTTAACCCTCTCTTTGCTGCCAGCCGGAGCACGAAACAACCCCCAGGCACAAGCAGGAGGTATTCTCTCTCTGGAGTATCTTAATCCTCATTGGTGCATCATATTGTCCATCCTCCCCAAAACAACTCTGTGCGTCACCCTATTTACTGGAATACAAGATGCACCGGGCAGGGGGTTGGGTCATGGAGGAGCCCTATGAACAGACAGCTGGGGATCAGCCCAGCACATGTGGCATCTTCTATCCCATTAAGTAAGGTGGTCCTGATCATACCTGTGAGCAAGAGCCCTCCCAAGGGCAAGATAGCCCTTGGCCCACTGGGGTGACCTGGCTTCTGTTCGTGTTACTGACCCTGCCATATCCTTGCCTTGTGTCTCTTGTGGAGCTGGTCCCATTGCTCCCACTGCCACCCTGACCCACGCTCTGCTCTTGCCTGACCCAAACTGCCTCATCGCCCTCCAGTTCAGGAGCTCCACACTCATGCAGCTCCCCACTCCCCATGAGAGCTGGGCTGGGGCTCCCCGCAGCACTGCAGCTGCAATCCCACCCACATGGGGTAAAAGGCCTCTGAGCTGCCTGGGGGGCCAGCACTGGAACCCACCTGGTGTCTGCCCACCCTGAGAGCAGGCTGAGCAAAGAACAGGGAGGGTGAGCCTTCCCTTCACAAACTGCCATGTCCATGGTGGCCCCATCAGGAATGAGTCATCCTGGCCTAAAATCCACAGCTGCTCCCTGGGAGTTTCTTCTCCAGTTACAGTGGGATGTGGATCCTCACTGGAGCTGTCAGTGGGAGCAAGCATGGCTATGTGATGGTGTTGGCCATGCTGGCACCACGCAGCCTCACTATCCTGCTTGGCAGCACAGGGCAGACTCTGCCAGCACCGTGGGCACCGGTCCCAGCTCCCCCTGCCCACTTCATTGCTTCCCCCTTGCATGTGCATGTACTGCACCCTGGCCCGGCACACCCTCAGCCTAGAGGTGGGCACACCTGAGCTCTCCATGGCTCACACATGTGGGTCCAGGACAAGAGTTTTCCTGAGTTGTGCTGAACCTTCAGGATCTGGAGAATTTGGTGGGGTTTTTCCCGAGACTTGCATGAGTCTCTGGTCTGTTGCTGAGGAGGTACTAGGGAGGTATTTAGGTGCCTCCTTTCAAACCTCAGAAGAGGTTTAAGCTGGGATTGGAAGCAGAAGCCAGCGTTCCTGCTTGGAACTGGTTTGCCCACCTCTGTGGCAGGACAAGGGGGCCACCTCGGCACTTGGTCCCTTATTAAGTCCTGCTCTAACACCTGAACCCCACCTTGCACTTGAGCACTCTGAGCTGTCTTCTCTCCAGAGCAGATCAGACCCACCCCACCCCAGGCTGGTCCATGGCGTTCCAGGCCTGGATCCATGCGGGACATTCCTGCCCAGGCCTTGACCTCCAGCTCTTTGGCAGAGCCCACTTTGGAGCAGCTCTGTTGGAAATGGTGGTTACCTGCCCTGCTGGGACAGAGCCTGGGGCTCCCTTTGTGCCTGGCACCGGAGAGGAGCAGAGGAGGCTGCTGGTGTTTCCAACATGGCCCCATTCCTTGGTGATGCCAAGGGAGAGCCCACTCTCCCCTCCCAGAGGCTTAGTTTGTCCTCAGCCAGGAGGACCTGGAGTACTGGTGATGCT
Source organism: Sakesphorus luctuosus (assembly GCA_013396695.1). Taxonomy (NCBI): domain Eukaryota; kingdom Metazoa; phylum Chordata; class Aves; order Passeriformes; family Thamnophilidae; genus Sakesphorus; species Sakesphorus luctuosus. The sequence goes on from VWZD01006967.1 coordinate 180,178, forward strand.
GCCAGGACATGCCATGCACTTCCCCTGCCTTAAGTTTTCAGCTCTATGCTGCCTTTCTGCTGTTTCCTGCAGTGAAAGAGCTGCTTCTCCTCCTAGTGAGACTTGCAGGCCAAGGGTCTCCAACACTCTCCGCATTTGGCTACTGAGACCCTAAATTCCAGCCCAGTGTGAAGCAAACCCTCCCAGTGCCCCTGATTATCCCTTTGGCCTTGGCTGCTGCTTTAATCACTATTCCCTTCCTCTCTCCTTGCCAAGTTTTTAGACAAGCCAGAGGATGTTTTGCTGAAGCATCAGGCCAGCATCAATGAGCTGAAGCGGACCCTGAAGGAGCCCAACAGCAAACTGATTCACAGGGATCGGGACAGGAGGCTGCCTTCCTCACCAGCCTCTTCCTCACCCAAGCATGAGGACGAGACACCTAAGGGAACCCCTGAAAAGGCCAGTGAGGTTCGTACTCTTGCTTCTCTTACAGAGGGGATCAGGATCTGGTGGGGAGGTGTCCCTCAGATCTGGGGCTCTGCTCCTGTGCTGCCCCAAGGGAGCATGGTGGAAGTGATGTGCTGGGGACACAGGGTGCGGGGAGCGGGGTGACTCAGGTTTGTGTTTTACGCTGGTGGTGGGAATCCCCCTGTGTGCCTGGGTACTGCAGGGGTCTGAACAGCCCTTCCTCTGGAGGTGTTTTGGGAGTACCAGAATGCTGGGCTGTAGCTCTGTTGGCCCATGAGGTGGTGTTTTCATCACCCCTCACACCAGCAGCTTCCAGGGCAGTGCTGGTGCAGCTTTTGTCCAAGAGTGGCCCCAGCAGAGCAGGACCAGGCACCTGCACAGAGGTGCTCTGTGGTGCTCTCAGCAGCAGGACCTGGGTGATGCAAGGAGGTGGAGGGTGAGTGGTGCCGTGCTGGCATTCCACATGCACATCTTCGCCTTTGGATGTTCTGCCTGCTGGCTTTGCACAGGGATCATGGGGGTGAAAGGAACGTGCTGGAATTGGGGTGCCACTGCTGCATGAGGGGCGTGGATGTGGCACAGTTGGGTGTTCTGTGGCCTGGGGTCCTGGTGGGCTCGGTGCAGGCGGCGTGTGACAAGTGTCCCCACTGCCAGCATGGATGTCCTCTCTCTGTCAGGGACCCTTCCTACTTGCTCTTCTCTCTGTGGGGCAACGGAGCCAGCTCTATGCCCACAGCAGTGGTGTGGTTCTGGACAGGGTGTGTGCCACACATAGGGGCTGCTCTGCCCTGGCTGCCTGCCCCAGGGACAGCCTTGCCATGGGGCTGGGCTGTGGGGAGGGCTTGGGATGCTCTGGGTGGCTGGGCTGGGGTCTCTCTGCGGGGGATTTGGGACATGCCCGTGTGCCTGCTAGTGCTCAGCACTGACCAGAAACCCAGGGCTGCAGTGGGCTTGTGGCCCCTCATCAAAGTGCTTGGCTGGGAAGAGAAAGAGGGACTTCACCCCATATGGCTTTGACCATCAAATATATCAAGTGCAGAGATGTGAATGGAGCATCTAAAGCTAGCACAGCTGTGACTTCAGTCCATCTATCTGTCCATCATTCCTTTGTTCCATGCATCTGCGCATCCATCCACACACCTACCCACCCTTTCTTCCTTCATTCCTTCTCAAATTCTCTCTTTCTCTCTCTCTTTCTTTGTCTCTGTCTCTCTCTCTCTCTCCCTGTGGGTGCTGGGGTTTCCGTGCTGGCACAGACGATGGAAGAGGACACCCTAGACGATTTTGCATCAGAGCATGGAGCTTCCCTAAGCATGGAGTCTTTCACACAGAAAAGCCTTGTCTCCTCTCCTGAGGTTGTCACTATCCTCTTCTCCCCCCACCCTTTGCTCTCACAGTCTGCCCCCATCACTGTAGGGGTCCCCAGCATGCCGAGGGGGTTTGTGCCCTCTAAGCAGAGTTGAAGCTGTTTGCTGCCCCCCAGGGTGTGACCCCTCTATGGTGATAGGCAGGACCCCTCACAGGACAAGGCTGTTGGTGAAACTTGCTCCCCTGACTGTTCCTGCTGGGCTGTGAGATGGGGCCCTGGAAAAACGTCCCACTGCAGCCCTGCTGGGTGTGGGGCCATGCTGGAGCCCAGTGCTGAGGGTCCCATTGCATAGGTGACCCAATGGCATGGGTGCTCTGTTGGTGCTCCAGGTTCAGGCAGGCAGCCTCAAGCTGTCCTTAACAATGCCTTGTGCTTTCCTTCCACTTCGGCTGTAGTTAGAGTTCCCTGGGCCCAGACACCCTGAAAAAGGGGATCTCTGGAGGCATCAGCTGTATAGGACTCATGCATGTGCACAGCAGGGTCAAGCTGCCATTGATGTCCTCATGTAGTGTCTGTGGGTGAGGAGCATGGGCTCTTGGCACTGCTTGTGTGCAGGTTTATCTCAGATGAGGGGATGTTTTCTTGGACAGCCAAGAGTGGTACCTTCAGTGAGCAAAAGCAAGTGGTGCTTGAGCCTTAGTTCTGGTACATTACCCCCAGGGGCTGGCCCAGCAGTGCTGGGGAACACATCCTGCCTGAGCGTCCCAGGGCAGGGTAGAGGCAGTGTGGGGCAGGCACAAGGCTGAGCCCACTCTTGCTCCCTGTCATCTCCCATTGTCTGTGCAGAAGTTACCAGCATGGGCAGGAGTCTGAACTTGGGCTGACTAGAGCAGTCCCCAGGAGACTAGATGAGTGTGAGGGAGGGCTTGGGCACAGCCTTGGGCTTCATTAAGGTTATAGCACCTTCAGTGAAGCTTGGGCTCTGTGGCAGTGTCTTCTGGTCATTACTGGTACCCTCTGTGTGCCAGCATTTCAGAGCTTGAGGACAGGAACAGCAGAAGTGAGGGGCACACGCGTTCCTGGATTCAGAGCCTTGCCCTCTGCTCCTTGGAGACCCTCAGGGTGCCTGGTCTGCACCTGCAGGTGCCAGGGTGTCTTCACTGGTGATTTCTCTCCTGGTGTCAGTGGCTGAGACTCAGCAGTTATGTGGGAACTTGTCCTCTCCTGGCCTGTAGTCTCTATGACAAATTCATAGCCCCAAGAGGGGCATGGGGACAGCACATCTGCAGAGTTTGGAGCATTTGTGACAGCCAGAAGGTCCTTCAGTGCCCATGGAATTCAGGCCTACTGAGATTGGGTGGTCTATCACCGCCAGCAATACATGTATTGACTCTTCCCTCCATCCCTCTGTCCCTACTGCTGCTGGAGGACTGGAATGCTGGGATGGAAGGGGCCAGAAGCCTCTCTAGCTTTGGATGGTAAAGCAGCCCAGTGTCTTGTCTCAACATCTCAGATTCCCCCATTCTTGCCACAAGGCTTGTGCTTTCCTCTTGGGTGAGCTGAGACTTCCTCAGAGCAAAGGACAGCAGAGACATTGAAGGATTTGAAGGGAGAAGCCTCCTGCATGCCTTGGGCTCTCCCTCTTTGGCAGGGGCAAAGGCTGTTTCTGCTCCCTGATATCACCTCTTTCCACTCTATCAGCTTGTTCTCCTGTGATGCGTGAGCCACAGTGGGGATGGCTTTCCCAAATGCTCCTGTTCCTAGAGCAGATGAGTTGCAGGGAGAGAGGGCAGGGAAGTGTGAAAGTAAATTATTCCCTTGGAAGTCAGGATTCGTCTATGGACAGACACTTCCCAGCATCATCACTTGTGACCCTCATCTCTGCCTTGGCACACACTCCATCCAACCAGCCCACTGACCTCCAAAGCTCCACAAGTTCTCTGCTTTCCTGGAGGACATGCCCAAGTATCCAGATATTTGCTCCCAACACCTCCAGGAGTCCTCAGGCTCTGGTGACACAAGGGCTGCCACCAGCTCTGGAAGTGGTGCTGTGGCTGGAGCTGGCTTTGAGCCCTCCAAAGCAGTGTTCAGTCAGCTACTCCCTCATGCCACAGAGTAGCTGACTGTTCCCTTGGATTGGGCTGTGCTCATCCCAAGAATCTGAGGAGAAGGAAGCTGATTTGGAAAGAAATCTGAAGCTTTGGGGTTTTCCTTACTGGTGAAGAGGTGGTGTCATGGATGGACACACTGTTCTAGTTTTCAGCAGAACTTTGATCTACAACATCTATCTCAGGTCTTAACTCAGAGAAGGAGCTCAAAGAAATTCATCTTCTTTGCCCAGGGACGGTCCTCCTCCAAAGGACTCTGGTTTGCAGCTGGAGAATAGGGATGAGAGGGCTTTGCTGAAGAAATTAGTACGTGTGGCTGCAGCCTGTCCATCCTTGTCCTGGCTGAGAGGGTTCAGCAATGGGACCACAAGGCAGCAGAAGGAGAGAGGCTGCTGCACCCTGATGCCAAGAAAAGGCAGAATGAACACTGCTAAGAGAAAAGTTTCATCTGTTGGCAGAAAGGTATTTATTTGCTGTGCAGGGGAAGTGAAGCAGTTAATACTGCTGAAGGCTCACTTCCAGTTTTTGGTAGGAGTTCAGGGGAGTTTATACAGTGTTAGTATGGGGGTGACAACATTTTACATGCATATTCATAACAGGTGGAGTTTAGGTGGAGTTAGAGGTGGAGTTTTGCTAGAATCTTCTTTTGGGGGGCATATCTAGGGGTCATTTCAGTCTTCAGCCTCTCCTGCTGGTCTTCTTAGTCTTCTTACTCATCTTCCTTGTTCTGAACTGTTCAACTTTCTTTGTTCACTTGACTCATGATGCTTGACATTGGGGAGTTCTTCTGATTCATGTTCTCCTAAGTGAACATCTTATCAATCTATGACTATAAGCACGTTTAAAGTACATTCTTGACATCGATCTTTGGGATAGAACAAGCTATCTGGTATTTACATAGTGCTGGTGGTACTTGGTAGGGCAAGGCACGGTTCTCGACATGGAATGTACACTCTGCAGCATCTCAGTTAACTCTTTAAAGTCAAATGCCTGTTTCAACCCTCAGGAAAGTGAGCAGTCTCATGGCTGAGACACCCATAAGCATCATGGCTGAGTGGAAAGACGTGCTGAGAGGAACTACCCTGGGCATCCTAGCAGCCCAGCAAGCTGCCCAGTTAGGGATGGTGCTGCTGTTGCAGGTCATATCTGACTGTGAACATCCAAGGTGCAGCCTGGTGCTCCTGGCAGGCACCAACAGGCTCTGTTGTGATTTCCATGGAATAAGAAGAAACAAAAACTGAGTTGGAGGCTGGTGTGGAGGTTGAGACCTGGAGAGCAGATGGTGCTTGAGAGCACACCAATATCTGAGACGCTCATGCTAGCAATGCTGTTGGAGCTGTGGGGGACAAGTCTCCTGCAGACCTGGCTGCTCAGCAGGGCTGCCTGGCCATGGCAGGGTGCAGGGGCCATGGCAGAGTCCCTGGCAAGGATCCATCTGCCACCAGTGGAAGAGGGTGCCCTTCCTGCCCTGTGAGGGGCATACCTGGCAGTGCATAGTGACAAGCCCATGCCTGTCCTGGCACTGCAAGGAGCCAAGCGCCTCAGAGGGCTGGGTGTTCTCTTGGGGACCCTCGGGCTGCACCCCAGCACAGCCCCCTGTGTGCTTCCCTGCAGGCACTCGGGGATTTTCAGGGGCTGCCAGGCTCTTGGCAGAGCCCAGGGCAGTGGAGCAGGCAGGGGAGCTGTTGCAGGATGCTGTGGGGCAAGGCCTGGGGCACTGTGCCAAGGGAGGTCGGCTTTCTTTGGCTCCTGGTAAAGAAGGCCGGAGCTGCGAATGGCATTTTGATGCCAGGGACTTTCACCTATTTCCTTGTGGAAGCCTAGTAACTGGTTTTCCTCCTTTCTTTTCTGATGTTACCTTCTCTTACCTTCCCTCTGGCTCTGCTCGCCTCTGCCTCCATGTTTCCCCTCACATAGTATCAATCACAAAGTTTCCATATTGGGTGTAACTGCCCTAACCATTCTGTCTGACCTGCCCTGCATGGAGCGTGGCTCATGTTTCCATGGATTATTTTTCCTGATTTGAGCAGGGGCTGGGCAGCCATCCTTGGGACTGGAGTGCATCCTAGTGCCCCCAGGGGCCATCCCTGCCCCTGCTGCAGGCTCTAACAAGGCAGGCCATGCCTTGGGCAGTGCCAGCCCCATGGTGAGTCCCCAGCATTGCCCCCATGTGTGCTTCCAGGGGCAGCTGCAGAGGCCACTGGGCTGCCTCATGGTGCACACATTCCACTGCCACTATCTTCTTGTGGTTTATTTTCTACCTGCTGTTCCAGAAATGGCTGGATTTTAGCAGTGTTTCGTTCTTGCCTCTCCTGAAGCCTTTAGCTGACCTCCAGCAGTAGTGACCTGGCATCCTCCTGCCAGCAGCACAGATACATGGTATGGTGTGTCACATACCTGCTGGGTCCATGCTGCAGCGTGCTCCACAGCCTTTCCTTGGTCCTTGCTGCAGCCTCCATACCTGTCTTGGCTGCCAAGCCTTTTACATTTGACAGGGAATCTTTTACAGGTTACATTTGCTGAACCGCTTGGGTTTCAGCATCGCTGAAAACTTCTGCTCAGTAACACCTTCTGAGATGTCCCCAATGGGCTGGAAAGGAGGGGTGGACTTTGGGGCGAATCTGAGCTGCAGCATCTGGTAGGAAGGGGAAAAGGCCTTTCTGATGGCTACAGGTGGATTCTTTCCTTGCTTTTCATGCCCTTGGAGTCTGACATTTTCTTAGGGCATGTAGGTGAAGCTGAGAGTGAAGCTACCTGAAACACAGACCCTTGCTTCCCATGAAACCTCACCCCTGGGAATTGCTAGAGCCAGCTGAAAACAGAGAGGTCCCAGCTAAGGGCAGCCAGCTGTGTTCCCCTGCCTCCGGAGAGATGCCCTAATGATGGTTAATGTGTCTGCTGGGAGCATCACTCTCACTCTGCACTGCCAGCAGCCCTGCAGGTATTACATATGTGGCAGTGAGTTGCTGCCCAGACCACAGCATTGTCCCTGGAGAGGACAGTGGCTCATTCCCTATATCAGCATCAGCCCCTTATTTTCAGTCCCCCTCTCCATCAGCAAGTTGTGAGGATCTTTGTACAGACCCTGCCTCAACTCTGTTATTGAGAATACTACTACTACTAATAATAATAATTAGAATTATAATAGTAATGATGTAGCCAGCACTGTGTGAGGCAGACCAGCTGTGCTACTTGTGTCAGCAGCAGTTGGGGATGGTGTGTCTGATGCATTTAACTCTTCTTGCTCCAATTGCAATGCAGGGCTCGGAGCATTGGGTATTTATAGAGAGAGAAGCCCCTAGGCTGGAAGCAGTAGCTCTGAGGAAAGCTCTGGGAGTCAAGAAGGAAGAAGCACATGCAGGTACTTCAGAGGTGAACAAGAGTGTGAGCCTGTCGAAGGTGGAGGTGGAAGTAGGTAAAGCCAAGGAAATGGCAGGCCAGGAAGAGCCCTCAGCTGCAGCCCAGGATATACAGAAGAGAGCCAAAATGATCGCCAGTCCCGAGGATTTTGAGTCTGTCTGGGAGGATGAGATCTATGAGAAGGAAAGCAGAGGGGAGCCCAGCCTGCAGGCAACACACTTCCCTGCTGAGAACATGGAGAAGGAGCCCCAGGGCAAAGGAGCAGCCAGTGGTGAGCCAGAGCTGCTCAAGGCCTGTCAACAGCCTGAAGAGAGGCAAAAGGCGAAGATTTTGGGGCCAGAGCCTCTTGAGGGAGAAGGCGAGGTGCTCTCCAAGGAGCATGCTTCTGCAGCCTCAAGTAAACAGGAGGCCAGAGTGCCAGGCACAGCCACAGAGCCCCTGAAAATCAAAGTGAAGGCTGGAGGTGACAGCTCAGAGACTTCAGTGACCCAGAGGATCATCTACTTAGGAGATCCAGAGGGAGAAGAGAAGGACAGTAAGACACAACTTGTCTTGGACACTGGTGGGTGGCTTGGCTTGGAGGAGGGACCAGAAGCCACAGTGAACATGTCCAGGGAGGGATCTGGGCATGCAACACCTACAGCAGAAGGGTTCCAACCCCTTTCTTCAGCAAGTCACCAACATAGGGCAGTGTCTGGAAAGCCTGCTGGAGCACTGGAGCAGCCTGAGGTGGGCTGTGTCAGGACTAGCCTGGTGGGAAGTACCCTCTCAGGATGGGAAGAAGAGCTGTCCCTGCAGCCAGAGAAAGCATCTGCTGGGGTGCCCACCTGTGCAGCACCCACGGGAAGTAAAGCCCTGCCATGTTCTGAAGAGGTGGGACCAGAGGAGATGGAGCTGCAGAGCCCAGTGGGAGGCCTAAAGCCCCTGGCAGGGGATGGCCATGGGGCTGAGGAGCACCAAGGGAGCCCAGCACAGTGCCCTGACACCTGCACAGCTGTGGAGGAGCTCTTGGGAAGGGTTGGAGCAGATGGTGACAAGGAGGAAAGTGCTAGAGTGGTTCTTCAGATGGAAGAGATAGAGACCAAGTCACCTCCATCAGCTGTGCCTTGGCAGGGCCACAGTCACACTCTGGGGTTGGAGGGAGATAAACCGAGTGCTCCTGCCCCTCCATTCTTTCCCCAGCAATCCAGCCCTGTCCTTATGGAGCCTGCATCAGGCACCGAGCCTGAAGGCACAGAGCTGTCCCAAAACACCAGCCCTGCAAGAGGGGTGGGCATGCCCAAGGGTGTGAGCCCCTCTGTGGAGGTGGTACTACCCAGGGAAACTGATCCTGAATCTGTAGAAGAAGCCCAAGCTATGGGATTTTCCTCGTGGAAACCACACCAAGTGACCAGTCCTGTTGCAGCAGAACCACCCCAGAACACAGATATTGCAGCAGAGTTGATCCAGGTTAGAGACACGGCCATGAGGGAGGTGGCCCAGGACATGGACCCTGCCGCAGCACAAAGCAAAGTCTCTGCCACCAAAAAGTCACTGCAGGAAGAGAAACCCATGATAAAAGAGTTCTTCCAGGACTTGGAGCCCACATCAGGAAAGCTAACTGGAGGTGAAGACTGTGGGATAGAACAACTGTCCCGTGACAAAAGCCCTGATGTGGAAGAGCTGCCCCCCAAAGCAGAAGAACCAGAAGAGCAGACAGAGGGCATCATGAGAGACCTGCTCCAAAATGTTTCCATGGCTGGGGAGCTGCTCCACATTGCTGATCCCAAAGCACAAGAGCCACAATGGGACTCAGAGTTTAATGTGGGACAAGATCTGCAGGGCAGGGGTCCAGCAGTAGTAGAAACCACCAGGGACAGTGACCTGGCTCCAGGGCAGCCACCACAGAATGAGTCTTCTCTTAAAGAAGCTGCTGATGTCCCACACTTCCAGTCCCCTGTAGCAGGATTGTGCAAAGGAAGTGAGACATTCCGGCTCTCTGCCTTGGTGGATGAGGGCAGGGGAGAGCTGGAAATGAGTGGTGGGACACATCAAACAGAGCCTGAGTCGTTGGTGTGTGTGGATGGGCAGGCAGGAGCTGTGTCCCAGGAGCACAGAGATGTCACTGCAGCCCCAGGAAGCTGGGAGGACAGCAAGAGCTACAGGAAAACCTCCGTGGCCTCCAAGATAAAGATGTTTGAGCAAAGTGAAGTGGAGCGAAGGGAGTCTGAGGAGGGACAAGCTCATGTGCCTGAAGCTGGGACATCAGCCAAAGCAAAAGGGAAGACAGGTCTGGCACAGGACATGCCTTCGAGCACCCGCCTCACCTCACTGCCAGTGGTGGGACCTGTATCCAGTGAGGGCCCCTTAGCCCTTGGGCAAGGGGCTGGTTCAGGAGATACCTCCCAGCCTCACTCCCTCAAGGAAGATGTCTCTCTTGATCTGGAGCATGAAGAAGACAATGCTGACCTGGCCTCCTCTGATTCTGGCTGCGAGCTCACCCTGGCTGAGGCCGTGGTAACTCCAGTGAACTGTCCAGATGGGACGTTCATGCGCATGTTGTGTGGCTCTCTGACCATGTCCAGTGGCTCCCCACACATCCATTGACTGACAGCAGGCGCTTTGCATCCCTGTCCTTTCTGTCTGTGTGTGTGGTCAGGCTTACTGGCTGCATGCAGACCCGCTGCCCAGTCGGTTCATCAGCTTTTGTTTTGCGACCCCCCCAACATTTTGGCTCCCTGGAGAATGCCGCTCTCTAAACCCAAGAGCAGGCACCCAAGCTTCATGTCCAGGAGCTGGAAAGGGCAACAGTGGGTGGCTGAAGGAACTGCAACCTTCACGAACACGCACCCCTCGGCAGCGGCGTGCCCACGCTTCAAGCTTCACCCTTGCATTTCCTACGTTGATATCCCTTCTTGCTTAGCTCACCGGCCTCCCCACCCTTTCCTGTCTTCAGCAAGCTGGTGGCTGGGTGATGAAATAGCTTTCCTTATTCTTGTGGGCGCTAGGTCAGCTCCTGCAGAGTTCATTTCCTTACAACTAACCCTTTTCTCTAATCCAGAGCAAATCTCAGGAACCAAGTGGGGAAGAAAAGGATTTATCTGACCCATCAGTAAAATCCAGCCTGAAAGAAGAAAATTTAAAGACTGCCGTGCCAGTGGTCTCCCAGGTCTCAGTGCTGCTTTACTAAGTGCTTCTCCCCACAGTATGAGCATTCCCCTTGTGTAGCTGAGGGCTGTGCTGCCAGTTCTGCTCCCATTGTTCTGTATGTGTTGGTGCAGACACACACATACACATGTCTGCATTTTCCTCATGGGGCTCTTGGACACCCTGTTTCTCATACCTCTCAACTTCCCAGCAGTGCTCAGGGAAGGGTGTGCCAGCACAGCCTGGCCCACAGGGGAAATGGCTCTGGCTGCAAACACTTGTAACCAAGGTCAGGAGGTGGGTTTCTTCTGGGATCCGCGGGCTTAGAGCTATTCCTAAGGGAGAACTGGGTCTAGATGGGTCTAGATTTCCCATAGCTTCTTGGCAAAGCATGGCGAGGGGATGCATACCATCTGATGGTGGAGTTGAGAGGTATGTTCGTGTCTGGAGAAGAGCTGATGGAGGGAGGACATCCCTTGGCTCTGACCATACTGCCAATTACACTGACCAGACAATCAGGTCACCCCTGAGACTCACCTGGGGCCTTTGGAGCAGGAGGTGGTGTCGGTGAGGCAGACTCACCCCAGGGCAGCTGGTGGGCAGCTTTGATGGGGCTGGTCCTCCCCCAGGCGTGATGCTCTGCAGGGCTGCATGGATGCTCAGTGGAACTGGCACGCTAATTTGCTTCTCCCTCACTGTGCCTGGCTGATGGGTCCTTTTCTTTCAAACTCTTCTCTCTTTCTTCCCCTTGTTTGTTTTTATGAGTCACTGACACACAATAGCCCCAGCATCTGAATGTCTCCTAACAGAGCCATTGTGTTGCATCCATCTGCTTCCATTGGTTCACTGATGTGCCTCCAAGCTGGCCAAGATGTTTTTTGGTGTGACCTACCCTTTTTGAGATGATTAATTACCAATAGACTTTTAGCACAATCAGGTTGAGTAGCCTTCTCTCCCCAACCTCCCCACAAAGCCACGGTTGTCAGAAAGGTTTCGGTCTCCATGCTTGAGTTGTGTTTGACTCTACTCTGTGATGTTTGCTGCAGCCTTCCTCCTCCTCCTCCTGCTCCCCTGTCCCTGTCAGCGCTGCCACGTGGTGCTCACAGGCTCCATCTCTCTGACATTATGTTTCATTCAGAGAGCGGGTGTGAGGGAGGGTGCCGAGGAGAGACCTAAACCGCCTCGACACAGGGCCCCCGAGAGCGACACTGGCGATGAGGAGCCTGACCAGGAGAAGGACTCAGTCTTCCTGAAGGACAACCACTTGGCCATTGAGCGCAAGTGCTCCAGCATCACGGTCAGCTCAACCTCCAGCCTGGAAGCAGAGGTGGACTTCACAGTGATCAGTGACTTCCACGGCACAGCCTTTGAGGACATCTCCCGGAGCCTGCCCGAGCTGGACAAGGACAAGAGTGAAATGGAAGATGAAGGCCTGGTTTCCTTCCAGCACACTGATAAAATAGTTCCTGGACTGGAGGAGGATGTCAAAGGCAGGGAAAAGGCCTCCCAGCCCAGCCCAGATGTCTCCCAGCTAGAGGTACACAAGGACACCATTCACCAGGACTGTCCCAGTATCATCGTGCCTCTGTATTCCTTGTCCCAGTGCCCGGCATTGCCTCCCTAGAGTGCACTCCCAGCTGGTTTGGAGGAGCATGCTGTCTTCCAGACCCCTCCAGTCCAGTCCTCTGATGCATGCTGTGTCTGTGTTGCATGGCTCTGTTGTGTGCTTTGTTCATCTGCTAACCAGGAGAAGTCACTGTCACCTCTTGGTCCCCTGTGTTTTGGCTGCCCTATCCCTCACCCCACAACAGCATGTTGCACCAATGGGAAAGGCATGTGGCACTAACCATCGGCACTGGCCTCCTGTCTTGCATGAATTCAGTGACCAGTTTGTGTAGTGAAGAGCCATGTGCTTCCCACTACCCTCTCTGGTCCTGCTGGGGCTGGGAGGGATTTACCAAGTGCCTTGTGGGAGTTGCTGCAGAGTTTGTGGAGAGTCACTCCTGTGCTGTGAGGGATCATGACAGGGTAACAAAAATGCATGTGTATGTGTGTGGGAGATGAGTGTACACATGGGGAGAGGATGGTAGAGCCCCCCTTCAGTGGAATGTGGCTTTAGCTCTGTGCTGGGCCAGGGCCACCTCCTGTGTGGCCAGCACGGGGCAGCCTCCAGCCCTGGCAGGTAAGTCCCCAGTGCTGCCCAGAGCTACTGGGGTGAGTCCAGACCTGGAGCCAGGAAAAAGCTGCAGAATTAGAGGGAGTTTTCTCTGAGACAGCCTGGAAACCTTGTGTGGAGCATCTGACACCATGGCCATGGGTGACCTGCTCCACGTGCCCCATGGCCAGTGTGGGCAGGGGGCTGCTGGCTTGGGAATACTGAGCACTGGCTTAGCATCCACTGTGCAGGAGCCCTTGGTAGCTTCAATTTCCTGTAGTGGGGCAGTTCTGGAAGCCTGTCTCCATTCCCCTGAGGCTCTGACACCCCAGGTGTAACCAGAGCCTCCCAGAGCTGGTGCAGACTATAAACCAGCTGTGGGACATGGGTGAAATTGATTTGGTAGGTGTCACCTACCTTTTGAAGACCAGTTTGAACTAACCAATGGTGTCTCTATAAATCTATCCAAAAGATCCCAGAACACCCCAGGGACAGAGCATCAGGTCTCATTTGTGGTGTATGGGTCAGGGCACTATGGATGGTGGCCATCTGCCCAGGGCAGCAGCCTGGCCCCTGCTCTTTGCCCAGGTAGGGCTCACTGTGACACTTGCAGGACATCAGATGTGTGTGACAGGGTTGTTCTACTGGGAGGGCTGGTGCACAAGGAGCATAGAATCAGAATGGCCTGGGTTGGAAGGGACCTTAGAGATCATCTTGTTCCAACCCCCTGCCATGGGCAGGGCACTCAGAGCTGTTGGCATCGTGCCCCAGGGCTTGACCCCTCTATTTCTCCTGCAGCCATCAACCCCAAAATCAGATGCTGCGATGGTCAGCCTAGGGCTGGACGTGAAGAAGCCTGAAGCAGATGGCTCTACACCCCAGCGGGTTAGCACCACAGACACAGCCCAGGTGACGTAGTGGCTCTATCTGACTGTAGCCTTGCTCCCTAATGCCAAACCTCAGGCAGCTGGAAGGGGTGGGTGGCTAAATAGGACAGTTGGGGGCCTCTGCTCACCCTCAGCTTGCTGAAGTCCCCAAAGAGCAAACCAAAGCCTGCCCAGAGATATTTTCTGTGTCTCTGGCCCTCCCTGCCATGCTGCTGGGCAGTGCTGACACACACAAACATCTCAAGAGGGTGACAGCCACCAGCTGCACTGCACATGTCTTTGGCCTGATGGCCCTCCCTGGCATCCTCTGGCAGCAAGGGACTGCCACACTGTCCCTGTGAGTGTCACCCACTCCATGGCACCTCCAGCCTCACCTGGTTTCCTTTGCCCCAGCAGGTGGATGGAGGCACCCCGGGCAGCAGGGACACCCCAGGGAGCAGGGACACCACTGCCACTGCCCAGGCGGGCACCACAGAGACGGAACTGGTGACCTCTGTAAGCGGGACTGGCCCCTTGAGGGGCAGAGGAGCCACTGTCCCCTGTGGTCCCTGTGCTCCAGCAGGGGCAACTGGAGCCAGCTGTGCTAGGGAGGACCCTGCCCCACCAGGGATGTCTGCACAGGGTGACCTGCCATGTTTGCCCCCATGTTGTGTCTGAGCCAACATGCCCATCTGCTCTTTTTTCAGGATCACAGCACCAAGGCTGGGAAAGGGGCCACTCCCACCACAGACCTTCGCTCCCTTTCACCGGTGAGGGGGGAATGTGGTGCCTTTAGCCAGGCCAAGACTTGGGGGAGAGGTGGGGAAAGGAAGGCAGCCTTGTGGGGCTAGGAGTGTGTGGGATTGGTCCTACAGGACCCCTCCCATGTTCCCAGCACTGGCAGCCTTGACCTGATATGTTGATACTTGGGAAAGCAGAAGGATGTTCAAAAGGATGGGGAACAAGATGGCAGGGAATTTGGCCTGTGGCCTTTTTCCTATGCCAGATACACACCTTGAGTCTGAGAAGGATAATACCCAAAAAATACCTCAGACCCTACTGCAGTGGGCTGAGATACTTTTAGCCTTGAATGTCCTGCGTGGCTACCCAAGGACAGCCACGAAGTCTTCCGACTCCCAGTGGAAGTGATGGCCACCAACACCCTGCCCAGCAGCTGGCCTTTGGAAAGGGAGTTCCTACTCTATCACCTTGTTTCAGTGGAGTTCCGGCTGGCCAAACACTATATGCTGCCCCAGTTTCATCCCTCTGTGCTGCAGGGAGAACCATAGCCAGCACTGGGGCTAGGTCACCAGCACAGCATTCCCAGCCTTCCCAACCTTCCAGCCCTCACCTCATACAGCAGGATGAACAGAGCTAGAGGCAGCCTGATAGCTCTGCACTGGGGTGGCCCTGAGGGTGAGTGGGGAAGAGCAAAAAATGGCCATGGGACCCTCTCCCCACTGCAGAGGCCCTTTTCAGGAGCTCTGAGCCTGGCGTACCTGTGGAAACCTCTCCCCATCCCCCCACAACCCCTTGGTCCAGTTGGAAGCACAATGCAGTGCCTTTTACCCTTGCCACTCTTGCCTTCCATGCTTGGCTGAGTAGGTACATCCCAATGGGAAGGTTCCAGCTCTTCAGAAGCCAGCAATGGGGGCTCCCCTGTGACAACACCCTGATCCCACTGCTCTGTGTTCCACAGATCTCTGGTGGCTCTGCTGGGAAGGATGTACTCACGAGCATATTCAGTGCCACTGCAGAAACCCTCTCCACTTCCACCACCACCCACGTTACCAAGGTGAGAGCAGCTCCAGAGGGGGCAGCCACAGGAGCCTGAAAGTCACTGGAATTAGAGGATGGGTGAACTTATATTGTGAGTGGTACAGCAGAAAGTGCCCCTCTTCTTACAAGCCAAAAAGCCTGTACTGTCCCATGGGAGTGGTGAGCCTGCACAGTGCTCTGCTCAGAGTGCCCCATGCCCAGCTCACCCCGTGTGCTGCCTGTCCCATCCAGCCAGGTGTGACCACAGGGGACAGCAGGCAAGGACAGCCAGGTGTCAGGTATGCATACAGCCCAGTGTGGACCAGAGGGAGTGGTGGTGGGAAATGAAGGAGACAAGGCTGCAGCAGAGGATCTCACCCATGGCAATTTCATCCCCAAATTAAGTACACACTCTTCTCCCAGGTAAGAATCATAGAATCATAGAATATGCTGAGTGGGAATGGCCCACAATGATCACTGAAGTCCAACTTCTGGCCCTGCACAGGACACCCCAACAATTCCACCATGTGCCTGAGAGCATTGTCCCAATGCTTCTTGAACTCAGGCTTGGGGCTCTGACCACTGCCCTGAGGAGCCTGTTCAGTGCCTCTGGGTGAAAAACTTTTTCCTAATATCCAACCCAGACCTCCATGACATAGCCCAAGCTGTTCCCTCAGGTCCTGTCACTGGTCACAGAGAGAAGAGATCGGTATCTGCTCTTCCACTGCTCCTTGTGAGGATGTTGAAAACCTCAATGAGGTCTGACCTCAGTCTCCTCCAGGCTGAACAAACCAAGTGCCCTCAGCTGCTCCTCACATGCTTCCCCTCAAGGCCCTTCACCATCCTTGTGGCCCTCCTTTGGATGCTCTCTAATGACTTAATGTCATTTTTATATTGTGGTGCCCTAAATGCCCCAGTATTGCAGGTGAGGCCACTCCAGTGCAGAGCAAAGTGAGACAATCCCCTCCCTTAGCTGGCTGGCAATGCTTTGCCTGATGCCCCACAAGGCACAGTTGGCCCTCCTAGCTGCCAGGGCATTGCTGGCTCATATTCAACAAGTGACAGGACAAGAGGAAATGGCCTCAAGTTATGCCAGGGGTGGTTTAGATTGTATATTATGGCAAACTTCTTCACTCAAAGGTGGTCAGGCACTGTACAGGCTGCCCAGGGCAGTAGTGAAGTCACCATCCCTAGAGGAATTTAAAAGATGTGTAGCTGTGGCACTTGGGAACATGGGTTAGTGATGACCTTGGCAGTGCTGGGGTGATGGTTGGACTTGATGATCTTCAAGGGCTTTGCCAAACTCAATGATTCTATGATTCTATAAATGACAGCAGAATCTGTGAGGGACCTGAGCAGAAGGAGGGATGCCTGGTACCTGCCACCCAACCCTTTTCCTTCCTCTCACTTGTGGCCAGCTCTGTCTCACTAGTTGGCACCATGCACTGAGTCAAGGATAGTGGGAGATCTGTTGAATTATGGGGACGGTTCCCAAGGTGATGCTGGTGTTGTCCCTCCTCACATGGGCAGAGCTACACCAGCTGATGGGACAGCTGGGGTGAGTGCTTTCTTTCTCCTTGTGCAGACTGTGAAAGGGGGGTTTTCTGAGACCCGGATAGAGAAGCGCATCATTATCACGGGAGATGAAGATGTGGACCAGGACCAGGTAGGAGCAGGATGTGCTGGCCTTGCCCAGCTCTGGCTGTCCCCAGATGCAGCACTGCAGAGTTCTACTTCTGGCTTGTACCTGTTTACTCCTTCTCTCCAAAACCTGACCCCTGAGGCCCCACACTTGTCCAGCAGGGTAGGTCCCCAAGGGTGCAGTGACACCCAGCCCAGCTCCCTCAGTGAAGCTGCAGTCAAGGTCAGATCCCAGGGCAGAGCCCAGTGAGGGCATCACATTTTTATTGTCTTAAAATGTATTTCCAGGTGCTCTTTCTTTGTTGAAATACTCCAAAGTGACCCAGCTCCGTCCTTTCTTCAAGCACAGTCTCACTTCAGGTGATGGTGCTTTGCCTCTGCCTCTGTGACAGAGGAGCAAAAAGTGACACACTTTTATGATGAAATGAGACTTACACAAATCTCTAGGGCCATGGGGTGGTTTTCCTGTGGCCTAACCCTTTGGGATTTGTTGCCTAAGAAGAAAAATTATAAAGTAACTAAAGGGCTCTAAGATAATTTTTGGAATTACAATAATAAATTTGATAATTCTTGTAGATTTTCCTAGTGGTTTGCTGCTGTTCTTTTGCCCAGGCTTCAGTAGGAAGCCTGGGATGTAGTACATCTCTACCCAAAAATCAGCAAGAGGAAAGCAGTGCATGAGTGATCCCAATGAGTGCTGGGCTCCAGCCTCTTCTGTCAGGCTTCTACGCGTACAGGTCTGAACCCCTGCATCCTTATCCTCCTGGAATCCCACTCAGCTCCAGCTGCTTTCTGGTTGCAGTCAGGGTACCCAGTTGCGGGGGAGTGAGGATAAATGCTTTCACCCTTCTGGTCTCTAGGCACTGGCTTTAGCAATCAAAGAGGCAAAACTCCAGCACCCTGACATGCTGGTAACCAAAGCTGTGGTATACAGAGAAACAGAGCCCTCTCCAGAGGAAAGGGACAAGAAACCTCAGGTAAGTGAAGCTGCCAGGTATGATTTATATCTGTTGGGTAAGGAGGGGATGTAACTGCTCTTGTGTCTCTGGTCCCCACCAGCCACAGGTGTTGCTGCCCCTTGGTGGCAGCTCTTGGCATGGTGGCTCCGGGTGTGGCCACCTGGTTGTGGTTAGAAAGCTTGTGCCATTCCATCAAAAGTCACCTTTCTGTCCTGCTCAGCACAGGGCTCACAGTCCTATGTAAAGAGGAAAGGACCTTCCTGTCCCCTTGGGGTGGGGAGGGAAAGAGGGGACAGCTGCTTTTTTGGATGGGCTGAGAAAGTTGGCTACAGATTCTACAAAGCAATCCAAAGTATTAGACAAGCATTTCCAAAAAAGAGGTTTTAGTCCCATTCAGATCCCCAGGTTGTGTTTTGACACACACACAGGTGTAGGCAGCAGCCCCCAATGTTTGCCCCAAAGCTGTCACAGCCCCAGACACTTTTCTTGGGCTTGGTGAGTCCTGCCCAACTCTAAACCCTGCGCTCTGACCCCATTACCCTCCATCAGCTCCTCAGGGGTGGCAGAGCCACTGGACCCCTGTGTGGGAGCAGCAGGGCTAGGGGAGCATAGTGGAGAGGAGAGAGAGCCTCGCTACCAAAAACTAACTGAGGGGCCCTGGCAGCAGTCAGGCTGCAGGTGCATTTGGAGAGGCTCCAAAATGGGATTTTCTGTTTCTTTATCATATGAATATTTTGATCGGCAGCTTTTAAGCCTGGAAAAGTGAAGAGCTCTGATGCAGCTGGCAATGTCAGGAGAGGCTCATGCAGTGGCCTAGTCATATGTCCTGTCCCACAGTGCAGACAAGCAAGTCCAGACCCTCCTGCATCCCATAGGAGCCCCCCAGTCTTAGTTGGATGGCTTAAAGGGAGGGAGCAGTGACTAGCCCTTATCTCCCCCATACACCAACACCAGTCCAGTGACTGAATTCCTGCTAATTACCAGAGCTCCTTCTAATTAAGTGCAAACTGTGGCCCCAGGCATTTACAGTTACTGTCCAGTGCCCCCATACAAAGATGAGCCTTCATGGATTGGCACTCCATGGATTGGCACTCAGTGACTGGTCCTTTCCATCTGCCTCGTACAGGAATCTTGACCAACATGTTCCTGGAAGTCAGTATCTGTATTCCAACCTGGAGAACAGGGGAGAAGGAACCTTCATGCTGGATTTGTCAGCAAGACATAGACATCCTGGCTGCAATGTTCATGGCGAAGAGACAAAAATTTTTAAAAAAGGAATAGCAAATATATTTTATATATATATATACATACATACAGATATATGTATATATATATAAACAGGAAACAAAATGCATCCTTGCACTGCTGCTATATACTGGAAATTAATAGCAAACAACACCACCAACAAACAAAGCCAACCCTCTGCAGATAAATCGAAGAATTTCCTGGATTGGTGATCAATTAAGATTTAAAAAGTCATAATAATAATAATATCAGTAACAATAAAATAAGCCACCGTCTTGCATGATACCTTAAAGGACACACAATCATGAGTTCATTTGTTGCACACTGAATGGAAAGGAAAAATGCTTTGCAACAAAGCAAGAAGTAAGCAAACTGAAGTAAAAAAACCACAAGCAGAAGCAAAACCATCCCCCACCTCTGGAAATAAGAGAGAAAAACATTGAATTTATGACCATAGAGTTATTTTCCAATTCACAAGTGTTGTTTTGCCCTTCTCATTCCATGCTGGTTTTTCTGCCTTTTTGGGGGGTTCTGTTAACTCTTCCCCTTCCCTTCCTTATCTTCTCTGTGCACTTGTCCAACCTCTTGTTCTCTGAAGGTATTTAGGAATGGATTTCATTTCAAACAAAGAAAATGATATGTATATGGTTTCTCATCTTTAAAGAGCAGCCTGTGGGGTTTCATATGGATGTGCATTTCAGTTATGTATATTATTAAATATAACGAAGGGGGAGGGAGGGAACAATGCTGAAACAATCCAACAGTGCTGGTAAAGATGATGCTGACATTTTTAAATTATTAACTCTTTAATTGACTGTGGTTGGTGTATTTTGAGACTCTTATATTACACGTGGGACTCTGAGTCCCACAAGAAGAGAATGGAAAAGGTTTCAGCTGCTGCTGGTTGGGGGAGAAGGCAAGAGGGTAAGGGATAGGAGTGTCCCAGCAGCTGATCTGCAGTGTATGGTGGTTAGATTTGGAGGGGGCAGCAGTGACTTGGAGGGGCAAGGAAGTGGGTTAGGCTCCAGCTCCAACAGCTGTAGGCAGGATGGTCTCCTGGCCCAGAGCCATGGGATCAGCAGGACTGTGCTCAGCACTCCCCCACAGCCCGCTGAGCCGTGCCATTGGTGGGGGTAGTTTTGTTTTCTTTCTGGATCTCAGTAATGAAGTTACTTGAGCTTTGTAGTAGTCAAAGGCTGTTTCTGCCCTGTCTGCTCTGCCACCTGAGGTGTGATTGCAAGGGCTGTCTGAGACACTTGGACTGAGGACAGCAATGGCAGGACTGTGGCAGTCCTCCCCTGACCTGCCTAGGAATGGGCAGTGGAGGGACCATACTGTGTCCATCACTGTGGAGTATCTGCAGCATCCCGGGCTGGATGGGAGAGCCCAGGCCCTCTGTGTTAGCAGGCATGTGTCAAGGAGGTGTCACTATAGCTGCTCCCAGCTCAGCCCAGCTCAGCCTTCAGCCACAGACTCCCTCCACGGCTGCCTTTGGAAGGGGATCATGGACGAGGACCAGGCCCCCATACACTGTGAACAAGGCAGTTAGGGTAGACTCAGAACCAAAACCAGAAAAGAAAGGAAATAAATGGGTTTCCTTCTCATCTCTAGCTCCTACAGAAACAGAAGGGCCCATGATTCTGCACCATTTTGCCTTTAGTCTCCCACCCCTCACACAGACTGTGCCCAGAAATAGGTGTGTTTTGCCAGGTCCTGCCACAGCTTGGAGGATGCCTTGGGCATACCCTGCTCACCACCTTCACTGTCCCAGGTGGGAGTTGCTCCCTGGCAGTTGCTCACCAGTATGTTCCTGTGAAGTCTCTTCTGGCAGAGAGGTTTTTCCTGCAAGCATGGAAGGCATGACCACAAGCAGGCAAGGACTGCTGGCTGCTGCCAATGTGCCAGCTCCTGAGGGTCTCCCCAGCTTCCAGTAAAGCACCTTCAGCCACCTTTAGAGAGCAGACCCCTGACCTAAAAATAGTTGCAGAGGCTACTTTTGTCTGTTGTTTTCCCAATACACCCAAGCCAGCCATGACCAGCAGTGGCACTGTCGGAGCATGAGGGGGTGGTGGAGGGCCACTGGTCTGCCCACTGTGCTGGTGTTCATCACCACACAACGTTTCAGACACAGAGGAGCCCACCTGGCTTGGACACCTCCCTTGGGCACCTCCACAACTCCCCCGAAGCCACTGTGACTCTCGAGACCTGCTTTTGGCATTGTGCACAGTCAGGAAAGTGAAGGTTCCTGGGGAAGAGAGAGGCCTTACAAAGTTAGACTTCATGTATGCTTGGACTGAAGTGAGTTCTGTTTGCAGGGAGCAAACCCAGCCCCTGGCTCCCACAGCATGTTTATGGGTGGCAGTGTCTAAAACTATTCTAAAAAGAAGGGGGGAAAAAAGGAAAGAAAAAAGCTTATTCTCTGGGTGAGGTGTGGCTTTCTGCTGCTCAGCTCCAGCCCACACATCGCCATGTCCATTTTGGATAGCTGGTCACTGCTTCTTTTCTTCCAGGACCTTTCTGTTGAAAGAGGTGGGAGACATGAGTGCCTGTTTTTACCCAATCCCACAAATTCATTCTGAACGTGGCCTGCAATTGCATGAGTAATAATAACAGTAACAATAATAATATTTATTTTTATTTGAGAAGCACCTTACCAACGAACTGCAACGCTCTGTTGTTCCTTCACTAACTCTCCTTTTCTCTTCCCTTGTTCTCCCTCTCCCCCTTTGGTCATACTCCTTTTCAGTGCTCGGTGGTGTATGTGTGTGTGCTCACTGTTCTTGTATTCAATAAAAGTGAAATAAATGTGTTTGATGCTAAATCAGCTTGGGGCCTTGGTGAACTCTTTCCTACTCAGAAGATGGAGAAGGGGGAACTTTGCAGCTGGGGTCACTACATGTGGAAGCACAGGACTCTTGTCTAAAGAGCAGATCATGGAAATCATAGAATCCTCAAATGGTTTAGGTTGGAAGGGATCTTAAAGCTCATCTTGTTCCAAACCCTGCCATAGGCAGGGACACCTTCCACTAGACCAGGCAGCTTCAAGCCCCATCCAACCTGATCTTGGACACTCCCAGGGATGGGGCAGCCACAGCTTCTCTGGGCAACCTGTGCCAAGGCCTCCCCACCCTCACAGGGAAGAATTTTTTCCCAGTACCCCATCAAACCCTGCTCTCCGCCAGTGGGAAGCCATTCCCTGTTGTCCTGTCAGTCCAGGCCCTTTGTCCAAAGTCCCTCTCCAACTCTCTCGGAGCACCTTCAGGGTTTGGAAGGGGCTTTAAGGTCTCTGAGCCTTCTCTTCTCCAGGTGAACACCCCCAGCTCTCCCAGCCTGTCCCCAGAGCAGAGGGGCTCCAGCCCTTGGAGCATCTCTGTGGCCTTGTCTGGACTCGCTCCAGCAGCTCCATGTTCTTCCTGTGCTGAGGCCCTTAGAGCTGGAGGCAGCTCTTTGGGTGGGGTCTCATGAGAGCAGATAAGGATGCCACCAGGTCGGGGACTGAGCCGGGTGATGGACGACAGGGACAAGGGACCAAGCCGGGGGATGAGCGGGGTGTCGGGAATGGCTGGGGGGCAGGGACTGACGGCGGCACATGTGCCCTGCCAGCTGGACACGGCGGTGGGGGGAGCGCGGCCCGGGCAGGGTGTGCGGGGCGGCCCCGGCAAAGTGTGCGGGGCGGCCCGGGCAGAGTGTGCGGGGCGGCCCGGGCAGGGTGTGCGGTGTGCGGGGAGGCCCCGGCAGGATGTGCGGCCCTGTCCGGCCCCGGCAGCGTGTGTGGCGCTGCCCGGGCAGGGTGTGCGGCCCGGCCCGGCCCCGGCAGGGTGTGCGGGGCGGGCATTGCCGGGCGCTCCTCCCGTCCCGCCGCGCCGGAAGGGCCGCCCCGGATCTGCGCGCACG